>AP025068.1:5749231-5781233 GCA_036186865.1 Eustoma russellianum | reverse complement strand
TCGTTCATCAGATGTCTGAGGACATTGATTCTTGCTAAGATGAATGCCATGAGACATAGGCAGGAATCCTTTCTTGGACTCTTGCATGTTGAACCTCTTCAACATTTTATCTATGTATGTACTCTGACTCAAGCCTATTATCCTCTTAGATCTATCTCTATAGATCTTGATACCAAGGATATAGGTAGCCTCGCCCAAGTCCTTCATTGAAAATGAATTCCCCAACCAAGCCTTAACCTTTTGCAAGGTAGGGATATCATTCCCAATAAGCAATATGTCATTCCACATATAAGACCAGAAACACTACTTACTGCACTCCCACAACCATCTTGTAAACACAAGGTTCATCTTCATTCTTGATGAAACCAAGTTCTTAACTATTTCATCAAAACGAAGATTCCAGCTTCGAGATGCTTGCTTCAATCCCATAGATGGACCTTTGAAGCTTGCAAACCTTCTTTGAATTCTCAGGATTTTACAAAACCCTCAGGTTGTGTCATGTACACATCCTCGAGTAAATTTCCATTAGGAAAGCAGTTTTGACATCCATTTGCCATATCTCATAATCATAGTATGCTGCAATGGCAAGGAGAATTCGAATAGACTTAAGCATAGCTACTGGTGAAAAGGTTTCATCATAGTCTATACCATGAGTTTGCTTGAAACCTTTAGCCACAAGCCTTGCTTTGTAGTTTGCACATTTCCATCCATGTCAGTTTTCTTCTTGAAAACCCATTTGCAACCAATAGTCTTAATACCCTCTGGAGGATCAATTAAAGACCAAACTTGGTTATCAAACATGGATTGCATCTCAGAATTCATGGCTCCAAGCCATTTATCTGAATCTGGACCTGATACAGCTTCGTGATAGGTAGTAGGCTCATCTTGATCTATGAGCATAACTTCACTATCATCAGTCACAAGAAATCCGTATCTCTCTGGCTGACGATGTATCCTATCAGATCTGCGTTGGACTTGTGTTACATTTTCAGGCTCCACAACTGTTGTGGTTCTGAAATCGTCTCTAAAGACGGTTCAACGATATCTTGTGGAACTTGAGTTTCCTCAAGTTGTACAATACTCCCCACTTGTTCTCTTGGAGAGAAACTCCTTTTCCAAAAAGACTCCATTTCGAGCAACAAACACTTTGTTCTCTGAGGGAATATAGAAATAGTACCCTTTAGTTTCTTTAGGATACCCCACAAAAATACATTTGATAGATTTTGGAGCTAGCTTATCTGACATTAATCTTTTCACATAAGCTTCACAACCCCAAATCTTAAGAAAAGACAAACTGGGTCTCTTACCAGTCCATATCTCATATGGTGTCTTTTCAAAACCGCTTTAGATGGTACAAACAAACACGGTTCAAAATGAATGCAGCTGTCTCCAAGGCATAACCCCAAAAGGATAAAGGAAGATCTACTTGACCCATCATAGATCGAACCATATCCAATAAAGTCCGATTTCTCCTTTCAGAAACAACCATTCCATTGTGGAGTTCCTGGAGGAGTCAACTGTGAAACGATTCCACAATTTCTTAGATGTTGGTCAAATTCTTGGCTCAAATATTCACCACCTCGATCTGATTGAAGGGTTTTAATTGTCTTACCAAGTTGATTTTGTACTTCATTTGAAAAGTTCTAAACATTTCAAAAGACTCATGCTTATGTTTCATTAGGTAGACATAGCCATACCTGCTGAAATCATCAGTAAAAGTAATGAAATACTGAAATCCTCCCCTGGCACTAATGCTGATTGGGCCGCATACATCTGTATGTACCAAGCCCAATAAGTCATTAGCCCTTTCACTATGTCCAGTAAAAGGAGTCTTTGTCATCTTTCCAAGCAAACAAGACTCGCAATTTTCAAATGATTCAAAATCAAATGAATCTAATAATCCATCTTGATGGAGTTTAGATACGCGCTTCTCATTTATATGGCTAAGGCGACAATGCCATAAATATGCAGGGTTTAGTTCATTTGGCTTAGTTCTCTTTGAAGATATGTTATAAATATTACCGTCATTGGAATCATCAAGGTTAAGGACATAAATGCCATCATAACTACTTGCAATACAATAAAGAAAGTCATTTTTATCAAAAATAGAACACTTCTTATTTTTAATTAAAAATGAATAACCTTCATCATCCAAAACAGACACTGAAATAAGATTCCTACTCATAGTAGGAACATAAAAGCAATTGTTTAAAACTAACAAAAGCTCATTGGGCAAGACAAGCTCATATGTCCCTACAGCTATAGCAGCAACTCTTGCTCTATTGCCAACACGTAGGTCCACCTCGCTCTTCTTCAGCATCCTACTCCTTTTGAGCCCCTGCATATTTGTACAAATATGGGATCCACATCCAGTATCTAATACCCAGGAAGAAGAAGTAGATAAATTAATTTCTATAACATAAATACCTGAAGATGTAGTCGCACTACCCTTCAGCTTCTTCAACTCCTCCAAATAAACATCACAATTTCTTTCCCAATGCCCAGGCTTGTTGCAATGGAAACAAGTTCCTTCCTTAGGAACCTTTGCCTTGGGACCAGGTTTCGGTTTAGCTTGACACTTTGCCCCTTTTGCACCCTTTGCACTTTTAGCCTTACCCTTGCCTTTAGCTTTCCTTTTCATTAGCTTGGTATTGACACTCAATACATGGGTAGACTTCTTGATATTCCCCTCAGCAGTTTTGAGCATACCATGTAGCTCAGGAATGGACTTTCCATATTATTCATATTGTAGTTCATGACGAACTGAGAAAAACTGCTAGGCAAAGAGTGTAGGATCAAATCCGTGGCGAGTTCCAAACTCAGGGGATATCCAAGTCTTGCAAGGTGATCTATATAGCCTTTCATCTTTAAAACATGAGCGCTAACAGATTCACCTTCAGACATCTTACAGTCAAAAAGTGCAACAGCAGTGTCGAACCTATCCTGCCTAGCCTGTTGTTGGAAAGCTTGTTTGAGATGCACACTCATCTCATAAGCTTCTAAGTGTTCCAGGTCTTTCTGAAGTCCTGAACACATAGTTGCCAACATAAGACATCCTATGTCGTTTGAATCTTCCACATGCTTCTTATACTTGTTCTTAACAGCAGCAGAAGCATCAGCAGGAGGGGGTTCAGGGACAGGGTCATCGAGCACGTAGGACTTCTTTTCTTGCTTGAGAAAAATTCTCAAGTTTCGAAACCAGTCAACAAAATTAGTCCCACATTCTTTTAGTTTTTCCTTCTCAAGGATAGATCGCAGCGATAAGGCGGAATTGTTATTAGCAGCCATTTATGATCTACAAAACATGCAAAGTAACACCTTATTAATAATAAGGTTAAAATTTATAAAACTCTCACTAAAACATAACCCTCAAAAGAAATATTTTAGTGAGCTAAGATCCATATTTGACTTAATTCTAAACTCAGCTTTGGCATGACGCTTAAAATTAAGTTATTTAGGTAGGTAACATCTTTACCAATTACATCTCATGTAACTCTTAGAATTTATGGAATAATGACATCATATATCATTGTATGTTAGATTCCATCTAATGCCTTGAGCCCAAAACCGTTTTGATAGCCCAATTAAGTCTAACCAATTTTAAACATATGAGTAGCACTATTACTCATCCTACGTAGCTAGAAATGTTTAAAGCACATTGCTTTGGCAATACCTACTTTAATACAATCCCAGTTTTAATAGGTGTTTAAGACATGGATGGCATCAAGACTTAAATTATTAATGAGGGTTCAACTTATTTTATGTCTTGCATTGCATATCATTATATCGTAGCATCCTATATGCATATATAATATATCATCCACGCATCTCATACAAAATATGTAAAAGTGACATAGCATGGCCAAACTAAATATGATCTTCATGAGACCAAATGAAGATCATAAAGGAAACCCTATGTGAAAGACTTCCTATTACAACATTTGCAATGATACATATCTTCTTGTCTTGAGATCGTGCCTCCATCTCCATGGAATCCACTCGTCCTTGGTATGTGTCGCCATCACCACTTTTGTAGCTTGATTCTTCATTTATTACAATAACAAAGAAAAACCCTAACTAATTGTATAATAAAATACAACAAAAACTACAGCGGCACGCAGGCCATAATAACCCAAAACAGAAATATGACTAAGTCAATCACATAGGTCCTGAGGCCATGCTATGCACCATGCAAAGACATCAACAATTATAATATATTTTACACAAACATATTATAACAAATAAATATATATTGACATTCTTTTCGAAACCCTAACTAAGACGCGTCAATCATATTAACGATCTTACTGTTTTGATTACGTGTAAGCCCTTATAGAAGCACCGATCGAACCGAGAGTTATCATTCAAAACCCAAAACAGAATCATCAATCGAATTGATAATCTGCTGTTCGAAATCCGAAACAGAATAAATCTTCCATTCGAAATCCAAAAACAGAATCATCAATCGAATTGATAATCTGTCTGTTTTGAATATGCATAACTCTTACAGAATCATTATCGGTTGCTCATATCGATATAAACATAATCGTTTTTGATCATCACATGAAAAACGAAAACTTTATATCATATATAACAATCTCGAATCATAACGTCTCATGAAAACGAATTGAAAACATCAATCCGCTCTCACCAGATGAGATTCGAATAGGGTTCTACACATAGCGTATGTTTATATCTAATATAAACAGAATCCGTTTTGATCATCACATGACAAACGAAACCGCCGTATACAAATCATCTCATGAAAACGATTTGAAAAACACCATTCTTCTCTCATCATATGAAATCCGAGTTGGGGTTTTGTACATATCATGCCATACGAAAAACAGTAAGCATATAATCACATAAGCATGATATATTCGATTTAAACGAAATCAACAAGTGGCTCTGATACCACTGTTAGGAAATCGAACGAGATCACTGCAAAAACGCGCAGCGGAAAACAAAAATTGATCTCTGATTTCCTATCAAGGATCCATGTTGTTCGTTTAATTCGACAAAAAGATCAAAAAGTACCTCCGTAGATTCGAAATCTGCAGATGGAAGAGGTGCGAAAATACGATCACCCTCTGTCGGTATCCACACGAACTCTTCCGCCCGGAGTGCTAGCTCTTCAAACGGCGCGGCTGAAGAATTCGGTTTTCACAAAAACGATTCTTGCCCTTTCGTTTTCTACTGGTTGTGTGGTGTACGAGATACACCATGCTCCGTACATATATATAGATATCAAAATCTGATTCCTGATCGGATTTGTTAACGCTATCAAAATCCGTACCAGATACGGATTCTGTTAGGATTAGATAAAACCAATCAAAATCCATATCAAATATGGATTCTCTGTTATTATCCGATGATATAAATATATACATAAAAAATGAAATTAATAATAATAATAATTAATATCCAATATTAATATTATTAATATTAAAAAAAATAATAATAATAATAATTAATATCCAATATTAATATTATTAATATTATTAATCTCAGCCATACGCATTCTTGTGTGTGACCCGATAGGCCCATATTAATTGGCAGTTGATTAAATCGCTATTAAACCAACAAGTCGTAATTGGCCTCTAGCAAGGCATTACGACTACCCAATTAATACGAGTAAAGTCCAACTAGCCTAATAATAGTACATGCATTAATCCCTTTGTCACACGATATCTAGTTTGAACATAAGTCATGGTCAGCGTCATACTTATATAGTTCAAACATATGATTACTCGATCTCTAAGTAGACTGATAAAACAAATGATATTGATCACACTATCAATTCATTTGAGCACGGCCATGCATTTCACAGTCTCACTAATCGAGGGGCCCAAAGATATCTCTCTCAAAAGAGAGGGACAAATTCTATCTTGATTGTTCAATATCCTCTACATAATTTCTATCACATTCAATCATGACCTTTATTATTATCCAGTTACGGATAACGTTTGATCATGTCAAAATATAATAGTCCTTATGTTGGAAACTATGACAATCTCAAGTCAAAGGATTAAAACATGACTATCATGAGATTTACTTATGACGCTAATCCATGTAGCAATCTCATGATGGGTCTATCCAATACACTGTTCTCTAACAAGTATCTATGAGATTGATTCGTATCATCATACACATAATCATCTCATGATTATCAAATCAATACTCATACTGATTATAAATTATTTTATCTCCATAACAATAATGAATCAGGGACATATATCAAAATTGTGTAACATACTAACCAACAATAATGATAATAAAACCTCTTTATTAATAATAAATGGATAACATAAATATCCAAATCATGGCCTAGGACACATACACTAACAGATACATAATTAAAAGCATTGTTGGAGGAGAGCCTGCAGCTTTTTTTCACCAAAAAGATTTATCCTTTTAAGTTATCTTAGTCATTATGTAGAATGAGGCCATGGATGCAGTTATCTTAGTCATTATGTAGAATCATTGCCATGTTTTTCTACGTGACGAGTTGCATCGCCAGGTTGCTTATGTGGTAGGTGTCGCTCTGGTAGCTGTTTGCCATATCAAGCTGACCAAACTAAGTTGAGGGTGCCAGACGACCTACAGAGAATGGCTGATGTGCGTGTTCATGCGAGGTCATTGAGCTGAATTGACGCTTGCGGCTGAGGTGTCCAATCTTTAGCATCTATGGTCATGCTTTACTGATGCTGACTTGATATACTTGTCGGTGTCGAAGGAAGTATTTCGTCCCTTGGGCCGTGTCGACTTGTCTATGCTCTTTAGATCCGATCAGCAGATGCAAACCTAGGACGATATGCGACCTTATGAGGTCAGATGACCTTGACTATGACGGACTAGGTTGGTAATACTTGTCGTTATTTGAGTTGATATTTTTATCCTCATCAGATGGGACCAAAGGCTACAACGAAAGAAACATTGTAACAGTAATCAAACCTTGTTGATTGGAGATTCCATAATCTTGGTTTAATAGGACAACTATGTTATGAAGAGTCAGTGATGCACTTATCCATTCTGATGAATCCAAGTGTTGTCTGCAGAAAGGATCATGTTAAGCTAAATGGCATTTAACGATTCATACATCTCTATACATCAAGTGTGGTATGACAGAACACTCTTAATAGGAGATCACATATGTAAGATGAAGTGCGGCTGCTTCTATGAGAATTCACTAAGGATGAATTCTCTAAAACACTTTCCGAAACTAGGTTGTTCATGCCAAAATAAACACAACCATGTCAACCAAAAAGGTCTAAGCAGAAACTTTGTGTGAGTACTGTTGCCTAGGTTCACATTAAATGCTGGTTAGTTCAAGACATCAAGTCACTGATTAGCTGAGTAGGTCCAATAGTACATCAATATGAAAGGTTCAAAGCCAGAAGCTACCTATTTTGATGCAACATTTTCTCTTCTCATTTCTCTTAATAGTAGCATATGCATTTGCACTAATTTCCATTCATGCGGGAGTTGTTGGAGAAAATGTACTTCGGCCCACTTATTTCCTTAGATCATGTTGAACAATGATCTTTGGGTTTAACTACGATTATGCTTCATTAATAAAAAAATGCGTAATGATAAGATGATTTTAGGCTTTTGAATCATTCAATTCCAATATAGGATAAATGAAAAATTAATGCTCAAAGTAAGAATAAAAATTGATGGAATGAATGTTGTAGTTCCCTTAGGGAAAGGCATACCCCTTTGTGGGAATACCACATCGGTTAGAAAGGTACATTTTGTCACCCAATATATTTTAAGCGTCGCATGAAGGGACAATGACATTAGCCACAAGACCTACCCTAGGCTTGGTTTACCACACAAGTCCTGGCTTGGATTGAATTGGCTCATGTGCTTCGACTAGGTCAATAAAATGTTTTGTGAGAGCGGTCCAAAACCATCTGCTCTTATATCTTTTATAGTTTTAAAAGAAACTCAGCTGCAGTTTGTTTGTTATAACAAAATTGCAACTGTTGGAGTATCTTATTTAAGCTTAACAACCCCCTTAAATTTCCTATTAAAAGGTCTTCCATGGCTGGTCATTTCTGCGCACACACAATTCTCTCTTCTTCTGCTTGCTTTCTACGAATCTCTCACTTTATATAGAAGTTAGTCCGTTCGTCCTTTGATCGAAGAAAAGTTGGAACAGTTCAATGAGGTTCATTGTTGTAGTGTCGCTCAAATTGAATAAGTACTCGTATCATAGGAGACAGTTGATACCACTGGTTGACATAATATATCATAGCAATTCGTCTTAATGAAAGAGTTCTAGACTCGTTCCGAATTTTAATATCTTTATGCTGCATTTTCATTTAACTTTGTTTCTTTCATGATCTATATTATATTTTATATTACACGAATTAAATACTACTGTTGTATTTTTCATAGTATATTCGTACATTCATTGTATATTGCGTACATTACGAAATTTATATTTCTAATATAGGTGTCGAACATTATGCCTCCTATCTTAGAATAGCTTGGTTTACCTCATCAGCAAAACATTTGGAAATTGGAACGGTAGAATTCCTCAAAATTGGATACAACGGTTTCATCTAAATGTATGTATGTATCTGTGTGTGTCTATATAAGTAGTCCTCACTTATGACGGAGGAATACCGTAGTTACATAAAGCCCTATAATCGACAGGAGACTCTCCCAAAATGAAAATGGAAAGTAATTACATGAGTCTGAAAAATAAATGTATAAGAGATAGTAAAAGATACTATTTGCTGTATGTGTGTCGTATGTAGAGCAGATCTTCATATAATCTTGAGCCTAGCCGAGTCGGATAGCAAATGAAAGAGATGCTCCGTGCCACAAAAGTAATGAGTAGATGGTTAAACAGGATGATTTGATAATAGAAATGAATGAAGTATGCGCAGAAAAACCACAACGTACCCGCGTCACCTTGGTCAGTGAGACCATGGCAACCGTCCAATATAGTCCGTCAACCCAAATGGGAGACATCCAAAGCATGCACAACCATGTGAGTATAGGATCAAAATAAACAAGCAGGTTAGAATTTGAAAATAATAGCATATGACGAGGAATGCAAATGTGAAGAAATGTATGTGTACCCATGTTGCCCGTAGTCAAGCACGCTACGGGCAGCTGTAGATTTTGAAAGCCACCCCATATGGGAGACAATAAGTGGTAACACCAATCACTGCGGTCGTGGCCCTTGAGGTATAACTGGATCATGTTGTCGGAATGTTGGGAGCGTAATATCCGGATAAACGACACTCGAAATATATAGCGGCAATGACGATATGGAGTCATAGATCGTGAAGCGCTGAGAGACGAGCGCTAGCTGAGCCAAGAGATGAGCAGGCATGTTTGTTTCTCTTGGTGTATGAACAATGCTAAGGGACAATGAAAGTAGCGAAGCACGTAATCGTGCTAGATCCGGAGCCAATGAAAGGTGCGATTGTGTGGTTAAACGAAGTAGCTCAGTGCAATCAACCTCTACTATGAAATCATCGTAGCAGGGAAGATAATATAAAATTGCTAGGAGAGTAGCTTGAGCTTCAACTCTAAGGGGCATATCCAATTGCAACGGATAAGATATTCCATGTATGAAAGCACCCGTAGTATCCCAGATAGAGCACCACCACTAGCATGTGTCCTGCATACTGCCACATCTGTATTTAGTTTCAATCGCCCAGTTGGCGGGGTTATCCAACGAAGGAGACGAGGGCGAAAATGACTTAACGGAGGTGAAAGTCTGGCAATAACCACCTGCGGTACCGTGGAGGCAATACGGTTCTAGACATACTAGATGTCCAAGTGTATAAATCTTGCCGAATGAGACAGATAACGAGGTGACCAGTCTTGATCATCAAAAATAACAGAGGCATACTGCTTCCATATATTCCAAAGCATAATCCCGTGGAATATGATCGGCATGGCGCCCAAAAATGTTGTCGACGCCAAGCACCATATGGAAGGAGATAGGAACGCCAGGAACCTGAAGCAAAGGAGTGTATATCCAATAGAGAGCCGAAATAGGTCCATATAATCTGAATCTCAGGGCAAGTAAAAAATAAATGTAAAGTAGGTGCTAGTACAGCATGACAAAACGGACAAATAGAAGGCATAATGGTCATAAATCTCTTTTGATTATCAGGCAGAGGAAGCGCTCTGTTATAATATTTCCATAAGAATAGTTGAACAGCAGGACGTTGTGTGCGATACCAGATGTAATCACAGGAAAGAAGTGTCGAACTTTTCGGTCTCAAAAAATCATAAACCGCGCGTAGTGTGAATGCTCCGGATGGTGTAGGCCATATCGGTATAGAAGCAGAATGGTAAGATCTGAGCACAGAGAATGTACATCATATATACGCTTTCATCCAGGAGAATCATACAATCTTGGCCTTAAATTATCCCGATGGCTATAACGCACCCGCATGTAGTGACCTCATAACGAGTCACTGCTATGATAGAGATGCCAGATCTTACAGGAGTAAGTAGTTTGAATAGAAGATAAGTCTCGAATTCCTAGTCCCCCTTCTTGTGTAGGTAAGCAGACTTTTTTCCAAGATATCCAATGATGTCTGTTGGGTCCCTAAAAGAATCTAGAAACCCGAGCCTCAAGAGCACGAATGACACTCTTCGGAAGTCGTGTGCCAGCCATAAGATGCAGTGGTAAGGAAGATAACACAGATTTAATCAAAACCACTCAGCCTGCAGCACTTAAAAGTCGTTGTTGCCAACCTTGTAATCTCTTGTCCACATAAGCGAGTAGATCAACACAGTGTGAAGTGCGCGTGATGCCTTTATGCAAAAAAGAGCCTTGGTATTTAATTGGCAAAGAGGAGTGGCGCATACCTAAGATCTCTAGCCAAGAGGTTTCGCCGATATGGAGAAATAGAGGAAGAAAAAACCACCGTGCTCTTATGATAGTTAATGCGTTGTCCTGATGTTTGTTCATACTGAGTTAGGAAATGCTTGACATGCTGCAAATTGCGCTGATTGGCCGCCACAAAAAGTAATAGATCGTCAGCATGCGCCAAGTGGGAGATGGTGATTGAGAGGCGGCCCAGAGGGAATGGTCGAATGTAATTGCACAATACGAAAGAGAGAAGAACCCGTGTAAAAACTTCAGCAACAATAATAGAGAGTAATGGATATAAGGGGTCACCTTGCTTCACCCCCCATGTCGGCTGAAAAAAACTATTGGAGACTCCATTGATTAGTATAGAGAAATATGTACTACTGAGATGGTTATGTACCAACTTAATGAAGAGATCTGAGAAGCCAAAGCGAGGCAGAACGTTATGTAAGAAACTCCAGTTGACCCTATCAAAAGCTTTCGCCAGGTCAATCTTAATCAAACAGTTGGAGGAGCGCTGGGTATGATCGAGCCAATGAAGCATTTCATTGGCAAGAAGGACATGTTCAGCGATGCCCTTTCTTTTTTAAAAACCTGCTTGTTCGGGCGAGATAATAAGAGAAAGCAACGCACTCAAGCGGGAGGCTAGAATACGGGTTTGAATTTTGCTTAAAAAAGTGCATAAGGCAATCGGGCGATAGTCTGCAAAAGTCGTTGGTGTTGTACCCTTTGGAAGTAGAACAATCATAGTATGAGCTGCTGCTTTTGGAAGTGAAAATCCCAGAAAAAATTCCTGTATTGCCTTGTATACATCAGTATGAATGATATCCCAGCATGCACGATAAAACCATCCATTATATCCATCGGGGCCTGTTGCACTTTGTGGGTCAAGAGCCCAAACTGCTTGTTTAACCTCCTCCTCAGAGGGCATAGCTGTGAGAGAGGCATTATGTGCATCCGACAATATATGAGGAATGTTATCCAGCAATGAAGAATGTGATTGTGTAGGTTGTGCCGCAGCCTGCTGAATCGATTATGGAGTGTCGCAAAGTGTGCCATCTGACCGGTACACTTGATGTATATTTTGGCAGTGGTGTCTGTCCCAAACTATGGCCTGATAATATGCTGTATTAGCGTCGCCCTCCTTCAACCATTTTACACGAGCTTTCTGCTGCCAAAAAGCGGATTCCTGTGAACAATTTGAGCCTAAAGTCCGCTTGTGCTTCATAATATGCTTGGCGGTTTGCCTCAGTAGGAGAATTATCCTACTCCATTTCGGTCCGTTGTACTACTGTTTCTGCATAAGCCACTTTATGAAATATATTACGAAAAACATCTTTGTTCCATATAGATGGTTCGCACTTGAGTAAGCGCATCTTATGACAAAAGCCACCCGTACCACCAGTGGTGGGGTATGTGGCCCATTTGTGTCGAATAAAAGTAAGGAATTGAGGGTGCGATGTCCAAACCGAGAGAAAGCGAAACTGTCGCGGAGAGTTAGATGTATCAAAACAGAAAGAGAACAATAGAGGCATTGATCTGAGGTAACTCTGCTCAAGTGACTGAGCTTAACCTGAGGAAATACATCATAAAAGAAAGCATTACAGAAGACCCAATCGAGACGACGTCGAACTTGTCCCAGTCCACGACCTCCCAACCATGTGTACCGTGTGCCCAAATGAGGAATAAGATGCCAAGACAAGGAATCAACAGTGGCTATGAAGTCATCCAACAATGATAGAGATGGTCTACCGCGGCCGTTATGATCATCCATAGATAAGAATGTATTAAAGTCTCCTGATATTAGCCATGGCTGCCGCATATCTGCTCCAAATGAAAGCAGCTCAGCCCATAATGCGCGCCGATCAGTTATTGTGTGACGACCATAAACACAAGAGTGCCAGAGTTGAACATTGGTCAAAACATAAAGGAAATTGAAATGAGAAACTTGGTCTGTTAAACGGACATCCTGAAGAGATAACACATCATTACGCCAAAAACACCAAAACGATCGGCACATACCGATAGTGATGAAGTAAACCCAAGTTGTTGTTGTGCACGATGTAGCCGAGATGAAGGCTGTTGAGGCTCAATAACAACAAGAAAAGCTACTGAGTACTGCTGCAATAATAAACGTAAATGCGAGAGAGAGGTACGTAAACCTCGAATGTTCCGTGTGAGAAAATGCATTAAGAAACATATGCGTTGGAGCTTGAGGCCCACACAGAGCTGAGGGTTACTACTTGGCGCGGAGGTCGGCTAACTTGTGCTGCTGTTCGGCGGCGATGCCGCTTAATATGCATTACAAAGCCATGATCATCAGAAAGTGTAAGAGGCTGCAACATTTGCTGAAATAATTCTGCATAATGATCCATACGCCGAGCAATAGAGTCGGATGATGTTTGATAAGAAGTGCGCAGGTCTGAGATGTTGAAGGAGGCAGAAGGCGGGTGGCTTGGCAGGTTAACCTCCGTATCTGAATGTCCTTGAATAAGATCGTCCGTGCTTGAGGAGGATTGTTGCAGGTCTTCTTTTGATCTGCCCAAGATGCGTATATCCTGCGAGAAAGTTGGCGGGGGGATGACTGCCGATGGTGAGACAGGTTGTTGGGCCAAAGAATCGTTGGAACTTCTGTCGGCTCCATGTGTGTAGTATTAGGGACAGAAGGCTGCACATGAATAGTATCAATAGGATATGTTGTCGACGGAGGAACAACAGGAGTGGTCTTCTCCTTCCAAATCTTGGAGGCAGACTGAGGTGGCTGAACAGCCTCCTTTGGACAGTTGCCTGTTTTATGGCCTAAAATACAACATGTAGAACAAAACAACGGGACATCTTCATATATCACCTATTGGAAGAACTCATGTGTCATACTCTGAATGTGCAATTTAGTAGGCAGCTCTTTAGAGACGTCTAACTCAAGACATACACGAGCAACTGAAGGGCGCATCATTTGTTGTGTTGTAGTGTCTAATCGAATGGGTGTGCCAAGCATAGATGCAATCGCAAACAAAGATGCCCGATGATGCAAATAAACCGGAAGAGCAGGCAATGAAATCCAGACAGGAACAATGGGAGCATCATACCGTGGATCGAAATCATACGTGTATTTCGTAACACTCATCGGATAGGCTAGAATAGTCCAAGATCGGCGGCAGAAATAGCGGCTGTAGTCCCGCTCATTATCAAATCGTATGAGGATGTGTGTCTTATCCAGTAGGCCGAGAGAGAACGATCCAGAGAAGCCAATTCTGTCAAAAGCCTTCTTCAATGCAGCCATTGATGGTCGGCCATGCCAAAATGATCAGACGAGAGTGTGTTAAAAAGGGGTGATTAAAGAATCCACCTCTTTATATCGAGAATGTGGTTTTGGCTGAATAATCGGAAGAGAGTTTTCTTTGAAAATGTCGACGAAGGAAGGACAGTCCTTATATCGAGAATGTGGGCTCACTCTATCATGACACGAAATCAACGAACCAATCTTCTATTACATGGCAACTTTTGTGTTGCTAGTTAAGATGACTGAGCACAACTAACGAGTTATGATATTAATTATCCAAAGAAAATGTCACAATATTTCTAACAATGTCAAATTAATTAAGTCGCGAGTAATCACTATGCTAGTTTCATATATAATTTGCAATTTATTGGTTAATGAATAAAATTAAATAAGAATACACACATACTGGTCGTCTGTCTACATGTACGCGTGTGTATATAGTCTATTCAATTTTTTATGACTGTACAAATTTAATGAAAATAAACGACATTTCTAATCTTTCTCATTGTGTTTGAGTCATGTTGTCAGCTTTATTTCATACTTTAGTAAGTTTGATCATGAATTTCTTGAGACAACAAACATTTCGCCTCCAACATAAACTATCACTAAATAACCTGATTTATAAAGGATGTTCTCGTTGCACTAGACTCATGTGTTTGTGCAGGATTTACGGAGGTGTAGGTTTTATTTTGCGATCTGATGTACGCAGTCTTACCATACATTTTGTGCATATATTGTTTTTGCGGCTCAAATCCATTAGTTCAAAATCACAAATCACCAACATTACTAGTTGCTTTAAAATCCGCTTCTTAAATAACCTAGTTTATATCATTTGTAAAACTCTTTAAAACTGCAGTAGAGTCTTCGGAGTTAATATATCACATTTACAGATATTGCCTAATAAATGTTGTGTTGGTGAAAAAAGTACTAGACAAGTAGTCCATAACGTGTCGAAGTTTGAGCTTCAAAAGGACACTAGAATGCTGATAAGGCAGCATATGTGGAAGCATATTGCTTTCTTCTTTTCATTATTTATTCTGTTTCTCCATCTTTTTTATAATAAAAATAAAATGCATATTATTCAAGATATTGAGTTGTATGGACTGATCGGAACAGATAACAGCTTCATCGATAACAACGACTAGGTTTTGTCCTCTAATGAACCAGTCTATTTTAAAATTTTAACATATTATAATTTTTTTATATTTCATTAGAAGACAAATATGCTTTAGATAAGTGTTCGATACGTAAGCAAGTTGCATTATTCATATTCCACCTTTGTTTCCAAACTCTGAAAGCTGAAACCAAAGTGTCGATATGGAATGCCTTTACTGGTGTCTTTCTGGCTATCGTGTTCGCTTTCGTCACTTGTCGTGAATGATGAATTATTAACATTCATTATCTTTTTGTTTCCGCCAAGCTATATTACAAGAGATCATATCCATGTGATAATATTTTCACATATATAATGGGTGGAGGAATATGATTCGATGGGATTGTACAAAAATGGTATTTCATAATAAAGAATTTGTTAAGATATATATGTTCCTCTTTAAATCAGAAAATTCCGTCATTGATGTCACTAGCAAAGGTTTGCTCCCAAGAAATATGATTCAATGGATTATATAAGACAATTTCATATTTTCTAGAGTCATAAATACCATGACATTTCATAATATACATTTCCATTAAAAAGTTAAAAGATATCAACAGAACGGGTTAGGATTGGGTTTTGCCAAACTCAAACCCCCTCTGCTTCTAAAAATATACAACCCGTCCCTATTGAAACTCGAACAGTTTCAAGCTTTTGAACCCGACATGCGTTAACGGGCCCATGGTGACTCGTACATGCACCAATTATCTAAGAAAATATAAATACATACATATACATATGCATATATATATATATATATATATATATATATATATAGTGTTTGTGTATGTGCGGGCACACACATATATACATGTTTATATATATTTTTTAGATGAAGGACGGACAGTACTGTCCGGAGTTTTATTTATATATAATACCTTCATTTATGGCGGATGAATACCGTGGTTACATAAGTGTGTCCTAGCTACGGGAGACTCTCCCAAATAATGAAAATCAGCTATACAAGAGTCTATAAGTAAATGAGAAAAAAGCAAAGATATGAATAAAGTAATCACATGTATTTGTTTTGTAGTTGACGCGAGTACTCTGTCCATATGTGGTTGAGGTCTGTAGTGATACTCCCCATAGATCACAGAGAAAAGTAGTTAGACCAGGGGAAAATATAAATGGAAGACCAAGATGATAAGGATGTAATCCACATACCCACGTTGCCTTGGTCCAAGGAACCAAGGCAACCAATAAATGTGATGTGCCAACCCAAATAGGAGACGTGCGATTGTCATGCAGCCATGAAGATACAGGTGCGTAGCTCCGACATAAGCAAAGGAAGAGATTAGCATCTGTAATAAAGAAATATAAACAAGACAGGTAGCAAAGAAGTAAACGCATACCCATGTTGCCCGTAGTCTAGTGGACCACAGGCAACCAAGCGTGGACAAAGCCAACCCATATGGGAGACAGTGAATGGAGGTTGCAATCATGGAGGTCGAGGTCCGTTATGAATACCACGCTCAGAATGTCAGAAGGTCAGTAACGCTCTATCCGCGATGATAGAACCTCGGAGTGAGGAAGGTAAAGAGGCAAATGAATCATATGAAGTGAAGGCCTGAGTAGGAAGAGCAAACTGTGCCAGTAGATGAGCGGGCTCCTTTGTTTCTCGTGGTGTGTGTACAAATGGTTAGGATCTCGACAGCAGCAGAATGCGTAACATGTGTATGTCAGGCGCAAGCAAGGAGGAGGAGGAAACTATAAGCTTAATCAATTCAGCACAATCAACTTCCAAGATTACATCCCCATATCGTGGAGATAATATATGAGCTCCAGGAAAGTAGCTTGAGCCTCGATCGCATAGGCATGTCCAATCGTAGTGGAAAAGATATCCCATGAATAAAAGTACCAGCAGAGTTGCGGAGAAGAGCTCCGCCACTTGATTGTGTACGACCAACTGGAGCATCTGTATTTAGCTTCAAACATCCTGATAGTGGCGGTGACCAGTGAATTATCCTTCGCCGATGAGATCACAGAGGAGGTGAAAGTCGGGCAGCGACTAATTGTGGTATTGTAGTGGAAATTCTGGTGCCAGCCATGGATGATGCCCAAGTATATAGATCCATGCGAATAGACCGAATAGTTAACCGAGGAGACCAAGAATGGTTGTCAAATAGAATTGAAGCATACAGTTTCCAGATATTCCAAAGCAACACTCCTGGAAAATTGTTTGCATTGCTCCCATAAAAGTGGCAAGGGACGAGCACCATATATACAACAGATAAGAACGCCAAGAGCCGCTAGTGAATGGCGGCAAATCTAGCAAAGTGGTAAAATACGTCCATATCATGTGGACCTCTGGACAAACAAAAAACAGGTGCAGTGTAGTTGTACTAGATGTGTGACAAATTGGGCAGCAAGACGGCAACACAGCCATAAAGCGACAAAGATTACGAGGTAATAGGAGCGCTTGCTGATAAAACCGCCATAAGAACAACTGTATAGCAGGGCGCTGGGTGCAATGCCAAATGTAGACATAAGATAGGAGAGTCGGTCTTGATGGCCATACTGCAGAGTAAGCCTCTTTTAACGCAAACGTTCCGGAGGGGGTAGGCCAAATCGGAACAGGATTAGATGAAGTGATATCCGAACATAAAGAGTGTATAGCACATATGCTCTTCCAACCAGGGGAATCATATAGTCGCGGCCGAAAGTCATTCCGGATGCCATAACGCGCTCGTATATATCGGCCCCATAAAAAATTGCTACAATGATAAAGATGCCAGACTTTACAAGAATACGCAGCCTGTATAGAAATCAACTCACGAGCGCCCAAACCTCCTTCTTGAGTAAGTAAGCATAGTTTTGCCCAAGAAAGCCAATGATAACGACCTGGACCCAAAAAAATCGCGTAAATCGAGCCTCCAATGCTTTGATTACACTTTTTGGGAGACGGGTGCCTACCATAAGATGTAGTGATAAGGAAGACAGAACTGATTTAGTTAGAACCACTCTACCTGCCACCCCCAGAAGCCTCTGCAGCCAACTTTGCAATCGTCTGTCTACATAGGATAATAGATCTGTACAATGTGAAGTACGTGTAATTCCCTTATGTAAATAAGATCTTAAGTATTTGATGGGTAGTGGCACATGTCTAATACTCCATGTAACTCAGTCCGACGCCTAGTACGAATTGTCGAAGAGAAAACTACCGTGCTTTTATGATAATTGATGGCCTGTCCAGAGGCTTGTTCATATGTAGTGAGAAATCTTTTGACATTTCTCAAATTTCGTCTATCTGCTACAACAAAAAGAAGGAGATCATCCGCATATGATAAATGTGAAATAGAGTGGGAGGCGGCCCATGGGAAAATGCCGAATAGGTCCACTATGTATATGTGAATGAAGAGCTCATGTAAAGACCTCTGCCACGACTATAAAGAGCAAAGGTGATAGTGGATCACCTTGCTTACCCTCCGAGTCGGCTGAAAGAAACCACTTGATACACCATTGATTAAAACAGAAAAATATATGCTGCTAAGATGATTATTGACTAATTTGATAGAGAAATCCGAAAATCCAAATCAAGCCTATACCAAGTGTAAGAAATGCCAGTTAACCCGATCAAAAGCTTTGGCAAGATCCAGCTTAATTAAGAAGTTGGACGGGCGAGGAGAATGATCTAGCCAATGAATCATCTCATTTGCTAACAACACATGCTCATCAATTCCTTTGCCTTGCTGGAAACCCGCTTGTTCAGAGGAGATTATGAGAGAAAGTAAAGTACTCAAACGAGTAGCAAGAATGCGAGTCTGAATCTTACCAAGGAAAGTGCATAAGGCTATCGGCCGATAATCTGCAAAAGTTGTTTGCGTGTTACCTTTAGGGAGCAAAACAATCATAGTGTGGTTTGCTGCTTTCGGCAATAGGAGACCCAGAAAGAATTCCTGAACTGCCTTATATATATCTGAGAGAATAATATCCCAGCAAGTGCGATAAAAACATCCATTATAGCCATCTAGTCCAGCTGCACTTTGAGGATCAAGCGCCCAAACCACCTTGCGCACTTCTTCTTCGGTAGGCATAGCTGTTAAGAAAGTATTATTCGCTGCTGTAATAAGAGTTGGGATTATATTGAGTAATGCAGGATTGTCATGCGTTGATTGTGCAGTAAACATATGAGTATAAAAATCAACAGCTGCTTCCTGAGTATCACATATTATACTATCTTGTCGCTGAATTTGATGTATATATTGATCAAAGTGACGATCCCGAACAATGGCATGATAATACGCCGTATTAGCTTCATCCTCTTTCAACCATTTGAGCGGTGCTTTTTGCTGCCATTATTCTAGTTCTTGTGTACAAGCAAGGCGATACTCAGCCTGAGCAGCATTATAAGCTAGCCGATTTTCATCAGTTGGAGATGTGTCATAGACTATCTCAGAACGTTGCACGGAGGACTCTGTATATTCCACCTTTTTAAATATGTTACTAAAGACGTCCTTATTCCAAATGGATAGATCATGTTTAAGAAGACATAATTTGTAAAAGAAGCTGCGCATTCCCCCGGTTGTAGGATATGACTCCCATTTCTGTCGAGTATAGGAGAAAAACTGTGAATGGGATGTCCATACCATAAGGAAGCAGAACTGCTTAGGTGTAGCAGCCATAGAGGGAAGACAGTGTATCAATAATGGACAATGATTTGAAGTGACTCGAGTTAAATGCGTAAGTTTAGCATGATGAAACAAATCAAAGAATACTATATTACAGAAGACCCAATCTAATCGGCAACGAACTTGACCCAAACCACGACCACCCAGCCATGCAAACCTCGTTCCAATATGCGATATAATATGCCATGATAAGTGGTCCACGACAGCATTAAAATCGGCCAGTGACAATAAAGAAGGTCGAGAGATCCCCTGATGATCATCCAATGTAAGAAAGGTATTAAAATCACCTGTTATCAACCAAGGAGCCGACATATCGGTACCAAAAGAGATTAAATCATCCTAAATAATGTGGCGGTCCGCTATAATATGACGCACATACACACATGAATGCCAATAGTTGACATTTGAGGCAAATATACACAAATGAAAGTGAGAAACTTGCTCCGCTATCCGAACTTCTTGCAAGGCTAAAAAGTCACTACGCCAAAAAAACATCACACACGATCGCCACGTACAGATAGAAGAAGGTTGCAATTTTGTGTGTGTGTGTGGATACAAAGGGGTTAGGAATATTTTGATACTTGGGAATATTCTGATGATTGGAAGTATTTGGAATTGGTTTGAAATGTTTGGTTTTTTGGGAATTATTTTAGAAAATTGTGCATTGCATTTTGCAAAGTTCATCCTCACAAGGGAAATATATTGTTAAGTTGGATTTATCCCAAACAAAAAGGGCGTCCGAGCATATTGACTATCTTGCATAGGACGCTCGGACATATTGACCACCAATTAGGGTGCCCATGCATATTGACTATCTGGCATAGGGGCCTTGGGTATATTGACTATTGGGGTGATTAATTCGTAGGTCTTGTGGTATTATTCATTTGTAAGGAAAGTGCTACTATCATTGAATTGAACTTGGTTATGGAAATTTTGGAAATTTGAATTTGGTACTAATTTGGAACCGGATTTGGACTTTGTACCGATTTGGAATCAGATATGGATTTTGATTTTATATCGATTTGGAATCGGACATGGATTTTGATTTGAAATCGGATATGGATTTTGATTTGAAATCGGAACTTTAGAATTTTGGATCTTGAAATCTAAAGACTTTGATTTTGAGCTTTGCATTGCATCGATTTTGTAACTTTGCATCACTTTGACTGTGACTAACATATGATTAGCCATTTGAGTGGATGTTTGACTTTGATGCTTGGTTGTCTATAAAGGGATATATAGTAATTTATTTAAGAATGGGAAACTCAATATTTTCCTAAATCATTTAATTTTTTATTTACAATTGTTTCACCGTGTATGATCCCATAGTCGGTACAGACAGGTTACTTACTGAGCGATGTTTTGTGGCTCATACTGCACTAGTTTATGTTTTGCAAAGAATCAAGGCTATGACTTACTGTTCGTCGGGTACGAGTTTGAGTGGAGATATCGTTGACTTGAGGACTTGCTGAGAATACTATTTATGGAATGTATGTTGAGACTTAGAATTTCTTGACTAAGTTACGATTTACGTATTGGATTTTTGATTGCCTAGATTTATATATCGATGATTGAGGATTATATTAATGGTTTAAATTTTATGATTTTCGCTGACATCAGTCTACGTCACTTTACTGACGTGTACATGAATTGGTTTCGATGCCTTATATTTCTCTTAGCAGAACACTGCAGATGAACCGTTTCGGGTAATAGGGCTCGGGACGCGACGCTGCATGTGGTATCAGAGCATGGCTCTAGATCCACGGCAGAAACGTAGATTTAAGTCATGACATTAGATTAGGTGATGATCCCAGACATAAGTGATGATCTTAGATATACGTGATGATTTTATGCTAAGTAATGATTTTAGAACTAGGTAATGACCTTAACCTTAAAGGGATGATCGGTTGATGAGTACGCATACCTAGGACCGTATTATTACAATGTGATTTTGATTGTTTGTGTTATTTAACTTTTGATCATGACCCTTTTGCATGTCCACTTATACACGGTCATAGTAACTGTAGTTGTATGATATATGATTAAGTCAAATAAATTGCAATGCTTAAAGCAAGATGCCTCTATGAAGGGGTCCCAGTGGTGATGAAAGCGATATTCAGAATCAGAACCAGAATGCCTAATTGCTGGCGTTGGTTGACGTATTGGTTCAGATTGGTCAGGCAGTTAACCGAGCTGCTCCACAACAGCAATATGGGATTCGATACTATTACGATGAGATGAAGCGGCCGCAGGTCCCTACCTTTTATGGGGGTGCTAAGCCAGACGACAGATAATTGGCTGAGCGAAGTGGAGAATAACTTCGCGTTACTGCAGGTGCCGGACGAAATGAAGACGATGGTGATACAGCCATTTCTGATTGGTGAGGCTGATAAGTGGTGTACTACCATGATGATGGACCTTCCACATCCAGTCAGTTGGGCTCGATTTAGGGAGGACTTCCGGAAGTTCTACATCCCGCCCTCATTGGCTCCATAGAAGATTGGGGCTTTCTAGTCGTTGAGACAAGGGCCGGGTATGTTAGTGCCAAAGTACACCAACAAGTTCAACGCTTTGGGGAGATTCATGCCGTCTATTATGGGCGACATGCGCTAAAGATGTTAAAGTTTGAAAGGGGCCTGAATACTCGCAATTCGCACAGGAGTGGTGAATTCTAACACCTGGGATTATGGGAAGCTGTTGGATGCATATTATCGTGTTGAGAGCGACTTGCAGCGTCGCGACGAGCAGAGTCAAGGCAAGCGACCCACAGAGTAAAATGGTGGGAGACCCAGAAGATGGGTCAAGGTTCCTACGAAGTGTCCTACATGACAGGCTCGACCACAGCAGCAGCAGCAACAGCCCAGGGGCAACCCGTAGTCTGTTATCCCTACTTGTCCCACATGCAACCGACAGCACATAGGCGAATGTTGGTGAAAGATGGGAGCATGTTTCAACTACGGAAAGATGTGCCACATAGCTAGAGATTTCCTAGAACCGAGGAGTCTGCCCTAGAAAGCCACCCCACAGCAGAAGAATCAACCACAGACTAATGCCCGAGGGCATGTGATAACTGATACTGATGCTCATAGGTCGAATGACATGGACACAGGTACCTTTAAATTCTAAGTTTTAAATGATAATATTCATGTGTGTGACCCTATATTTTAAACCCTAAATTTTATAGGGGCCATACCAGTGAACAAAGTTCCGGCAAATGTACTGTTTGATAGTGGCACAAGTAACTCATTCGTTGTTAAGAGCTTTGTCAAGAACCTTAAGAGCTACCCTGAATGGCTAGACACCCCTTATTGTGTCCTAGCAGTCAGAGACCAAGTTATCATCTCGCATTATCTGTACAATGACTGCGAAGTGGAAATAGAGAACCGTACTTTTGATGCCGTGCTTATACCGATCCTGGTGAGTGACTTTGACATCATATTGGGAATGGATTGGTTAAACACATACCATGCATGCATCGACTATCTTCAGAAACAAGTGGTGTTTAAAGACCCCACCAAGGAAGAATTCACTTTTCAGGGGAACACTAAACTGAAGAAGTTACCCTTAAAATCTACTTGACAGCAGCACATGCTTATAAAGCCCTGAGAAAAAGGAATTTTGGATTTCTGGTGTATGCAATGGATGCTGAACAAGAAGTTCCCACCATTGACGGTACCCCAGTAGTAAACGAATTTGAAAATGTATTCCCTGAAGAATTACTAGAATTACCACCCATCAGGAAAGTGGAGCTTGAAATCAATCTGATACCAAGAGCTCAGCCGATATCCAAAGCACCTTACAATATGGCATCAGCAGAGCTAAAATAGTAGTTATCGGAGCTGCTAGACCAGAAGTCCATACGATCCAATGTTTCACCTTGGGGAACATCGGTCTTGTTTGTGAAGAAGAAAGATGGTAGCATGAGGTTGTGTATCGACTATCGAGAGCTGAATAAGATCACGATTAAGAGCAACGAAGAATTATTCGATCAACTGAAGGGTGCGAAGGTGTTAACCAAAATCGACCTCTGGTCAGACTATCATTAGTTGAGGATCAAGGCGGAGGATATCGCTAAGACATCGTTCTGCACGAGATACGGGCATTATGAATTCTTAGTTATGTCCTTTGGATTGACGAATGTCCTAGCAGCATTTATGGTCTTGATGAATACCGTGTTCAGGGAGCAATTACACAAGTTTGTAGTGGTGTTCATCGGTGACATTCTGGTGTTCTCACCCGATGAAGAGACTCACGTTGAGCACTTGAGAGAAGTATTGGATATTCTAAGAAAGAAGAAGTTGTATTCTAAGTTCAGCAAATTTGAGGTCTGATTGAAGAGTGTGACATTTTTAGGTCACGTGATTTCATAGGAAGGTATTTCAGTGGACCCAAAGAAGATGGAAGCGATCATTGAGTTGCCGAGACCTACCAATGTTACTGAGGTGAGAAGTTTCTTAGGTCTCTCTAGATACTACAGGAAGTTCGTTGAGGGATTCTTGATGATCGCAGTTCCAATGAGTAAGCTGAGCTTGAAGAAGACAAAGTTTGAGTCGACCCTTGTGTGCAGGCAGAGCTTCGTAGAACTCAAGAAGAGGTTGACCACTTCTCTAGTTCTGGCACAAACCTCTAAGAATGGCCTAGGTATACAACAACAACAACAACATTACCCCATTGTCTTAGAGGCTCCCGCCCATGTCGGGGTATGAGGGGGTCGGATGTACGCAACCATACTCATGTGTTAGAAACACATGGAGGTTGTTTCCCGATGACCCATAATGTATATCAATTTCATTTTGATGATTCTATGTGCATATAAGTTGTGGCCTAGCTCTCTTATTGCAGAATGTGTATTGATCCACGGTGGAAGAGTAATCGCTTATGCATCGAGGCAACCAAACCGTACGAGCAAAATTATCCGATCCACGACTTGGGGCTTGCAGCAATAATGTTTGCACTGAAGATATAGCGTCACTACTTATATATAAAAGTGTAAGGTAAACACGGATCACAAGAGCCTCAAGTATCTATTCATGCATGAACAACTTAACATGAGGCAGAGGAGATGGTTACAGTTGATCAAGGATTATGACTTGACTATCAACTATCAACCTCGGAAGCCGAACAAAGTGGCGGATGCACTCAGCAGAAAATCGAGCCACTCAAGACAGACTCCAGTAGAAAGGGAGATTGAAGAGTTTGATTTGAATATCTTGGATTCCACGGCAAATGTCTTGGCTGCACTGATTATTACGCCTACTCTAGTGGATCGGATCAAGAAAGCTCGAAAGCATGATGTGAACCTACGAGGCATACGTGACAGACTCAAGACTGAGCAAGTTGAAGGGTTACAAGGGTTGAATGATGAGAGTATTTGGTTTCAGGGTAGACTGTGTGTGCCCGATGACGAGGACCTCGGAAAGAAAGATTGAGAGAAGCATACAATTCGAGACTGTCAATACACCCAAGAGCCACTAAGATGTATAATGATCTAAAGAAGATTTATTGCTGGTGTGGCATGAAATGGGAGATCGATGAGTATGTTGCCAAATGTTTTGTACGTCAACAGTAAAGGCAGAACATCAGCGTCCAAGAGGACTTATGGAGCCGTTAAAGATACCTGAATGGAAATAAGAGCACATTGATATGGATTTTGTTTCAGGACTCCCTAAGACAAGAAACAACAGCGACGTCGTTTGGGTGATTTTGGATCAATTGACCAAGTTCACACACTTCCTACCAGCGTCAACAAAAGCTACGATGGAGAAGTTAGTGACATTATATGTGGATAACATCATGAGCTTGCATGGAGTACCAGTGAGTATCATATCGGACCGAGATCCTAGATTCACATCCCGATTTTGGACTACATATCAGAGAGTCATGGGAACTGAGCTGAAGATGAGTACGGCATTCCATACCTAGACTGATGGACAATCGAAGAGGACTATCGAGACCCCAGAGCATATGCTGAGAGCTTACGCACTAGATTTCAAGGAAAATTAGGACAATATGGTGAAGTTGACAGAGTTTTTATACAATAATAGTCACCATAGCGCGATTGAGAGGGCTCCATTTGAAGCATTATGTGGCAAAAAGTGTAGATACCCTCTGTATTGGGTTGAATTTAGGGAAAGAAATATCACTGGACCCGAGCTAGTTGAGCAGACATTAGAAAAAGTAAAGAATATTCCAGAGAGGCTCAAGGTGGGTTAGGATCAAATCAAAAGTTGGACGGATTCTAAGAGACGGCCTCTGGAATTCATAGTGGGTGAAAAAGTATATCTTAAGGTTTCCCCAACGAAAGGAATGATGAGATTCAAAAAAAAGAGTAAGTTAAGCCCTCGATACATTGGAACATACGAGATGCTCGAGATGATTAGAAACTTCGCGTATCATCTAGCACTACCTCCTGCGTTTTTGCAAGTGCATAACATATTTCATGCGTCATAACCGCAAAGTTATGTTCCCTAACCAAGTCATGTATTAGAAGCTCGACCCCCGAAAGTAGGAAGCGATGCAACATATGAAGAATTACCGATGCGCATCGTGGACCAAAAGGATCAAATGTTGATGAGGAGAGTGATCTCATATATGAAAGTCCAGTGGAGTAATCATACGGAGCGAGAAGCAACATGGGAACTAGAAGAAGAAGTGCAAAAAGTATCCACACCTCTTCGACTAAGGTATGCAAGTTTCAAAGGCAAAACTTTTTGTAAGGAGAGGAATGTGTGTGTGTGTGTGTGTGTGTGAATACATGGGAGTTAGAAATATTTTGATACTAGGGAATATTCTGATGTTTGGAAGTATTTGGAGAAGTTTTGGAAAAGTTTGGTACTTTAGAAATTATTTTGGAAAATTGTGCATTGCATTTTGTGAAATTCTCCCTCACAAGGGAAATATATCGTTAAGCTGGATTGATCCCAAACAAACGGGGCGTCCGAGCATATTGACTATCTGGGATAGGACGCTCAAACATATTGATCGCCAATTAGGGCACCGAGGAATATTGACTATCTGGGATATGGCATCTGGGGATAATGACTATTGGGGTGATCAATTCGTAGGTTTGCGGTATAAGTCACTTTTAAGAAAATTGCTATAGCCATTGCATTGAACTTGATTTTGGAAATTGACAAATTTTAATTTGGCACCAATTTTGAATCGGATTGGCTTTTAACTTTGTGCCGATTTGGAATTGGATATGGATTTGGATTTTGCACCAATTTGGAATTAGATATGGATTAGGATTTGAAATTGGAACTTTAGAATTTTAGATCTTGAAATCAAAAGTCTTTGATTTTGTACTTTGCATTACATCGATTTTGTAACTTTGCATCACTTTGACTGTGATTAACATATGATTGTCCATTTGAGTGGATGTTTGACTTTGATGTTTAGTTGTCTAAAAAGGGTAATATAGTAATTTATTTGTGAATGGGAAACTCGATATTTTCTAAATCATTTAATTATGTATTTACACTTGTTTTTCCGTATATGATCCCAGAGTGGGTACGGACATGTTAATTATTTGCGATGTTTTTTCGCTCATGCTACACTTGTTTATTTTGTGCAGAGAATCAGGGTAATGACTTAGTGTTCATCGAGGAAGAGGCTGAGTGGGGATATCGTTGACTTGAGGACTTGCTGAGAAGACTATTTATGAAATTTAAGTTGAGACTTAGAGTTTATTTACTAAGTTACGATTTATGTATTGGATTTGAATATTGCCTAGATTTATATATTGATGAATGATGATTAGTTTAATGGTTTAAATTTTATGATTTTCGTTAACATCAGTCTACGTCACTTTGCTCACGTGTACATGAATTAATTTCGACGCCTTGTATTTCTTTTAGCAGAATACGATGGGTGCACCATTTTGAGTACTAAGATTCGAGACGAGCACCACAGCTCTAGTGGCACAGCTTCCAATGTGGTGAGCCTGGCCATTTTCACTTTCCTATTTTGTTGCAGACCAAAATTTTATAATATTTGTTTTCCTCATTCAGCCTCTTGGAATTTGTTTCTTTGGTTTCTCAGAGAACTTGCACGGACATATCGGAAGTCAGATCTTCATCTGTATTTGAGTTGACACATACAAAAAAAGACGTTAACAGATCTTACGCATACATAGTTTGTTTCTAAATAATATGTAATCAAAGATATGCATAAGTCGTAAAATAACACCATAAAGCCTATAGTTAAGTGACTCATCTTTATAGGATGTTCAGTTGCTTGTGTGTGCAAATTTTATGGAATACCGATTGATCTGGATCCAGCTTGAGTCCAAACGAAGTAATTATCAATTTGGTTGGAGAATCTGACTAGTAATGTTGACATGTCGTGTTCTGGTCAATCCATTAAGACGATTTTTGAATTTGACAAGTTTGACAGGTTGACGAGCTTGATAAGTTTGGTTTGACAAAGTTGCTTTTAGGTTTGATGGATCAAGTTCGTACGGGATTTGGCGTGTTGACGGGTCAATTTCAAGTTTGACTGGTCAGGTTTGGGTCTGGTTGATGGATCATTTTTGGTTTGATGTTTTAGACGGGTTTGGCTTAATTTTAACCCAAACATACAGAAAACATGTTCGTGTTCATGTCAAGTTGTCGTGTCATGTCTTAAATTGACAGTCCTAGTTTTCATCTGGCTTCTTCGTTTCTGCCTTAAAGAACAAGAAAGCGGTTACCAAAACACCAAGGACAATCATGTAAGACACATATGTGATCTTCTTCTAACCATAAGATGTGATATGGTGGTTAGTTCACGTCGTTCCTTAACCATGAGGTCAGGAGTTGGTTTCTGATGCATGCTTGAGGCGTGCAAGGATTCATCTACCTTTCGTTCAAACTTGTTATTCCAAAATTACCTTGTGCATTTTCAAGAACCATAATTATCCCTTGGAAAGTGTGCAAAATTGGTTGGACAATCAGCTAAAACCATTAGAAACCAAATTTGTTTGTTGATCAAGAACGATTTCAAGATCCACCCTTTGACGTGACCTAATCTACAACGGGGTGATCAAAATATGCGCTTTCATGTTAATACAGAGTCAAGAACATATCAGAAAATCTCACAGGAATTTGTGCCAAAGTTGACGTTGCTGAATTTTATTGCCCGTAAAGTCTTGGTGGTAAAAAGCGAAGAAACACACCTATTTATAAGATTAAGGAGATGGCCAAAAGGCCGTAAAATTACTATGTTGCTCTCCAAGATAAAGAAGAAAATAGTTTCAATAAAGAAAGTAAATTCCTAACTCTCGTTTGACTACAAATAATAAAATAAAATAAGTCTAAAAAACTTCAAGACACTCTTCGATCACTATTATGAAATCTGCCATATGATACACAAGCTTGGACCTTGTCATTCCTTCTATGTTCGAAGGATTCGCATTCAAATCATATCCTCCTGGATCAAAAACAAGTCTAACACATGCACTATTGTAATTAGCAAAAATGCGAGCAATTCAAGCTTCCTTTTTGCTTCACATCTGCTATAAGCTTATTAAATCCTCCATTGGACTTTCTCAGGATGTCTGAAATCCTGTAATTTAATTACAAAAACAAAACAAAGAAGAGAGTAGATCATAATAATTCAAAAAAATATTTTTTATCCATTTTCATGTCAACATGATTTTCTTCATTCTTTGCACATAGATGGATCACAATTTCTCCACTTGTAGTATCTTGCTTAGTGTCAATTTGCTCAATGAGTTCTCATTCACTTTCAATTGTAGATTCTGCTTCCTTCAATATTTTAATCACAATTTCTTTATCTTCGGGATTTCAGTTTGAACCCATGCTTCCTTGTATGGAGAATTAACTTCAGGGACTCGTGATTTTGATTCTAAAAATGATTGTTTCTCAAATCTTTCGGTTTCCTTTGCCAAACTCACCATGTCCTGAAGGTCAAAGAACAAAATATGTTTTAGTTTGTCATAAATATTCGGATGAAGTCCACCAAAAAAACTTATAACGGCTTTCTTATTCGCCATTACTTGGGCTCTGACTAAATTTGTGATGAACTCATGATATTACTTGTAAACTGTTTGTGAACTTTGGCACCAAAATACTAATTGTCATGGAGTATATAGACCAGGACACTACGAACCATAAAAAGTCTCCAATTTAGCCAATCGATCTTCTAATACTCAAACATATATTCAATCAGACTTTTCGTAACATTAAAAACAAAAAAAATTATTGTTTATTGTTTTCTTGTTTCTCAAAAACTAAATAAAAATGAAATAAAAGATAGATATAAACGCAAGTGAAAACATGATATTCTGATACTAAATTGATGCATGCTTCAGACGCGCAAGGATTGATCTAGCATTCCTTTGAGCTTGTTCTCCTAAGATTATCTTTTGCTTTTCCAAGAACTAGTATTAACCCTTAGAACATGTGAAAAGTTGGTTAGATGATAAGCTAAAATCGTTAAAAACAAGATTTGGTCTTTGATCAAGAACAAATTTAAATCCACCCTTAATGATAACGACCAAAGTCAGGTGGCGTATAAGATGACATATTCCATAATGGTGATCCAAGAGTATCTTGAATAATTTTATTTTATTATTATTTGGAGTCAAATTATAGTAGGAACCTATTTCCTTTTATTAAAAATATTTTTATTACATATTCTAGAAGAAATGTAGAGTTTTTTTTTTCCTTGAGGAAGCAAGTTAGGAATTTTAGGGCCTTTTGGCTATCCCCTTAGACTTACAAATAAGTGTGTTTTTTTTCTCTTTTTGTAACCAAGACTTTGTGATAAACAAAATTCTAAAAAAGCCACCTTTGGCACCAACTTTGCGAGATATTTTCTTATACGTTCTTGATTTTGTATCAACATCAGGTCATGTCTAAGGATGGATCTTGAATATATTTTTGATCAACAAACAAATCTGATTTCTACGATTTAGCTCATCATTCAACAAATTTTGCACTTGTTCCATAGGTTAGTTATAATTTTTTTAGTTCTAATTCTTGATAACGCACAAAGTAATCATGATTTCTCAAGCTCAAGCGAATGGTAGATCAATCCTTGTCTCAAGCACGCTTCAAATTCCGTCTATGATAACAGAAGAACGTTCCATCGACAGATATAGTTACTTCTAAATGGAAATTTATAGGCATAAAAAACGATTAATCACGGTTAGTCAGCCACAGAAAAAAAAAATGATATTCTTCTGTTGCAAAGACGAACTTGTAAAAGTTTTCCTTGATTTTAGTGGCCCGGGCATTATCGATCTGCTATGCTTTTACAGTTTTTTTGATGGGTTACTCCGAGGTATCCTCCCAGCCGAAAGCCAGAAGACTAATCCTTCGTCCTTACGGTCAGCACACAAAGTGGTAGAAGACTGACCAAATGATTTGTTCTATTCACATGAGTTGGGATCGAACCCCCAACCACATGCTTAAAGGACGAGGTGTTGAACCACATGCTTTTACAGTTTAACCGTTGCCACATTTAACCCAATGACCAGAGCGTCCTTCTTAAAAATAAATTTTCCCACCAAACAATGACGGATGCCATTAGGATTTGTAATGATCTCAACCCGATACTCTCGCTCCTGCTTCAATACAGGTTAGCTATAATGAATTTAAAATTGAACGTAAATCCTCCTGTTCTCATGATGGGCGAGAAAGGATAGATACCTTTTAGCTAATAAGAATGTACGGATTCGTCGACGAATATTGGTTCAACTGATAAGATTTATATTTTTCGATTTGTAAAGCTTTAGTTTCGAATCGAACTGTTTATAATTTTTCGGAATGGATAATCGGTAAATTATACTGTAAGTTTTGTATAAAGCCGATGGTATACTTTGGGTCTAGATTGAGAAAGCTTCTTTTCGAACTAAATATTTTATTAAAAAAAAAAAAGAATATATGGATCCAGTTGGGTTATTATTGAAATGGGTACGTGTACTTTTTTTTTTGTCTTTTTACATTAGATGTAATTACAAGGCAAATAACTTTTAATATTACAAATGCTTATGTTGGGGTTATGATTTAAGTTTTGAAACACAAGTGGTAAGTGGTAACACTATGTATTTAAGTCTTGATTGGTCTCACCTCCCCATCCCTCTT
>AP025068.1:5710783-5749221 GCA_036186865.1 Eustoma russellianum | reverse complement strand
TGAACCACATGCTTTTACAGTTTAACCGTTGCCACATTTAACCCAATGACCAGAGCGTCCTTCTTAAAAATAAATTTTCCCACCAAACAATGACGGATGCCATTAGGATTTGTAATGATCTCAACCCGATACTCTCGCTCCTGCTTCAATACAGGTTAGCTATAATGAATTTAAAATTGAACGTAAATCCTCCTGTTCTCATGATGGGCGAGAAAGGATAGATACCTTTTAGCTAATAAGAATGTACGGATTCGTCGACGAATATTGGTTCAACTGATAAGATTTATATTTTTCGATTTGTAAAGCTTTAGTTTCGAATCGAACTGTTTATAATTTTTCGGAATGGATAATCGGTAAATTATACTGTAAGTTTTGTATAAAGCCGATGGTATACTTTGGGTCTAGATTGAGAAAGCTTCTTTTCGAACTAAATATTTTATTAAAAAAAAAAAGAATATATGGATCCAGTTGGGTTATTATTGAAATGGGTACGTGTACTTTTTTTTTTGTCTTTTTACATTAGATGTAATTACAAGGCAAATAACTTTTAATATTACAAATGCTTATGTTGGGGTTATGATTTAAGTTTTGAAACACAAGTGGTAAGTGGTAACACTATGTATTTAAGTCTTGATTGGTCTCACCTCCCCATCCCTCTTTGCTTCATGGATTATGGAGTGTGTCACTACAGCTTCCTACTCCATCTCTATTAATGGTGGTACTCATGGTTTCTGTAAGGGAAAGAGGGGTCTTCGTCAAGGTGATCCACTTTCCCCTTTCCTCTTTGTCATTGCGATGGAATATCTTTCCAGTTGCTACGCCAGTTACATTGGGACCCTGATTTTACCTTCCATCCGAAATGCCGTGATAGTCTTATCACACATCTTTGTTTTGCTGATGACTTGGTTATTTTCGCAAAAACTGATGCTCAGTCTCTCCATAAAATTATGGACAGACTCAATAACTTTGGTATTTGTTCTGGTCTTTTGCCAAATAAATCCAAATCGAGTTTTTTTGGCGCGGGAGTGCAAGATTTATCCTCTCTTCAAGCAATAACTGGGTTTTCATTGGGCATTATGCCTTTCAGGTATCTTGGTGTCCCAATTGCTGGTTATCGTTTGCAGGCTTGTCACTACTCGCCTTTTATTTCAAAAATCCTCCAAAAAATCAATCTTTGGAAATCAAATTCTTTATCATATGCGGGTAGACTCCAGCTTATAAAATCTGTTCTTCAAGGTGTCCACTGTTTTTGGCTTAGTGTGTTTCCTATATCAGTCTCAGTCTTGGAACAAATCAATCGGATTTGTCTACATTTTCTCTGGGGTAACACTGACAATGGAAACCATAAGGCTCTAGTAGCTTTGAAACAAGTCTGTTTACCCCGGAAAGAGGGTGGTCTTGGGGTTCTTAATCTTCGATCCTTGAACTCATCTTTATTGGCAAAGCACATCTGGGATTTGCACAACAAAAAGGACACCCTTCGGGTACAATGGACAATCACAGATACAAACTATACAACACACTTTGGACTAGATCTATTAGAAAGTCGGACTCCCTTTTTTTAAAAAAATTGCTATAAATTCTAGATACTCTAGTCCAAATCCAAGGGAGCATAGATAGTGCCATCGGCCTCTTTGAGAAATGGGTGAAAATGGTATTTTTCAATCAAAATGTGCGTATCAGTTTTTCCGCCCTAAAGGGCCGAAAGTCCCCTAGGCGGACATAGTCTGGGTCTCCACCATTACTCCAAAACATTCATTCTGTCTTTGGCTTGCAGCTCTTGGTAAATGGCAAACTAGAGATAAATTGACTTTCGACAAAATCAGTTTTGTGCTCTTTGTTGCTCTTGCATTGAAACTTCAAGACATCTTTTGTTTAACTGTCTGCTAGTTAAGCAAGTTTGGCACTCGATTACTTCTTGGTGTGGCATGCCTATTACCCTAACCAATCTCACAAGATCTTTACCTTGGGCTAAAACTGCACTACGAAATAAGTCTCCCAGATTCAGGGCTGTAAAAGTCTCAATTGCTGCAACAGTGTATTTCATTTGGCATGGCAGAAACAAAATTTTTTTTGAAGATGTTGCATTTATCCCAGCAGATGTTATACGACACATTTGTACACATGTTTATAGAGTCATACACAAAACATTTCCTACCCTACTTCCTTAATCACGGATTGTCCACTACGGACTATCTCTTTTGCTTTTTGGGCCTTAGATTTAGCATTGATTAGTTTGGGTTCATTGTATATTTTGGCGCTTTTAGTGTAAATTGTGCCAGGCAGCCTGTTGCCTTGGCCTTTTTTATTATTTTGGCGATAGCTTTTATGACTGGCAGCATGTTGCTTTGTCACCTTTGGTCTATTGTACGGGTACACCCCCATTACGGTGTATTTTTGACTGGTCAGGGTCATTGGGTATACTATTTACATTGTTCCCAAAAAAAATTAAAGGAAAACCTAGGGACACAGTTTTGGTGTTTCACTGTTGCTAAGTCAAAGACCTGGTTTATAGGAGAACACCATATGAATAACTGTATAAACCCTTATTTAGTTTAGAAGACCGCTGAGCTCATAATTTACATCTTTTATAATACTTAGAACTGGGATAATGAAATTTCTAAGACGAGGGATTTTGTCTTTTAGTTAAAAAGGTTGAAAACGACCCGGGAGTCTGAATAGTAATTTGGCAGTTTGCACGTGTGATGGATGACGCAGAATGTTCGTCAAGGCGTTCGACGAATTCAATTATTGACGGCCACGAATGTCAAAAAATGGAACAATCAAAATTTTTTTATGACCAAGAAATATGAAAATGAAGGTGGCACACACTGTAGCGTCCACACTAAGACACGTGGCCCTAACGTGGCTCACTCGCAATGCTTCCTGCTGCTATCACACTACCCCAATTGTCCGTTCGGATGTGTTTAATGGCGACAACAAAAGAGTATGAGACACCTAGAAAAACTGTAGTGCTAGAAAAGAGTTAGACCAACTAAAGAATGTATGACTACGGTGTTAACCGAAACCGTTTGGAAATTATTCGAGTTCGATTCGTATTTGGTTCGAGTTTGATTCGTATTTGGTTCGAGTTTTTTTGTTAATTTTATTTAAATAAGCCGAATTCAAACACCTATTTGAGTTCGTTTAGTGAGCCAAACTGTTTGCGAATAGTTTGGCTCGTTTAAACAACTATAGCGTTATCGAGCCGAACTCGAACCAATTTTAAAACTCGTTTAGCTAAACTAACCGAGTCAAATAGTTCGTTTAACTAAACGAATTCGAATTCGAAAACTTAGTATCCGACTCGACTCGGCTCGGACCGTTAACACCTCAACTTATGACTAAATAACTTTCACTTGAAGGTAAAAAAAAGTTCAAATACTCTTTATTCAATCAAAATAGAGTGAGCTAGACTAAATAATTTTCAATTAAAAGCAAAAAAGTTCAAATGTCTTTTATTCAATCAAAATAGAATGAGCTAGGCTAAATAACTTTCACTTGAAAGTAAAAAAAAAAATACAGATGCCCCTCGTGCTAAGTAGAAAAGGTCAAAGAAAGACTATCTGGAACCTATTAATTATTTAGTAAAAAAGAGAAATAGGTATATTAGATTTTCGCGTTTATACAGAGTTTGAGGAGGCATGCAGTTTTATCCTATATTTTTTGTAATAAATGTTAACGAAAACTAATCTTAATTAAGCTCGAAGTATGTTGTTCACCAACTTTGGACAAACCCATTTATAAATTTTCCTCCAACAATAAACTGTTTCTGCTGGTTAAACTCGTGACCATAAGATCACAAAGTACCAAACTTACCGTTAGGAACAAAGAATGAGAAAAGAAAAAAAGCGGTAGCATATTTGGAGAATCGTTAGCGATATATGGCATGCTAAAAAACCTACTAGCTTGTACTTTAGCATTCTCTATAGTTGCAGAGTTGTATGCAATTCTCCAACTCCCCCGTAAGGTTTAAAACTTGAGAAGCAAATATAAATATGTTTACTTAGATGATTTTAAATCAAGCAAATTCCATAGTAGAAGTTTAACTCGAATTTTCTTTTTTTTTAAAAATAATTTTTCATTATATGAGAAAGAAACAACTATTCGTGTATAATAATAAATTGTATATAAAATACAATGGTGTGGCATAAAAGGGCACGCTACGGCGATCAAAATAAGTAGAAAATTAAAATTTTGATATTGTCATTGTTGATAATTAATCAGATTTATTGGGTCAGATTATCTATAAGTTGATTTATTCAAATATTGATTGAGGTAAATTATCAAATTGTGATTCTAATCGCCTCTTCAGTAAATTAACTAATGTATAATTTGTGGATAGATGCATTCTTGTTAGGAACTATTTAGCTAAATAAGTTGTTTAGTTCGTAAAGAATTGAATCCTTCGATTATAAATAAATCAAAATAATGATTTTACAAAATATTGAAGCCAACTAATGATTTATTTTTTTTTTTTTGATGTCTGCTAGTGCAGCATCTGCTACATGATTTGGAGGTTTTGCACTCTAAATAGTTAAATTGATTGGTAGCGGTTCTTATATTGCGAAGTAATAGTTGATCTGCGTTTCTTATATTGTGAAGTAGCAGTTGATCGACACAGCTTGATGTAATTTTCATTATGCGTCATCGGAAAATAACCTCAGTACATTTTTAACACATGAGTATAGTTGCGTACATCTGACCCTACATAACACATCATAGACCAGAGTCTTTAAGGAAATGGATGATTATGTTTTTGTTTATAAGCTCTACAGAAAAGTTGAACACTAAAAGTAGTATAAGCCTAGAACACAATGACGAAAGGTGAACATTAACTTATGGGTTTTTTTTTTTCGTTTTTGTATTGGGAACTATAACTTATAAATCAAAGAATGAAAAGTATTATCGTAAAAGGTGTCCGGAAAGAATCATCCATGTGTCAGCTTAAGACCTTTAAAATGTAGTAACTTTCTCTTCGGGAGACCATTAAAATACTTAGAGATATGGCGTGTAATTTACACTTTCTTTTGCAACTATATTAAGTGCCTTTCATCACGAAAATAAAAGTCAGGTCCAAAGGATCAGCTTTCAAAAGCGGAGCGGGATCCCTTGACCTCCGCGCGTCTCAGCCCCCTCGCGACCGCTCGCTACGTGGCACACAGAGGGTGGTGAGGCTGGATGTGGGTCACCCGCATCCAATCTCACCACCTTCCCTGTGTGTCACGTATCAACGAGTCATTTAATACCTCTCTAAAGGGGGTCAGGCGATCTGGACCCTTCAAAAGCATGCATAACTAGAAATAGTAAAAGGAGGCAGAAAGTTTTCCCTTTCTTTTGTTTAATATTTTTTTCTTTCATTTTCTGATTACAGCAACCTATAATTGTCCCTTAAGTAGGTTATTCTAAATGTATCATGCGTGAGTAAACATCTGTTGCATTGTAAAGGGCAAAACATATTACATTCTAGAGAAGGAAAATAGTAATATAACACATAACTATGGTTAATTGTTAAAGGTAAATAATGATTACTTTCTTTGGAAGCAGTAAGGGCAAAAGCATGATTCCGTTGACATTGGGTTGATCCAAATTGTTACAATTATGGTATCAGCACCGACTAGCGTCGTCATGACGAAAGGACAAAATCCAGAACGTTAGGAGAATTATAGTCCTTTAGTGGGGTCCAACGAAGACGCTGACCCATTAAACGAGGTGATGTTAAGACTTAAAAAAAATCTCATATTGAAAAAAAAGAAAGATGGTTGCATCATACATAACTATGTTCCAATTGTTAAAAGTCAACAATGATTAATCTTTTTCGTACCGAAAAAGGTAAACATCTGATTCATTTGACATTTAATATTGATTGTTTATAGTAACGATGCATACGTATACTTAGAACCGGATGGCAAATATGAGTGGTTACATGGATTACGGTCGTACGACCAGGTGAAATCGCTTAGACAAAACTGAAGCCGAAACCTTTCATGTATTTGAAAAGAAAACATAATTGAAGACCTTATTTTTTTTAAAAAAAAAAAAATAGAGTTTTCGTTGGGCATTTTCGCTTTTGGAGTTAAGAAAATCTTTTAAAACGAAAAGAATGGAAAGTAAGGACGGTTCTTTTATTTTTGTCGTTTTCCATTTAAATGTTTGGGAAGCCAAAATACTGATATAGCCTATGTTGTTCGGATCGGGATCCTCTGACCTCCGTTCCCCTCATCCCCCTTGGGACCGTCCGCCACGTGGCACATAGAGAGTGGTGAGATTGGGTGGGGGTCATTCGCACCTAGCCTCACCATTTCTTCTTGTGTGCCACGTGTCAGAGGATCATTTAATACCTCCTTAAAGGAGGGTCAGGAGATCTGTTCCCATGTTGTTCCACCAAAATGCAAAAAACTAGGTAAAGAAATACATGAAGAAAAAGAGGAGTGAGTAACCACCCTGTTGTACGCCGGGGAGAAATAGTAGACTGGGCTTATTATGAGATGATTTTCACCAAATATTTGAAGTATAATTATGGCAATATAGTATATTTACTGGAATAAACTTCTATTTATTTTCTTAGAGGCGGCTGCCTATTCCGTCTATGACTGTGTTATGAAGGATCGGATGTACGCAATCATACACATGTGTTAGAGACACATAGAGGTTATTTACTGATGACCGATAATAAAAATTACGTCAAGCTATGTCGATTAACTGCTACTTCACAATATAAGAAGCACAGTCAATTGAATGAGCCATTTTACTCTATTCAGTTATATAAATATGTATGATAAAAAGCCACATCTGAAGAAAATGTATGGTAATTGGTCATATTGAAGTGAACAAGTTTTATTAGTCAATAACAAGTCTAATCATGCGACCGTAGCCATTGAGAAGTACAAATTAAATTGCATGTCAAGCCTTTAACGAATAACATAACATGTTTTGCATTCATAAAAAAATAGTATTATTAGCTAAATAAAGAACATACTGACTATCATAGTACACTGATGTAGAAATGAAGGATGAAATGCCTATTGATAATCCCAGAAATTGACTGCCAATAAAGACAATTTCCACCAGGTCAGTAACAGTCAACGTTGCTAAGCCATGCCACTGGCGCAGGCAGTCACCTCAGCCTCCTCAGCCCTACTCCAGCTCAGCCCACGGAGCAGACCATTGACTAAGCAGACCTCGGTTAGCTGAGCTCGGCCAGATGGTAACACAACCTATGGAGTTATCAGATCAGCATGCCACAACTGGCTTAGCTCATCTCGGCAAGCGATGACGGGCTACGCCTTTCACCTCATCTCAGCCAACCTTCACAGGTCAGTTCAGACCATGCTACCCCCACTTCACCCCTTGGCCGCATTACAAAGGGGGCGCACCTCAGCTCGGCTAAATGCTGGAGGAGACACCTACCAGCGGAGCGTCTCTGGCCATGCAATCCTACACGTGGCGCCACGTGGCCACCATGCAAACAAGGACCGCCGGTCAGATGTCATCGCCTCACACCTCCTCTACATGCACTCCCCCCTCTAACTCATAAAAAAAGACTCAATGAAACTAATGCTAGGCGGACAGCTCTCATCCACCACCAAAACACAGCCACCTCTTTAATTGGGTAAAACATAAATAGATCATTCCACCCTGAATTTGTTCATTCATCACCATGTATGTGCCCGCAACTAAATTGAGCATCGGAGGATTTTTTTTCAAGGGCAGTAGCCTCGGAACCTCTAACGTCGCCCTTTCCTTGCAGGTTTCTTAGAATATTACATCTGGCTTCTACAAGGGGTTAGCGACGTTACCTTATGGATCACCTCTGATCTGTTGATGAAGATCCAACTTCACCAAGTGGCGCTAGAGGCAGGGCCCTCCTCTTGAACCCCCATATTTGCTCATCTGCGCTAACAGTCCCCACAAAATCTCTTCGGATGGAGAAAAACGCCCAACTTGGGGGGGCAGGAAACCTCAAACTACCCAAAGACGTGAAGATCATTCTTGTTTTCCATTAGAGCAGGACTCCGATGGCGAAGGGGAACCCTCAAACGCTGCAGCCAGGTTATTATATGAAGAACAAGTTAGGGCCATATAGTACGTGACCCAAAACCCAAGCGTATTCCAGGCTGTAGTGAAGGAAATGAAGGGAAAGGCTCTAGAGGCCGCATCCGGCGAAGCCGCCTCTTATGACTCCCGCCAAAGGCACAAACACCTAGAGTATTTCCTAACTCGTCCACAGCACCTCCCCCAGGTACGCGAGGAATTTATGGCCAATGCCAGGTGCCAAGTGCGGCAACCACGCCGTCATGCGTAGCCAGCCACAGATCCACTAGAAGCTCTGGCGCGCCACCTAAAGCACGCAAAAGACGCTGCAGCCGCTTCGACATGGCAAAGAAGTTGGTAAGAGTGCCGATGACGAGTCACGAAAAAGGTGTGCTTCTCTAAAGCGGTTAGGGGGTCGTGGCAGCGAGGGGCTGGCTTTGTTAGCCTCTAAGACCCATATCCTGGCCTTCATGAAGGAAGAAGGGATAGGAAGGATCCCACCACCCTTGACATAACCAATGGCCAAAAGAAATCATAGGCTATACTACGGCTTTCACCAGGACGTTGGCCATGACACTTAGGACTACAGGCATCTCTCTAGTGAATTGAACCCCTGGTCGAGCTGGGCTATTTACAGGAATTTTATAACCTGCGATCTAGACTCCACAAGCGGTTGGGTTTCAGACGAGCCCCTCTAGAAGAGAGGTTTCGACCTGACCATTATCAAGTACATCTGATGAAGACACAAACGCGGGCACACCTGACCAACTACAGCGTGGCGCTGCATATGCAAGGATGACCTACACAGGTCGACCCTAAATTTGCTCCTAGGATGACCGTTTGAATCTTCTCGCCTGATCTCTGAAATGGCATGCAACAGTGGCGAGGTGATTAGCCAAATGTCTAAGCATCCGCTGCGGGCCTCCGATGTGTCCCTGCTCATCCGGCTGATATGCCGAGCTGAAACTAGAAGGTCAAGTACTCGGCATGTATCCTAGTCCTCTGCATATTTTGCATTTAAATTATTCGAAAAAAGACATGCATGAACTGTTCATTATTCATATCACATTTGTTCCCAAAAATGCCAGCGTACATAGATACGAAACTGGTCTATCTCAGCTTCCCTCTTAGGCAAGCTAAGGGCCGCAGTCCAATTATTCACGATTACTATCCTCTGCCTCATGGTTCATAAGGGGATTCACCTCGGCCGACCTCAAAAGGAGGGCATAATTCATGGGACACTCTCCCCCTTTGCATCGTCCTTCAAATATTTATCCTCTGCCTCATGATTTATAAGGAGATTCTCCGCATCCGACCTTAAAAGGAGAGCGCAATTTGTGGGACGCTCTTGCCTTTTGCGTCGTCCTTCAAATATTTACCCTCTGCCTCATAGTTCACATAGGGATTCACTTCGGCCGACCTCAAAAGGAGGGCGCAATTCGTGGGACATTGTCCCCTTTCGCATCGTCCTTTAAATGTTTATTCTCTGCCTCATAATTCAAAAGGGGATTCACCTAGGCCGACCTTAAAAGGAGGGCGTAATTCGTAGGACGCTCTGCCCTCTTGCATCATCCTTCAAATTTTACCCTCTGTTTAATGGCTCACATGGGGATCCACTACGGCAAAGGCTATTGACTAATTAAAACACGACTTCTACAGCTCGACCTAACTTATAAAGAACGATTAAACAAGTATACTACTGGATTTTCACTTCAAATTTACAAAGCTCGCTAATATTTTGCCAGATTGATATGGAAATCATAGCAGCTTGTATTTTTGAGGACGTGGTATTACTTAAAGTTAGTCATGTGACTTATGGGTTAAAACAGGCATCTCTGCTCTTCTCAATCAAGAAAACTTGGAACTTAAATTGTTTAGACAAGACAGATCATAATTGCCATAGAGTTTGTCATTTGTGAGGTGAAAATAATTCCATCAAAGCTGATAAACAAAGGCCATCAGAGGGCCATAAATTTCTACATATACAGAGATCTTTCATAAGGTTTACGCCCTCGCTAAAAAGCTTGTACTGTGCTTCAAACTCCTCTTTGGCGTTAGGATTGTACAGTTCAGCGATATGAGGATCTTTTTGTCTAGCGACAGATCCGCCGCAATGCAAACGTTTATAGCCTATATTTGTCCCATCTCCGTGACATAGTCCTGAGAAGAGCTACATTCTCGGTCGAAAAAGTGGACTTCTTGAAATCAACGACAGTCTGTTCTTGGGCCTTTGATGGCCGCTATAGAAATAATGTAGCCTCACCTCTGAGCTCAGCCACTTCGTGCTTCGCCTCAGCATAGCCCTAGTTTGATTCCTCCAAGTCCACCCTGACGACCTCATTATCGACTTCAGCCTCCTTGAAAGTTTGCTCCACCTCTGCAACCTGGCTTTGTAGAGCGTCAATAGTTGAAGAAGACGATGTCAAAACAGCCTCTGCTGCTTTCTTCTCTTCTTGGTCTTCTCCAACTAGGCCTCCAACTCGATAACTCGATGGGTTTTCTTCTTAGCCACTCTGACAAAAGGGATGTGTTTACGCATCTCCTTTTCCAGAAGTCGCTTAGCTCTCAGCTTGACTGGAAAACTCCAGTTGAGTAGCTCTGAACTCCAAACATTCCCAAAGCGGTCAGTTAATCAATAAACAGTTAAAATCTTAAACTGAAATGCAGGAATTTACCAGCACTAGGTCTCGCTGCATCTTATCCACCAGCTCACCAAAAGACAGTGCTTGAGCCTATCCAGGTTCGCAGGAAACACCGACTCTTTATTGGGCCGTCGTGCCACTTTTATCTCCTCAGCGCTCTCCCATTCAGCATCCCCTGCTCCTCCGCCAACCTGGTTTCTGAAGGCTACAACATCCCGGCCATTGAGGGCCCAGTAGTGCTGTGCCATTCTTCTCGGCTAAAATGGGGTTGTAGTGAAGGGCCAAGTCCTTGACCCTGCCTTATTTTCACTGGACGCAAGGCCAGCTCAGTCTCATCATCATCCTTATTAGAGCTGACCTCCATGCCAGCCATGACGTTGAGGGGTTTAGTTCACAGAGTTGACGTTTCTCCAACTGGGGGAATAACCCCCTCCTCTTACAGCACATTCTGCAAATCAAAAGCAAAGTCAGATCAAGTATGTAAAATAAACCCAAAAGAAAGCTAAGAGTAAAATTAACCTGGTGTCAAGTGTACCCCTTGCTCTTGTAGCTGCCTCAGTTCACTGCCCTCGGAAGCTCCCTTCGCCAACCCACTCGGCGCACTTAATGGGGGCCCTTCTGCCCCTTGAATAGTCGCCTCTGCCTGGCTCGCAGTTGCGGCTGTTTGCTTCCTTTTCCATCTAGCCTTCATCACGTCCACTAGATCAGCTGATATGGATGCCATGGTTCCTGCAAGAATATCATGCCGGCTCAGCACAAAACAAAAGTTAATGCAACAGTACAAAGGTCTTGATTCCTACCCTGGACAACCTTTAAATCCTCCTCCCCCAAAATGCTTAAATTAGGGCCACACACTAAATGATCCAGGTCAACCTTCCTTAGTGCATGATCGCTGACCTTAAGCCAATTAATGGTAGCCTCAAAACTCTGGAAACTCTTGACCACTGTCTGATGCTCTCCAGTGGGCGATTTCTTGTCATCCCTGGACGTCCTCCAAACGTCCTGGCAAGTTGTGTCAACCTTCCTCACATAGAAAAATTTCCCTTTTCAATTCTTAGTTGAGAAGGAAGGTTGATAGCAAAGCGGAATGCCTTATTCAAGGCCCTCCAACTAAAATAGAACCAACTTTCAGAGGCCTTACATATGTAAAAACATCTAAAAGTCTCGATATTAAAACCGACCTGAATGGCTTGAAGGAAAAGGAAACAGCAAGCTAAAATCCTAAGACCATTAAGTCCAATCTGAGGCAATCCGAGCTGATAGAATAAAAGGATCAATCCCTTGAAATACTCTTCATATACTGCCTCATACCCCACAGGGAGTCATGGGCAGTGCAGCCAGAGGGAGGAAGAATAGGGTCAAATCTATCGTAGTCAATTTGGTGAAGTTGGCAGAGATCAGTGAGCTCATCCTGAGACAGAGTGCAGAACTGCGTCTCGTCCAAGCCCGCAGGCTCACCTCGACTTACTGTCTCAAAAAGAGCTGGCATCGACCTCTCGAGGATGTCAATTTAGGTTAGGGCGCTCTAGCAGCACCACCGCTGAAATTGCGCCATTAGAGCCCCCAATACTGTTTGGTCCTACAAGAATGTCGAGTTCCTCTCAAAGGACGAATAGGATATGGAGCTGTCCTCCACGCCGCCGGCGGAGGGAGTAATTTCATGATTTTGAGAGTCACTAGACATAATGGCCAAAATAGATGGAAGAAGAGACTTACTTGGACAAAAGGACTAAGAACTTACAATAATGAAGGAACTCAGAAGGCTTGACAGCACAAAATTGAGGAAGAGACGAAAGGAGCTCAAAACTCGCCGGCGAGTTTGGGCCTATTTATACATTGACGGAAGGACATCGACGTGGGAACGTGGGAGTGCCCACAGTAACTCCCACGCCATGCTCTGCACTTCAAACTGACTCCAGTAACGCCCATACCATTTTTTGCTCACGACCAATGAGGTGTTGACACGTCATAAACGTGGTTAAGTGAAACAAATTAGTAGTTTTAGAGAAAAATTAGCCTTCCCCATTATCTTTGGCAAGACTAACATACAACGTTGCTGGGCTCCGCCACTAGCACAGACAGTCACCTCAGCCTGCTCAGCCCTACTCCAGCACAACCCACGGAGCAGACCATTGACCATGCAAACCTCGGTTAACTCATCTCGGCCAGATGGTACAACAACCTATGGAGGCGACAGATCAGCATGCCACGACTGGCTCAGCTCGGCAAGTGACGATGGGATACGCCTTTCACCTTTGCTCAACCAACCTTCGTAGGTCAGTTCAGACCATGCTACCCCTGCTTAACCTCTTGGCCCTATTACTAAGGGGGTGCACCTCAATGCGTCCATGCATGCCAGAGCAAACACTTTCCAGCGAAGCGTCTCTAACCATGCAATGCTACATGTGGCGCCATGTGGGCACCATGCGGACGAGGACCGCCGGTAAGACAGCCAGATGTCATCGCCTCATACCTCCTCTACATACACTCCTTCCCCAATGCATAAAAAGAGACTCAATGAAACCAAAGCTAGGCAGACATCTCTCATCCACCACCAAAAAATAGCCATCTCTTCACTTGGATAAAACATAAATAAGTTATTCCATCCTATATTTTTTTCATTCACCACTATATATGTGTCTGCAACTGACTTGAGCATCAAAGAGTTTTTCCTGGAGCAGTAACCCCGGAACCTCTAATGTCACCTTTTCCCTGTAGGTTTCCGAGAATATTACCCCTGCACTTCTGCAAGGGGTTAGCGGCGTTATCACGTAAATCAACTCTGATCCGTTAGTGAAGATCCGACTTCTTCACCCATAAACAAAAGAAGTCCATGTAACCTTTTAATCCCATAAGTTGTATAAGCAAGAGTACGTTATTCGGCTTTAACAGAGGATAGAAAATCAGTAATCTGTTTTTTAGTTTTCGAAAAAAACCGAAGAAGAATCAAGGGCAACCAAGTATACATTTAACGAGTGAAGCGTGATGGAACAAGTAGTCTAATCAGCATCACAAGAAGCGATAAGATGTGACGGCAAGGTGGCACTAAGTAAAATCCTTTGCCCCTCTGAGCCCTTAAATATCAAACCACATGGAAAGCTGCATTCTAATGAAAAAGTCTTAAGTTCCTCCATAAACTGGCAAGAATATGGACAAAATATGTCTAATGTGCTAAGGTAATTGTGAGCTAAACGACACGTCCAGCTAAAGAGAAAAGAGTTCCAGAAAAAGAACTAAGACTTTTGCTTCTCTTAGGTTTCTTCCTCCCACGTCCGTTGCCGTGAGGGAAAGGTTAGCAAAGTGGGAAAGACAGAGTGAGGAGGAGCAGCATCTTATTCTCTTCGCGAGACTTTCGGATCGGAGAAGCATTCTTCTCTGCTCGTTCCAATGAGGGCAAGTCTGGGTACCAGCAGTCGCGTTAATTCGAGCTCCAATAGCGTATATTTAAGTCGTTGCAATTAAAATACTCGTGATTGATCATTTAAAATGTCACTTGGATCTAAATTTAAGTTGTGATAAAAAAAAAGAAGGAAGGTTTAGGACAAGCAAGTCTGCAATCAGACATTACGTCCAATGCATATTTGCGTTGAGCTAAAAAATATTTTTTAAACAATGTACTTGAACCAAGAAAATATTTAAGTTACCAAGGTCTTTCTTATAAAAAATATTTATGCAAAATAATCTTTGAATTTCTGGATAACTGGGAGATTATCAATGCAATAAAAAATCATCGACATACAAAAGAACATAAATGTCAATATGATTATTAGTGAAACAGAATAAAAAATAATTCGAGTAAGGTTTTTTAAACCTATAGGACCGTAGTAAAATTAGAAAACCAATACGTTGAGGCCTGTTTTAACAATATAAAGATTTATTTAAATGACACACTTTACTCGATTGATGATCATTGAAACTCTGTGGACGCATATAAACCTCTTCTTCCAAATCACTATGAAAGAAGGCGTTGCAGACATCCATTGAAACAGGTAAAACTGTTTAGTGACGGCAATAGCTAGAAAGATGCAGATGGTCACCACTTTTCCACTATGAGCAAAAGTTTCATTGTACTCCACCTCTTTGATTTCACGATTACCAAGAAAGTCTTATGACGTTCAGAAGCATTGCAAGTCAGGATCAATGTGTTGAATATCCATGAAATAATGATGGAATCCACAGCCCACCATTCGTCAAGTTCGTTGGAGAGGGATAGGATCCCCTCACCGAGGGTGCGGTGACGCGTGACCGCGCAACACATGGCAACAAGGGAGGGTGGTGAGGCTAGATATGAGTGACTCTCATATAGCCTCACCATCCCCCTTAATGCCATGTGTCGCACGGTCATAAAGGGGTTGAGGAAAGTAGGGGTTAGGAGATCCCAATCCCGTTGGAGCTAGCAGGCCGCTTAAAAGAGCTGCTTCTCTCAATGATCCGCGAACAACGCAACACCATTCTTCATATTTAGGTCCTTTCAGTTGGACCAAAGTTACCGGGATTGTTAACAGGACCGAGATCGTATGGCAAAGGAATTTCTTGGAAGAGTTGGAAGGGCCGGCCATAGTCGACGTCTACCTCGATGTGGTTTAAGGGTCGGTCAGAATGTCCATACAAAAATCAGAGTCGTCATGTAAAATCTTTGTATTTGCATTATGCTTTAAACATATATAGACGGAGACCGGGCGGTCTTGAGGTAACTTGTAAAATTGGTGTTTTGTGTCTTTGAGGTCATGGGTTCGAACGCAGAAACAGCCACCTGTACAAAATGCAGGTAAGGTTATCTACATCAAATGGCAAAGCGATCTGTCTCTTTTCCCATCTTGGAGTGTACGGAGAACGCCACTTTAAACATATATAGACGATACTACATATATCAAGAAGCAAAATACTAAAATGATAATTTATCTTTTCCTAAACTTGACCTACACGACATATACACAAGGAAAATAATGCTTAATATACTTCGATGGTATATTATCATGTACTATATATAACATTTGTTTTGTCTAATCGATTTTTGAATTTATAATCATTCAATGTACAACACGTGACGCATGTATCGCATTTCATGCATAAAACCAAAAACAAAAAGAAAATGCCGACATTGCATCAACCAACCATTCCCAAAGCTGCTCTCTTCAAAAGTTCGCCTCATCACTCACAATCTTAATGGCTAAGATTCACACGTTTTATTGGGCCGACTCATCCATCATCATCATCATCCGTACCCAGTATATCCCAACGACAGCAAAAGCTATCGTCAGGGTCTGGGGAGAGTAAGTGGTAGGCAGACAATACCTCTACCCCAAGGGATAGAGAGTCTGCTTCCAGTGAGACCCCCGGCTCTACCTGCATAAATGCCATGATAATAGGGATATGTTGTGCTAGTGTGTTAGTAAGTAAATTCAAGAAATACAAATAAAGGCCTTTAGATATTAAAATACACATCACGTATATATGTACATGTAATGTAAAACAACGGTAAAACATACGCCACCAAGTGGAAAGTTAACCTAAAGCGTAGATAGTGTCTACGCCTATCTATGTCCCTACATATACTCTAAAGTGTCCCTATATATGACTTATACCTCGTTAACCTTAATCTTATGTCTCCATAAACTCCTATCCTGGGCCACGTCCTCAGAGAGGTGCAAATCTAGTAAGTCGTGTCTTATCTGCTCATCCCAAGTCAGTTTGGGTCTGCCTTTACTCCTGTTTCCTTCTACAATTAGGCTTTCAATTGCTCTGACCGACGCCGTTGTCTGTCTCCGCTTGACATGCCCAAACCATCTCAATCTTCCCTCCCTTATCTTATCGGCTATACTAGCCACGCCTAACCTTTCCCGAAACACCTCGTTTCTGATCCGGTATAGCCTTGTATGCCCACACATCCATCTTAACATTTTCATCTCTGCCACTTCCATCTTCTGTAGTTGTGACTTCTTGATGACCCAGCAGTCTGTCCCATATAGCATTGCCGGTCGTACTGCCACCCTATAAAATTTTCCCTTTAATTTAGTTGGGAAATTTTTTTCACACAGCACCCCTGAGGCCGCCCTCCATCTACACCAGCCTGTTTGAACTCGATGTGCTACATCATTATCTATGTCGCCATTCTGCTGCACAAATGATCCTAGGTACTTAAACTTACTTACCTGTGCTACCACTTGACCATCGACTCATCCATGTACAACTCAATCTACATTTTCAAAATCTCATTCCTTTCTCCTCCTTTCTTTTATGTTAATTCTTTTCCCCAAAAGAATTCTTTAAAATAAATCTCTAGAAGAACCTTATTTCATGTTTATATTTGATTTTCCTTACTGCTTTACATTCACACGTTTATATTTACAAGTTGTTTATAGAATGTTTCAAAAGTTCAACGAGTTTTTGTACCGTAAGATATAATTGTAACATCAAATACAGAGAGTTGGAATAAGGAAAAAGAAAAAATCCATTCCTCATAAAAGAATAAGTTGTTTTTGTTTAAAGAAAGGGCCTTTAAATGAAAGATCGTCAACTCTATCATTCAACTTGATTCTACTCCAACGGCCATACGTGGCTCGCACTCCTCTAGACCAAAGCCTTAAACCCCAACACCAAGAAACTTATGTTTTGAAACTTAGACTGGACCGAATGTCACATAGACATTCGATCTGAATTACACTACAGCACCGTCTATAGTATAACACAGTCAAATTTTATCAAAACCAAAAAAACCTATGTTTTGAAACTTAAAATGGACTGTCAGAGAGACATTCGATCTGAATTACACTACAGCACCGTCTATAGTATGACACGGTCAAATTCGATCAAAACCAAAAAAACCTATGTTTTGAAACTTAAAATAGACTGTCAGAGAGACATTCGATCTGAATTACATGTTGAAGATAGTGGTCTATTGTTGCAAAGCAAAGGAGAGGAAAGAGGAGGCAAGTTGATGTCGAAGTCATCTTAGTTCTCAGAGGTGTGATCTGCTGTGATTACACCTTCAATGCTGGACCAAAATTGTAAGACTGTTCTGGTGCTAAGGATGTGTAGCTCAGCAGAAAAGAAGCATTTTCAAGTGTCAAGCTGAAATAAAAACAACAACCAGTGACATAGTTCAACTCGGTTCTCACGTACTCCAAGTTAACCACCCCAGAACTAATCAAATCACGCACAATGTTGTGCCTCAAACGGATGTGCCGGCTCTTCCCATTGTATATCTTATTCTTTGCTCGAGTGATCGCTGCCTGTGAATCACAATGAATAAACACAGAAGACATAGGCTTAGTCCACAAAGGAATATCAACAAGTAGATTCCTTAACCATTCCGCTTCTGTACACGCAAGTTCTAAAGCAATAAATTCTGATTCCATTTTTGATTTAGCTTTACAAGTTTGTTTAGAGGATTTTCCATGAAATAGCACCACCACCCAGAGTAAATACATATCCATTAGTGGAGTTTATTATCATTATTTGTGACCCAATTAGCATCACAATAACCTTCTAACACTGCTGGACTACTATTAAACAATAGTCCCAAATCCATAGTACCTCTTAGATATCTCAATAATCACTTTAAAGCATCCCAATGTTCTTTACTAGAATTATGAGTATATCTAGCTAACCTGTTTACAGAATATGTAATATCTGGTCTAGTACAATTCATTAGGTATATCGCACTACCAATGATTCTAGCATATCAACATAGAGATACACCATCATTTTTATTCTTTTCTAGTCTCATATATGCATCATATGAAGTGCTAACAGGTTTAACATCAAAGTGATTGAATTTCCTCAAAATCTTTTCAACATAATGAGATTGAGAAAGCATATACCCCCCACATTTCTCTACTAATCTGAGACCAAGTATTAAATTCGCTTTTCCCATATCTTTTATTTCAAAAACAGAGGATAAAAACGATTTAGTACCATTTACAACTTTAATGTTTGTACCAAATATTAATAAATCATCCACATATAAGCAAATAATCACACCATCAAGATTTTGGAATTTGCTGTAGATGCATCTATCACTCTCATTTACAACATATCCATTAGCGAACATGGCATTGTCAAACTTTTCATGCCATTGCTAGGTGCTTGTTTTAAACTATACAACGATTTCTTCAATCTACAAACCTTATGTTCTTGACACTTAGCAATCATTCCTTCCGGTTGTTTCATATAAATTTCTTCTACTAAATCTCTATTTAGAAATGTGGTTTTAACATCCATTTGATGTACAACTAATTTATAAATAAAGGCTAATGCTATCTACACCCTAATAGATGTTATTCTAGCAACTGGTAAATATGTGTCAAAGAAATCTATTCCTTCTTGTTGGGTAAAACCCTTAGCAACAAGCCTAACTTTAAACTTATCAATTGTTCCATCCGCCTTTAGTTTCTTTCTAAAGACCCATTTACAACTGATAGGTTTACAACCTCTAGGCAAGTCTACGAGTTCCCAAGTATTATTGCTAAGTATAGAATCAAGTTCACTATTAATAGCTTCTTTCTAAAACTCAGAATCAATAGACTTTATAGCTTCTTGATACGTCTTCAGATCATTTTCTATAATGAAGGCTGTAACGAAATCATCTCAAAATGATTTTTCTACTCGTTTCCTTTTACTTCTTCTTGGAAAGTTACTATCATTATTCACAACTTTAATAGACTCGTCTTTTTCATAGCCCGAACTTACCAATTCTTCTTTCTTCATAGGAAAAATATTCTCAAAAAACTCAGCATTCTTAGATTCAATAATCGAACTACTATCTATTGACAAGAATCTATATGCAGCACTATTTTGATCACAACCTATGAAAACACAATCATTAGTTTTAGGACCTATTTTACTCCTTTTGAAATCCGGAATTCCAACCTTGCCTAAACACCCCCACACCTTGAAGTAATTCAAGTTAGGTGCGTAGCCTTTCTAAAGTTCATAAGGAGTTTTATTAGTCTTCTTATGTGGAATTCTATTTAAGATATGACACGCCGAAAGGATTGCTTCTCCCACATATTATAAGGCAAACCGGAACTTACAAGCATAGCATTCATCATATCCTTAAGAGTTCTATTTTTTCTTTTAGCAACTCCGTTAAATTAAGGGGTGTATGATGGTGTGAACTCATGTATAATACCATTATCTTCATAAAAATTTTGTAAAGATAATACATTATACTCACCACCTCTATCTGTCCTTAACCTTTTAATCTTTCTATCCAATTGATTTTCAACTTCATTCTTATACCTGATAAACATGCTTTCAGATTCATCTTTATGAGCTAACAAGTAAACTCTAGTGTATCTAGAGAAGTCGTCAATGAAAGTAATATAGTACTTCTTCCCACCTTTACTTGTATAACCTTTAAAGTCTCCTAAATCACTATGAAGGAGTTCCAATTTATTTGTAACTCGTTCAACTGACTTAAACGACTTTTTATAGTGCTTAGCCTCTACACAAAATTCACATTTATCAAATTCATCATTGCTTGTATAAGAGATCAAGTTTGTAAACTTTAACCTCTTTAATGCATCCTCATTAATATGTCCTAGTCTTGCATGCCAAATATCAATGGAATCAACAATATAAGCGGAACTAGATGCATTCTTATTGTTCATAACACAAACATCATCAAGTACAAGTAAACCTCCCGAGAAAAACCATTTCCCAACAATTCCCCATTCTTGGAAAGTACAAGCTTATCAGATTCAAGAACAAGTTTGATATTAGTCTTGCTCAGTAGTACTCCGGAAATCAAGTTTCTACGCATGGCAGGAACATGTATCATATTGCTTAATTCCAGCCTTTGCCCTGAAGTCAACTTGAGAAGCACCTTTTCTTTTTCCAAGAACTTGGATACCATGTGCATCTCCCAAGAAGACTTGTTCGCCATCACTTATTTCTTGATAATCAAAAAATAGATCCTTACTGGTGGCAATGTGCTTGGTAGCCCTTGTGTCTACCACCCATTCCGTAGCACCACCGACAAGGTTTACCTTGGATAAGACGACCGCAGCAATGAATTCTTCGTTCGTCTTTGAAGATTCCACTAGATGTGCTTGATTACTGGTCTGGCCTTTCCGCTGGTTGCACTTGGCTGCCCGGTGACCAAACTTTTCGCACACCCAACAGGCTCTTTTTAGTTTCTTCTGTCTTTATCCATGCATAAAAGTCTTACCTTTGCCATTGTGTTGGACATTTTGCCTTTTAGGTTTGTGCTCCACCACATTGGCTTGAGATTGTCCTTCGTCATATTTTTTGTCATCAAGTCTGTTATTTTTTTCAATCCGTATGTGCTTGATGACCCCATCCAAGGTTAACTTGGCGTCATCATGCTTTCCTCTCTTCTTGTACTTGCTCCAAGAAGATGGAATCTTTTCCAGCAATGAGGCTGCTTGAAAGGTTTCATCAACTTTGATGCCTTCTTGCTCCATATTGTCCACTAATTGTTGATATTGGTGAATCATATCATTGATCGGTATGTGGTCTACCATTTGAAATTTCAGAAATTCACTGACCACATAATTTCTTTTGCCAACATCTTCAGAACCATATTTATTCTGAAGTGCTGTCTATATCTCCTTTGCTGACGAGAATTTAACATACATGTCAAATAGAGAATAGGAGCGGAAGTGCAAAATGTGTCCTCTACAAGTCGTGTTGTCAGCCTCATATTTGATACTTTCTATTTCATCCGTTGGTTTGTCTCGTGTTAACACGTAAGAAACAAAAATCATCTCCAGGAAGAAGAGCACCTTGGTCGCCCATGTTTTGAAGAATTTGCCATCGAATGGCTCCATCTTAGACATATCAGGAACATGTGCTAGTCTGGTTGCCATATTCAACTCAAAATTGCTTTAAGATTGTAAGAAAATAGTGTAGGAATATGAACAACCAAGAAAACAATAAATCCAAGATGTGACGGATTATCACTGTCCTTAAAGCAATTTTGCTCCTATCAAAGCGCAAGGTAGTCTTCAAGCAAATGCTTCCCAGGATATAACGACTATCTTCCTTTCCTTTGCTCTAAGAAAGAAAGATTGAACTTGCTTTAGTAGAAGAAAATGATAGAGAAGAAGAGTTGGAGAAGAAAAGTGCTGAAATATTCAAAGTTTTGCAAGACTTGTTGTATATTATTTAAGATACCAAGGCATACTATATATAGGCCTTGGGTTGTGTTAAAGACACCTTTAGAAACTCATTTCAGCAGTTTTTCATCCCTCTATGTCAGTTGTTTACCGTTCATAGGCGAAGGAAGATGAACCTTGGACCAAAGGATGCAATTCAAAATGAAAAGTTCTGACTGTTGGTACATCGATCGATCGATGTCAGACAGAAATTTTCAGCTCTACATCCTGCCCACATAGATCGATCGAAGTAGCGATCGATGTCACATCGATTGATCGATGTGATCGATATATGTTGGACAGAAAGTTTTCAGCATTGCATCCACACCACGTCGATCGATCGATGTGCAATGTGATCGATCTATGTCCAACATAACACCAACCTTATTTCAACTTTCACTTGGTTTGATCCAGCCTATACATGGATCGATCCAAGTGACCTTTTTCAAGTTCAAAGTGTTCAAATCATCTTTCAAACTCCCAAACAACATCATTCAAGTTCGTATATAAGTTTGGAGCATATTTTAAAGTACTTTAACGTACTTTTTCCAACAGTCTAGACATGCTCGTGTGTCGATCGTGTGTAAAAGATCTTGCATGTACTAGTTTTCGGCCGTCATGACCTGTATTCTTTTGCAATATATTTTAGAGTTATATCGTAGGTTTTTAGAGTGTTTTAGACATTAAAAACGTGTGTTAAAATATAGGAAAATAGGTTTTCCAAATTTGGAAAAAAGCTTAAAAAGTAGGGTTTTTATAGGATGACTATATTTTGGTATTTTGATTATAACTCTCTCATATGACGTCGTTTTGAGGTGATTCAAGATGCTATGAAAACTTGACATCCAGAATTACAACTTTCTAAAAGACCTTATTGACAAATTCGGCCTCTAGATAATCAAGATAACACGTAGAAGATTGAACAGATGCTGAGATGATAATGTTCAAGCATTTGTAAATTAGGTTTAACCTAGTAGGGTTAATGTATGAGTGGTCTGCCACATGGAAAAAAACAGAATTGAATGAAATTATAACATTTTCAGGCTGCACTACAAGGTCCAACCTTGTGTTTTCTTTGATCATCGATCAAAACTAGATTCTATACCAACTTCTTGAGCAAACGTTGTAGGGGAATTAAATTCTGCCGTCTTGAAGACACATACCAGGGGTGGTCTGCCACACTTGGACCAGGAACAAACTTCAAAGAGGCGGATACAACTCATTCCAAACAAGAGACACACGATCAAGGATGGTTGTTGAACCGTTCTTGCACCGAACAAGGTTTCTTGTGGAAGACATAGAACGAAGGAAATGTCCCTTTTTTTTTGGCGTTAGCCACGCATCACCTACACGGCATACACACAAGGAAAATGAAAATATACTTCAATGGTATATTATCATGTATTATGTATAACATTTGATTGGTCTAGTTGATTTTCTTAATTTATAATCATTCAATGCGCAACACATGTGAGGCAGGTATCGTCTTTCATGCATAAAACCAAAAACATACAAAAAAAAAAAACAAAAAAGAAAACGAAAAAAAAAACAATGCCGACATTGCATCAACCAACCATTCCCAAAGCTGCTCTCTTTCAAAAGTTCGCCTCATCACTCACAATCTTAATGGCTAAGATTCACACATTTTATTGGACCGACTCATCCATGTTCAACTCAATCTACATTCTCAAAATCTCACTCCTTTCTCCTCCTTTCTTTTATATTAATTCTTTTTCATAAAAATTATTCTTTAAAATAAATATTTCTACAATGATGATGTCGGATTATATCACCAAGTATTTGTTTGATGTGGTGGGTTATGCCGTTAGATCTCCGTCAGTTGTCTGTACTAGGCGACCAGCCGACCTGCACAAAGGAAAAGGATCAGAGGACCCGGGATCTATGGCCCCGGGTAATACCCTCCTACGGTCAAGTCAGTCAAGGCCATTTTAGGAGAGGTTTATATACTGAGGAAAGTTTTGTAAATAGAGGTTTTCTGGCAAACCTGTACTTTCACCGTGAGGAAGATGAGTTACTGTAGTAAGTTGTGAAAATGTAGCTTGTCCTTCTCTCTCCTGCTGCCCTGCCTTTTTATATGGCGGCTTGGGCCAATGCATGGGCAAAGCCCGGAAATCGTGACAGGCAAGGAGGTCATTTGTATGACTCCTGCTCTTGCATGCTCGCCACGTGGCTCGGTACTGAGCTGAGTAAGCTAGCTTAGGACACCTGGCTGGGAGTTTCACCTGGTAGAATTACCCAGGGTAAACTCCTAGAACCGAGATGAAGTCCTCTAGAAGTACTCAGAAGTGCCCGAGATGACTTAGGGTGTGGGGTCAGCTTGCCGAGATGAAGGTGACCGACTTCAAGGAGCGTTGGTGGGCCCTTTATAATGTTCGCAGCTGACGTCACAAAAGTGGTCCGAGATCAGAGGGTATATCGGATCTGAGGCCGAGTACAGCTCTTTGGCCGAGTTACGCTTTGGCCGAGATGGAGCTGTAGGCTGAGATGAGACCTTGAGGCCGAGGTGAGACCTGTGGGTCCTGATGGCGCTGGGGCCATGTGGCCGAGATGGCGGTGGGACCGTCTGGCCGCGATGGATTGTTTGTCCTCATATGAGCTGGTTAGCCTCTAGGCCGACCTGCGGGACTTAGCATTTTTACACCCCTATTCCAGCGTTGACCGTTATGGACTAACAGGGGGTATTTTTTGACTCATCACTTGCCCCCCAGATTAGTCTGGCCGAGCTGACCTGAGAGGGCAGGCTGATCTGTTCAGATTTTTCCTGTGTCGTCCTTTCTTTGATGACGTGTCTGCTTCTGATTAGGCCGCTCAGTGTACTTATTAGGTGCACAAAGTGCGAAGCGTTAAGGGTAACTTTTGGCCTAGCTGATCAGACGAAACTGATCAGATTCCTGAGTACGTTGTCTGTTCTGACACACGTCCATTTCTGACTGGTTTGATCTGCGCATTTACTGTTCGCACAGAGCGCGAAGCGTCAGTTGTGCAGCTTTTGGGATTTGGCCGTTTCAGGAATCGAGGGCAATTAATTTCGAGATGACCTTTGGGCTGCCGAGATGGAGCCTTATAAATAAGTTTCTCCCCGACCATTTTTCCTCTTTATTTACTTTTGCTTCTTTATTCCGGCATTCTGTTTTCTTCTCCGGCGATTCCCCCTGATTCCGGTAGTTTCAGCCTTGCTCCGTCCTCGTCCATCTTCTTTCCTTTCCTCTCAGCTTTCTGTAAGTCTTCCTTTCCTATCTTGCATTATGTCTTCTCCTTCCCGCGACTCTCAAAACCTTACGGAGGGTGGTTCCTACACCGCCGGTGGTGGAATAACCATCAGTTCTTCGTCTCCGTCAGGCAGATCTGCCTATGCCGATGATCTTCCCATCGGCAGTTTGCGTCGAACCAACGGTGACTCTGCACAATCCAGCAGAGCTCTCACCGTAATCAGCTCTTCGCCGAAACAGGCAAGGACTGCTCCCGCTCCGGCGCCTTTAAATCCTCCGGCCCCATTAAGGGGCCCCTCCCACTTCTCAGGAGTCATTGAAAGAGGTCGGCCTTCCCCCCTAGTCCAAGAAACTTCTTCTACTCTGACTGAGGCCGACCTGAACAGAATATGTAAATCCTATAAAATTGACAAAAACCACTTCGGCCCAATCCTTCCTTTATCGGGTCAGACTTCTTATGATCCTGCTAGGGACTATGAAGCAGTCTACGCAGACTATTTCAAATCTGGCTTCAATCTCCCTGTGCCTGAGCCAGTTGTCCGTATCATGCGGGCTTACGGGCTCAGGCTTCCTCAAATTCAGCCAAACGGCCTTAAGCTTATTCTTTGCTATATTCTTCTTCTTAGAATTATTGAGTTTCCTTTCAATGCCACCATTTTCCGAGCTCTTTTTGCATGTCAGACCTCGCACAGCTGGTATTATTTCAGCAAGCAAGCGTCTGGCATAGATTTTCCTTTTGCTGTTAATATTCCCACTTCCAACAAAAGATGGAAGGGGAAATTCTTTTACGTCAAGAAATCTGAGTGCCAAGCGGGAACATCTGGAAGTCTGGCAGAGCTGATAATATGAGGCCGAGCCAAGACTACAGCGATGAAGCAGACAGAATTCGGTCAGCCCCAGTGGTCATAGACTGGCAAAAAGTTGATTCTGAGATCTGGATAGCTGCTGACATAGCTCATTCGGCTCAGGGTGACGACTATTTACCTCTCTCTCCGGATCAGTTAACCATTGTCCGAGGTGGATATTGTTTTCCCTCTTTTCAGCCACTTTCTCTTTTTCAGTGTCTAACTGTTTGACTCTTAATGCAGGTGCAATGGCTGGTCCTTCCACCCGAGCTGAACTGATGGCTGAGGCCCAAGCCAGGAAGATGCTTCGGAGGGAAAGGAGATTGGCAACTCTTGGCTCTGCGGGGGCTTCTACTTCTGCTGTGCCCCCAGTTTCAAGTGTTGCTGCTGCTGAGCCCGAGCCAGCGGAGCCTGAGTCAGGTATGCTTTTCCTTTAAATGTAAAGATTCTCTAAGTGTTAACACTTGTTTGGATTTTGATCTGTTTTACTTATTTGCAGCTCTGCCCCTTATGGTGTTAGATAATGAACCTGAGCCCGAGGCCCAGCCTCAGGTTCCTGCTGACTCAGAAATCCCAGCAGAGGCTGGTGAAGGTTCCCGCCCTCGCCCCAGGAAAAGGCAAAGGGGTGAGGGTTCCAGCAGTCGTGATCTGGGGCCAGAGCCATCTCAGCCCCCGGAGATGACCACTGCTGAGCCGGTTGAGGAGAACTTGCCTCAGCCGGTTGAGGCTCACGACCCAATCTTGATTGGGTTTTCAGAAGGAGATTCAGTGTTTGAGCCCGCTGTAGCAGAAAAACTAAATAAGGTGGCAGTGCTGCCCTTGGACCATCAAAATTTCAGGGAAACTACTTGGGGCGAGCTGACAAACGCCTTTCAATCCAACATTGCTTTGGTAAGTAATATTCTCAGTGAGTGCCTCGTTTATTTTTTTATCACTCAATTTTTCCTAACCCTGCTCCCTTTGCAGGTCCGAGCTCAGGAGTTGGAGATTCTGACTCGCAACAAAGAGTTTCTTAGGGATCTTGAAAATAAAAACAAGCAGCTGGAAGAAGATGAGCAAAAGAAAGCTGAGCTGACCCAAGAAATTACTGATCTGCGGGCTGGAAACATTCAACTCCAGCAAAGGGCTAAGGACGCTGAGACAAGGTTGGCCACCTCCAACTCCAAAGTGGACGAGTTGGAGAACAAAGTGGCTGACCTAGAACTGGCCTCCACTCAATCTCTCAATGAGGTTGAGTATTTGAAGAAACAAATGGCTGAGATGGCGCAGAAGAGCCAAGACGACATGAAGGTGATTAACTTGCTGCGTCAAAACCTGTCTGAGGATGAGATCAAAACTATTCGGGACTTCAGAAAGTCCAAATTTTTTGAAGAGAATATGATCCTTCTGCAAGGCTCAGCCATGGAGGTCGGCCAAAGAAGAGCCATTGATGTCTGCTCTGAAGTGTATCCTGATCTGAACAAAGAGGATCCCCGCATAGCCGAGATATATAACCCTCTTGCTGCTCAAGACTTCGAAGAACAATTCCAGAAATTTGTGGATGGAGCAAACTTGAGGGATGAAGATCAAGATGATTAGGCTTAGGATCCTTTTTGTTTATCTTTAGTTTGAGCAGACATCGATTTGTACTCCAACTCTTCATCAATGAAAATCTCTTTTTGGCTCAGTTGACTCTTTTGCCTTTAGCAGTTTTATCAAGTTTATTCTTCAATACTATTGTTGCTAACTTTTCATGTCAGTCTTAATAAACTTGATCAACCTTATTGAAAATAAACTAAGTCTTCAAGTCATAGAGTAAACCTGTTACTTGGGCCGAGCTAATTCATGAATTAACCTGAGATGAACTCTGCCTTGTTTAAATCAGGTTCTGACTTGGATTATAGTTGTGCCTTGTTTCACTTCACTTCGGCCTCCTTGAGGTAAGAGAATTTTGGAGGGTTGTTTGTACAAGTCTTCTCTTTAGTGAGTTTTTACCCCAGATTTGCTGAGGCTTTGCACGTCATTCTCCAGACTTTTGCCTCAGACCTGCCGATGTCTTGTTTTTCCTTTTAGTAGGCGAGTGCCTTGGTCTTGCCAAGGTCTTATTCTTTCCTTTAACAAAGTTCTTGCCTCGGACTTGCCGAGGTCTTATTCTTCCCTTTGGCGGGTTTTCGCCTCAGACCTGCCGAGGTCTTGATGTACCCTTTAGCGGGCATTTGCCTCGAACCCGCGAGGTCTTTAATGTACTCTTTAGCAGGCATTTGCCTCGAACCTGCGAGGTCTTTATGTACCCTTTAGCGGGCATTTGCCTCGAACCTGCGAGGTCTTTATGTACCCTTTAGCGGGCATTTGCCTCGAACCTGCGAGGTCTTTATGTACCCTTTAGCGGACATTTGCCTCGAACCTGCGAGGTCTTTATGCACCCTTTAGCGGGCATTTGCCTCGAACCTGCGAGGTCTTTATGCACCCTTTAGCGGGCATTTGCCTCGAACCTGCGAGGTCTTTATGTACCCTTTAGCGGGCATTTGCCTCGAACCTGCGAGGTCTTGATGTACCATTTAGCGGGCATTTGCCTCGAACCTGCGAGGTCTTTTTGTACCCTTTAGCGGGCATTTGCCTCGAACCTGCGAGGTCTTGATGTACCCTTTATCGGGCATTTGCCTCGGACCTGCCGAGGTCTTGATGTACCCTTTAGCAGGCATTTGCCTCGGACCTGCGAGGTCTTGTATGAGCCTTCCATAGTGCTCAAAATTTGCTTGGACACTTGACTCTTGAGAGATGCTTCAGAAAAATTGTATTGATATACAAAATTGTTACATTTTACATCATTGATGCAGAAGTCTGAGGTGAGAAGTGTGCCAAGTTCGAGGAAGAGTTCGTCCCTCTAAAGTTTGCAACTTGTAGGCTCCTGTTGGGAATACTTCAACGATGCGGTAAGGACCTTTCCACTTAGGATTAAAACTTCCCGCCAAGACAGCATGGCTGACTTCGTTGTCGCGCATCACCAGATCTCCCACTCGAAAGGATCTCGGACGTACCCGAGAGTTGTAATACTGGGAAATCAAGTTCTTATACTGAGCCATGCGGATGTGAGCTCGATCTCTCTTCTGCTCGAGTTCATCCAAGTTTAACCGTAGTTCTTGGTTATTATCTGAAGCAGTGTAATAATCCACTCGAGTGGAGGTAGGGCCGATCTCCGTAGGAATAATGGCCTCTGTGCCATACACTAGTGAGAAAGGGGTTTCTTTTGTTGAAGTGGATGGAGTAGTCCGGTAGGCCCATAAGACGCTGGGTAATTCTTCCACCCAACTAGTGCCAGCTTTGTCCAGGCGCTTTTTAAGACCATCCTTAATGATCCTGTTGGCAAGCTCTACTTGGCCATTTGACTGAGGATGCGCTACTGAGGTGAAGCGTTGCTTGATGTGCAAATCAAGACACCAACTCTTCACCGGATCCTCAGCAAACTGCCTGCCGTTGTCTGAGATCAGGATCTGGGGTAGGCCGAATCGACAGATGATGTTCTTCCATAGAAACTTCTTGACTTGGGCCCCAGTTATGGTGGCTAGTGGCTCAGCCTCTATCCATTTGGTGAAGTAGTCAATCGCTACTAGCAGAAACCTAACTGAGCCGGGAGCTCGAGGCAGAGGCCCCACTAAGTCCATACCCCACTGCAAAAACGGCCAAGGACTGGAAATACTAGTCAACTCATGACTCGGCAAATGAGAAGTCGGAGCATGAGCTTGACATGATGGGCACTTTTTAACCAGCTTTTCTGCGTCTTTACGAATAGTGGGTCAATAATAACCGGCTAAATAACACTTGCGGGCAAGAGAGCGTGCTCCAGAATGGCTTCCACATATGCCCAAGTGCATCTCCCAAAGAATATAATCACCTTCATCCTCAGGTACGCAACACAACCACGGCTGAGAAAAAGATTTTCTGTACAAGTGATCGTTAAAGAGTGCGTACCTGGAAGCCTTCAGGCGGAGACGCCGAGCTTGTGACTTGTCCTCGGGCTGGGTCTGATGTTGCAGATAAGTGACTATCTCGTCCATCCAGGTATTATGATAGTCTTGCTGCAAGACTTCATTTCCATCAAAGGCACGATGTTTCACCAGCTCTACAACAATCTTTTTCCCAGTAGTGGCCGAGGTGGAAGAGGCCAGCTGAGATAGTGCGTCAGCTCGTTTGTTGGCCGACCTGCGGATGTGTTCTATTATAAAGCGTTCAAACATTCCTTTCAAATGTTGAACCTTAGCCAAATATCGCTTCATGTTGTCCTCCTTTGCCTCGTAGTCTCCGTTAATTTGAGAAACTACGAGCTGAGAGTCACTTCGGGCAATTATTTGCTGTGCCCCCAGTTTTCGAGCTAAACTCAGCCCAGCTATCAGAGCCTCGTATTCGGCCTCATTATTAGTGGCCTCAAAGTCAAAGCGCAAGGCGTACTCCATCTCTTCCTCATTTGGATTAATTATTAGGAGCCCGGCTCCACTTCCGTCCTTCGAAGAAAATCCATCTACATATAAGATCCAACCTTGTGCTGGAGGAAGATCTTCTTTAACAGATATCCCTTCGGCTAGAAAGTCGGCCAAAGCTTGAGCTTTAATAGAAGTGCGTGACTTATAGTTGATGTCATACTCAGCAAGCTCCATTGTCCACTTAGCAGCTCGGTCTGAAGTGTCTGGCCGAGATAAAATTTGCTTCAAGGGTTGATTCGTCACCACGATTATGGGATGAGCTTGAACATAGGGATGGAACTTTCTTGCCGCCACTATCAGTGCTAAGATGATTTTTTCAGCATTAGGATAACGCACTTCAGCTCCATGCAGAACTTTGCTAGCGAAGTAAATGGGTTTCTGTACAGCATCCTGCTCTCTGAGCAGAACTGCGCTCACTGCCTCATGGCAGGTTGATAAATATATGTACAAAGTCTCCCCGGGTAGAGGAGATGTCAGCATAGGCACCTCGGCCAGGTGTGCTTTTAAGTCATCAAAAGCTTTCTGGCACTGGTCATCCCAGAGAAAGGCAGTTCGTTTCTTCAAGATTTGGAAGAAAGGTAGAGATCTCTCAGCTGACTTAGAAAGAAATCTGCTCAAGGCAGCAATTTGACCTATCAACCTCTGAACCTCTTTGATGTTCCGAGGTGGGTGCATACTTTCTAAGGCTTCAATCTTGGCCGGGTTGGACTGTACCCCTTCCTTGGAAACCATGTATCCGAGAAACTTTCCCGTACGTACTCCAAAGGTACATTTTTTCGGGTTCAGCCTCATACGGGATTCCCTTAGGATGCCAAACACTTCTCGGAGGTTTGAGATATACTGATCAAGAGTCCTGCTCTTGATCAACATATCGTCAATGTAAACTTCCGTAATTCGGCCAATTTGATCTCGGAATAGCGAGTTGACCAAACGTTGGTAAGTGGCCCCTGCGTTTTTAAGACCGAAGGGCATGCTGACATAACAATAAGTGCCTGACTCTGTAATAAAAGAAGTCTTTTCCTAATCCTCCTTTGCCATCATGATCTGATGATAGCCTTTGAAAGCATCAAGAAAGTCAAAGACCTCATACCCCAAGGTAAAATCCACCAGTATATCAATCTTTGGTAAAGGGTAACAGTCTTTCGGGACGCCTTGTTCAGGTCGGTGTAGTCTACGCACATTCTCCATGTCTTGTCGCGTTTGGGGACCACAACAGGATTGGCCAACCAAATCGGATACAAGACCTCTTCAATGAACTTTGCCACAAGGAGTTTTTCGACCTCCCCTGCTATCACCTTGTTCCTTTCTGGGGAAAAGTTTCTTTTCTTCTGCTTAATGAGTCTGACCTGAGGATCCACATTAAGCCGATGTTCCGCTAAAGAATTCAGGATCCCCGGCATATCCTCTGCCGTCCATGCAAAAATTTCCGCAAACTCCCTTAGCAGAATTTGAAGCTGAGCCAGAGTCTCAGCTGGCATCCAGGTCCCAATTTTGATAGTGTTCTCAGGCCGACCTGGGTCTAAGATGAATTCCTGAACTGCGTCATCTGTATGCAAACGCTCGTCATTTGGAGGAATGAGATCATCCAGAACAACCTGCTGGACAGCCCCACTCCCTTGGGTAGCCACTGCATAACAGTTTTGGGCTATAGGAATATCCCCTTGTAAAGTAACTACTCCACCTGGGGTAGGAAACTTCATGCTGACATGCAAGGGGGCTATTACGGCTTCCAGAGCTACCAGCGCTGGTCGGCCTAAGAGAATATTGTAGGCCGACCTTTCCTTGACTACCACGAAATCCATCCATAAACAACGGTAAGCAAGAGGTCTGCCAAAGCTGACACTAAGTGTGATCAGGCCAGCTGGCCGAACAGGCATACCAGTGAATCCAAATAAAGGAGAAGTTACTGGAGTCATTTGGGAATCTGCTAAACCCAATTGTTTATATACATGATAATACATGATATTCACAGCACTCCCGGTATCTACATAGACTCTTCGTACTTCTACAATTCTGTCTGGTGCCATATGTATACACAATCCAATTACTAGACCCGTGTTATTAGAGTCTAGTGGAATAAAATCTTCTGGTCTGTAGACCAGTTCCCGAGCTAACCTTCGCTTTTTTGGGGGAGGCCCAAATGACATCCCTGACGTACTGGGACCCCCCTGATTTTGCTGAGGCGGCCCTCCAGAGATGGTGTAAATTATAGAATTTATTTGGGGCTGCACTGTGGCCTCTTGTCGGCCCCTGTCCTCATCATCGTCCGACCTGGGACGTGCGGGTGAAGTCTCAGGTTGGCACTTATCCTTCTGAGGATTTTTTCAGAAACTCAGACGATTGTGGAGTCGTGAGCGTGGGTCGTAGAGCTGCTTCAAGTGCCCCAACTCGATCAGCTTCCGAATTGCTTGGGCCAGTTGCCGACAATCTTCTGTATCATGACCGACATCCCGATGATATCGGCAGTACAGCTTCGGATCCCTCTTATCTCTGGGACCTGCCAGAGGTCTCGGGTCCGTTCTTAAACCATCTCTTTCTATGACAGCCAGAATTCTGTCTTTTGAGGCCAAGAGGGGCAGACCCTCTCTACCTCGTTTGCCTCAGCCCCCAAGGCGATCGAACGCACTGCGTCGATCGCGCTTGTCCTCATGTCGGTCCGTTTTGGAACTGGGCCGAGCTTCATGCCGAGTACTCTGCTCGGCCTCCTTCTTCAACCGGTTTGCTTCTTCTCCCCGGGAAAACTGGTGTGCCTTTTTCAGGCATTCCCTCAACGTGGTGGGTCCCTCTTCAGCGAGCTGAGAGAAGAGACGACCCGCCCTGAAACCATTGATGAACGCATCGGCCTTTACTCCTTCGTTCCGGTCACTGACCTGCAGTGTCTCGTCCGAGAAGCGCTGCATATATTTCAGCACGGACTCTTCAGGACCTTGCTTCAAAGTCATCAGGTGTGAAGAGTTTTTGATAAATGGCGTACTTGATACAAACTGGGACTTGAACTTCTGCGCCAACTGTCTGAAGGAGTCCACTGACTGAGGTGGAAGCTCCTGGAACCATCTTCTTGTCTTCCCCCGCAGATACATGGGGAAGGTCTTGCACCGGAGCGGATCTGGAATGTTTTTTAGGCTCATGGCCGTCTGAAACTGAAAAAGATGATCAGTTGGATCAGACGTCCCATCATAGGTATCCATTTTTGGCACCTTAAAGTTGTCTGGTGCCATATACTCTGCGATGTCCCAAGAAAATGGGCTTTCTTGGATCACCCTCATGTATTCTGGTCTGGGCTCCTCAGGTCGGCTCCTCGGCCTGCGAGGGTCAGCCTCCTGACGTACGCTCTTGAAAGATCGGGGCCTTACGCCGAGGCACTGCCTGGGCAAAGGCACCGACTCCACCATAGGGGCTTTGTCACCGCTACGCCTTGCATCTGCCATAAAACCCTGAGGGTGGTGAGAAGATTGTCGTTGAGTCTTCTCCTTCGCATGGAGGGAGGTAGAATCTTCCTCCATGTACTCTATCTCAGGACGCTTTCCTTTAAGCCGTTCTACAACGGCCTCAAACACGTCCAAATTCTCGGCCACATATTTCATGGCCCTTTCTTTCTCATCTGCCGTCACCGTCGGTGCCTTCTTCACCTCCGGCTCTGGTCTCCTGGAATCCTGTCCAGGATGAATAGAGCGAGTGTCTTTTCGACGGTGTAGATTTGAGGACTCTCCTAGTCCCTCGCGGGCTTCTTTTCCCATCTGAGCTGACTTGAAAGCTTAAATAGTGCGATTAAGAAGACTTGAGTGACGGAGGTTCAGGCCCTCCTTCTAGCGCCAATATGATGATGTCGGATTATATCACCAAGTATTTGTTTGATGTGGTGGGTTATGCCGTTAGATCTCCGTCAGTTGTCTGTACTAGGCGACCAGCCGACCTGCACAAAGGAAAAGGATCAGAGGACCCAGGATCTATGGCCCCGGGTAATACCCTCCGACGGTCAAGTCAGTCAAGGCCATTTTAGGAGAGGTTTATATACTGAGGAAAGTTTTGTAAATAGAGGTTTTCTGGCAAACCTGTACTTTCACCGTGAGGAAGATGAGTTACAGTAGTAAGTTGTGAAAATGTAGCTTGTCCTTCTCTCCTGCTGCCCTGCCTTTTTATATGGCGGCTTGGGCCAATGCATGGGCAGAGCCCGGAAATCGTGACAGGCAAGGAGGTCATTTGGATGACTCCTGCTCTTGCATGCTCGCCACGTGGCTCGGTACTGAGCTGAGTAAGCTAGCTTGGGACACCTGGCTGGGAGTTTCACCTGGTAGAATTACCCAGGGTAAATTCCTAGAACCGAGATGAAGTCCTCTAGAAGTACTCAGAAGTACCCGTGATGACTTAGGGTGTGGGGTCAACTTGCCGAGATGAAGGTGGCCGATTTCAAGGAGCGTTGGTGGGCCCTTTATAATGTTCGCAGCTGACGTCACAAAAGTGGTCCGAGATCAGAGGGTATATCGGATCTGAGGCCGAGTACAGCTCTTTGGCCGAGTTACGCTTTGGCCGAGATGGAGCTGTAGGCTGAGATGAGACCTTGAGGCCGAGGTGAGACCTGTGGGTCCCGATGGCGCTGGGGCCGAGTGGCCGAGATGGCGGTGGGACCGCCTGGCCGCGATGGATTGTTTGTCCTCATATGAGCTGGTCAGCCTGCCCTCTAGGCCGACCTGCGGGACTTAGCATTTTTACACCCATATTCCAGCGTTGACCGTTATGGACTAACGGGGGGTATTTTTTGACTCATCATACAAGAACCTTATAATTTCATGTTTAAATTTGATTCTCCTTCCTGGTTTACATTCACACATTTAAATTTACAAGTTGTTTGTAAAATCTTTTCAAAGTTTCAACGAGTTTTTGTACCGTAAGATATAATTGTAATATCAAACACAGAGAGTTGGAATAACGGAAAAAGAAATAACCCATTCCTCATAAAAGAATAAGTTCTTTTTGTTTAAAGAAGGGCCTTTAAATGGTCAGTCCCCTAACACTTCGTGTGGTGACCGCATGGACGGAGAATTAGTCTTCTGGCTTTCGGCTGGAAGGATACCTTGGGACAACCCATTAAAAAAAGAAGGGCCTTTAAATGAAAGATCTTCAACCATATCATTCAACTTGATTCTAATCCAACGGCCATACATGGCTCCCACTTCACTAGACCAAAGCCATAGTAAACGCCCACGCCAAGAAACCTATGTTTTGTAAATTGGACTGGACACTGAATGTCTCAGACAGACATTTGGTCCGAATTACACTACAGAAGCGCCTACAGTATGACTCAGGTCAAATCCGGTCAAAACTTAGATTGAACAGGCATTTGGCCGGATTTTTATAGACCCGTACGGGCTGGTTCATTTGAAGTCGATCAATTTGAAGGTTTGGGAGGAGGTTTCGAACCCGCTCGCCAAGTAGAGAAAAAGGTTTGGAACACCAAGCCACTTTTGCTCCTGTTTGCTCTTATGTTTAATCATTATATAAAGTCAATTTTGCTTTTCTCCCCCTCCTTTCTTGTAACAAAAACAGTTCTAGTAAATCAGGAGTATTAACTCATTAATGCTTTTAATGTTGTGTTTTCGTGTAAAGCGGTCGGCCCTAGATAACATACCCATTGAGGCATGGAAGTATTTGGGAGAAGAAGGGGTCCAATGGTTAACTGCTCTGTTCAACCGTATTTACAAAACAGGAAAGATGCCAGATGAGTGGAGAAAGAGTGTCGTGGTTCTCCTATATAAGAACAAAGGAGACGCACAGTGTTGTAGGAACTATAGAGGGATTAAGTTGCTAAGTCATACCGTGAAGTTATGGGAGAGTAATCGACAATAGAATTAGGAGAGAAACTCAGGTTACGGTGAACCAATTTGGTTTTATGCCAGGAATGTCAACTACGGAAGCAATACACGTTCTCAGGAAATTAATGGAGAAGTACAGGGAGAAGAAACGCGATTTACATATGGTTTTCATCGATCTTGAAAAAGCGTATGATAGTGTGCCACGTAGCTTGATCCGGGATAGTCTCAATTCAAGAGGGATCCCTATGAAGTATATAGACATAATTAGAGATATGTGTGCTGAGACGAAAACAACCGTTCGTACGCCTGTGGGGAATACAGACTTCTTTCCTGTGGAGGTTGGCCTCCATCAAGGGTCTGCATTGAGCCCATTTCTTTTTGCAGTTGTCCTTGACGAGTTGTCAAAGCCGATACAGGAGGCAGTTCCGTGGTGTATGCTTTTTTGCTGACGATATTGTATTAGTCGCAGAGAGTAGACATACCCTGAGTATGAGACTAGAGCAGTGGAGAGGTGTTTTAGAGAGAAAAGGCTTAAGGATTAGCCGTTCTAAGACCGAGTATCTGCACTGCGACTTCAGCGGCGTAGCCGACAATGAGAATAGCCATCTCACCATCGATGGTCAAGTGGTACCACAGGTAAGTAGGTTTAAGTACCTAGAATCATTTGTGCAACAAAATGGGGACATATATAGTGATGTAGCACATCAAGTTCAAGCAGGCTGGTGTAGATAGAGGGCGGCCTCAGGGATGCTGTGTGACAATAATTTTCTAACTAAATTAAAAGGAAAATTTTATAGGGTGACAGTGCGACCGGCAATGCTATATGGGACAGACTGTTGGACCATTAATAGGTCACAATTGCAGAAGATGGAAGTGGCACAGATGAAGATGTTGAGGTGGATGTGTGGGCATACAAGGCTAGATGGAATCAGAAACGAGGTGTTTCGAGAAAGGTTAGGCGTGGATAGTATAGCAGATAAGATAAGGGAGGGAAGAATGAGATGGTTTAGGCATGTCAAGCGGAGACAGACAACGGCGTCGGTCAGAGCAATGGAAAGCCTCATTGTAGAGGGGAACTGGAGTAAAGGCAGGCCTAAACTGACTTGGGATGAGCAGATTAGGCACGACCTAGTAGATTTACACCTCTCTGAGAACATGGTCCAGGATAGGAGTTCATGGAGACATAAGATTAAGGTTAACGAGGTATAGGTCATATGTAGGGACACCTTAGAGCATATTTAGGGACATAGATAGGCGTAGACAAGATATACGCTTTAGGTTGACTTTATACTTGTTTGTTTATGTTTTATCATTGTTTTGCATTATATGCACATATACACGTTATGTGTATTTTAATATCGAAAGCCTCTTCTTGGTATTTCCTGAATTCCCTCACTAACACAATAGCACATCATATCTCTATTATTATGTCATTTATGCAGGTACATATAGAGCCGGGAGTCTCACTGAAGCAGACTCTCTATCCCTTGAGACAGAGGTATTGTTTTGTCTACCACTTATCCTCCCCAGACCCTAACGATAGCTTATGCTGTCGGTGGGATATATTGGGTACGGATGATGATGATAAAGAATAATTTTATCATCGTAGGGGTGAATGTGGGAGTGTATATATATATATATAGACACACACACATATATAATTTGTTATTTATATATGGTGAACTGGTTTAACTCCGGTCCAACCTATTAACCTATGGCTTTTATCCTCGACTGATTTTGATGTAAAGTCCTAATATGAAAACATAGAAAGAAACCACATCATGCCTAAAGGCGTTGACCTAATTCATGATTCCAAGAATCAAGACGTCTGGCGTTCAGGTTATAGCTTCGTTGAGATTTTGGTTAGTATATTACTTTAAAAAGACACAGGTTAAAACAAGGGGATACGCAACGTCTGATCAATAATGCTATCTAAGCTTCAAAGTTCAAGGCCTGAATCCGACCCAGCTAGATGTTAAGTTACAGGTCCGGTTTGCAGTGGACTCTTTGTATGAATTGTCTAGTAACGTCCTACTAATCTAAGAAGTTATTGAGTTTCTGATTTACATCTTCTATGAAGTTCTACAAGGCTGGGACAATAGAGTGTTTGGAGCCAAAAATATGACTTTTTTGCTTAAGAAGAATTAAGACGCCTAGCTTTCACCATCCAACCATGTACTAACACGTAGATGACCAATGCCACCTTTCCTCTTTGGCAACAGTACCCAAGTGGCACCCTCTAGGCCCCATCGCTTTAGATTAACCTCCACCGTGCACCAAAAAAAAAAAAAAAAAAC
>AP025068.1:5435002-5710773 GCA_036186865.1 Eustoma russellianum | reverse complement strand
AAAAAAAAAACTTCCTAAAATAACTAGATGTTGCTCAAAACTATGTAATGGTTTCATTTCCCGGACTTGAGAAATTTGCTCCGCATAAGGTAAAATATAATAGTTTTAGTAATAAAATTCATTGTATTGTACGTTTGAAAAGAAACTCAAATATATACAAGGTAGGTTTATAAAAACTGTCTAGTACAATAGAATACAGTTTTGATAAAACCGTCTTGTGTCAGTTTGACTTTTGGTACAAGACAGTTCTGCTAACCGTCTTGTGCCCCTTGTTTTATAAGAAAATTATTTTTTAATAACAAAATAAATTTGTGTCCAGCTTATTTTTACAGTTATGTCAACATGTATTTTCTATTGAAACGTAACATTTTTTCATAAATAAGTTTTTTTTACAATATACTCAGATAAAATGACAACTCATTATTTGTGTTTACTTTTTTATGTACGTGTCAATGCCTTTTTTTTATAAAAATCTATTTTAATTTTGGAGATAAAGTGGAGAAAATACGAACAAGTAAAACTGGAATAAAGTAACACAAAATAAGAATGAATCAAAAATATACAAAAGTATGTATACATACAAAATGTCATAGACACAATACGAATAAAATGTACATCTCAAAGGAAGCCACCGGTACCACAACGCTTCCTACGTCTGGGTCGCTTGGCAACGTACTAATTCTGGGCGGACCTAGATCTTCTGGCAGCAAAGATTGTGGCTGCCAATGCAGTGGTGGCAGATCTGCCCTATAAGGTGTTGTATATATGTGCGTCTCTTCCTGCTCTAGATCTTGGTCTAACTGTTTAGCAAATTAGGAGTCATTGGGAGCGGAAAGGTAAATATGGTCTATGTCAAATATGTCATATTGATCAAATGCATGTCCATCGTCGACATCTGATGTCTAGAAGGGCATGTCCGACCACCATCGGCATGCGATGACATTTTAGTGTATTCTTGCGCCGACGGCAGACCCTCTGGCTTCGACACGGTAAACTACTGATAATATACGTCAGCAGTCTGCTTGATGGATGTGACTGGAGGTCTCTGCATCACAATCATCCCTGAGCCCAACCGATGCCATTTCCATGTGTGTCTCGTCCTTGGCTGCTGGTGTAGCATGGTAGATCCGAGCAACAGAGTGTGCCTACAATTTAAATAATATAAACATCAATACACAAATAACTAACAATAACAAAATTATACAAAATAAGTATACTTACCAGCCGTACGAGACTAGATGTGGTTGTCTAACCACTCTACACGAGGTCGAACAAGTGTCAAACTGTCCAAGGTCTATACCGCTGCATGTATGGTGAATTATCTGTCAATATGCCACACTATTGCATAGCTCTCTCGACTTGCAGGTCTCGATCATCCCACTGTTATACAAATATGATCCTCTAGGCTCGATTATCCCACCTCCTCGTCATTTGATGCAGCAGAAGCCTTGTGTCCATGAACATATGCGGCACCTCATGTGTTAGCTCAAACTGTCTCATTACTCATTGAGAGAGGTGATGCTCCAAATTGTGCCACAGTATCAGAAGCCTTTGAGTAGTCCACAGATGAGCATCTTGGGTGCACACAGGTGACAATATCACTAGCACATCAGGACCAAAAGGCACACACAAAAATCGTCCTCTTCTAGACTGTCGAGCTGATCATGTACAACATCCATAGTTTGTTGAGGAACCTTCGAAAAGTTGCAATTGCTAAACCACCAGCCTACACGAGGCGCATTAGCAATCATCTCCTCCTGGCATTCAATGCATCGAGGACAAAAAAAGGGTGAAACGCTCCCATATTTAGACATGCAGCAAATGTAACCGCTCTATAATCTGATGGCCCTTTGGCCTCACAAGTGTCTTGCACAGATTCTGGTACAAGCACGCAAGGATAACACTGTCCCAGGAATATCTACGTGCACCGGACAAGTTGCAGAGAATGTACAGGTAGACCGGCTGACATTTGTTCTTGGATTTCACGTAACAAACTCGTTAGAAGGAAGAAGATATATGCCCTAAACCTCCACCAAATTTGCTCCTCGAATGGTTCTTAGGGTACGCTCGTATCGGCAAACCACTTTATAACTTTTTCGGTGATACACGGTTGCACCGTACATCCGCATAGGGCTGTAAACAAGCCGAACGAGCCGAGCATTGCGTTGTTCAAGCTCTGTTTATTTAACTTAGCGAACGAGCCAAGCTTGTTTGTTTATTTAAACGAACATATTTACTTGTTCAAGCTTGGTTCGTTTAACTCACGAACAACATTAACGAGCCGAACACCTTAAACGAATGGTGTCAATTACTGAGCTCGAACAGAAAAAGGTGTTCAAGCTCTGTTTATTAACCTTTTATCCGAGCCGGGCTCGAGCTCGAGCTCAAACAAACGAGCCGAACAACCGAACTGCTTGGTTCATTTACAGCTCTACATCCGCGTATCCAGTTCATCCAAGCAACTTAATGAACAGCTGGCGCCACTACACTGCATTATATAGGGGCACCCGGCCAGTAACAGGCTCACTATGTGCAGTATCCACTATAACGCTCTCCTTAGCCCCATATGCTCACAACTATCGGGGACAATCAGAGCCCTATAAAAGTCTATTGTCTTCATCACATCCGGCGTATTGTAACTAGTGCTACTCCTAACATGGAAAGTCTTATGCTCGCCCCCTTTAACAATACCACTAATACAGGCAAAGCACGTCATCACTAAATCTAAGTCTGAAATTTAGCATAAAGTAAATGAAATACGAACATAAATGCAGTACATAAAAAAATAAATAATTAATCTAAATTAAACGAGTTGCGCGTTTATGCAATCGAAACAAGTAAAAACAACAAAAAATACTAATATTGGTTCATGCAATCAAACACATGTAGATAACAATAATTAAATACCAAAGTACGTTCATGCAATCGAAAGAGACAATCGACAATAATTAAATACTGAAATAGATTTACGCAATCAAAACAAGTAAAAAACAGTAATTAGATACTCATATATGTTCATTCAATGGGAACAATTAATTAGCAATAATCAAATAATAATATATGTTCATGCAATTAAAACAATTAATTCAAATAATTAAATACTACTTAACGAGCATAAGTTATAATAATTAAATGACAAATAAATTATAATAAATAAAGAAGGCATATGAGAGAAAATTTGAGTATATCTTCAGGTGTGTTTATATTGTGTATAGATCCTTGTAAAATGACAAAATCAAGTTTTGTCAGAACCTTCTTATATAGATGTGTAATGTTTCTAAATATACGATAAACATACGTTTTCTTATTAACAAGACGGATTTTGGAGCAACTGATAAGCTTACTGTTTTGTGACTTTGAGGTGACGGGTTCGAGCCGTGAAAACAACTTCTTTACACAAAGTGTAGAGTAAGATTGCGTACATCAGACCGCGAACCGATCCAGCCTCTTCTCGGACCCTACGCAAACACCGGAGCCTGTTTCACCGGAAACGTTTATATATATATATATATATATATATATATATATATATATATATATATATATTATTAAAACTGCTTACTTTATTTTTTTTGCCATTTCCCTCGACAGGAAATATATTTGATCTCACCATTTTAGTGCTGACTTGTTCACGATTTACTCCCTCCTTTCTAAAAGAACCCGTTCATATTTTAATTTAGACCATATAAAAAGAATATTATCAACATAAAAGTGACTATAAGAATAAATTATGTTGCAGTAAAAAACATATTACTATCTGGTGTGAGAGAGGAAAAAAATCAAAGAAACAAATCAAAAGCAGACATCTCATCAAATATAAAAAGAATTCACAGCCACATTAACATGCATCAATTCTGTAGTTCTTAGATATCAAAACAGTACCAGTTTCTGTGTGCAGTAAATCTATGTACCAAAAACACTTTTAAGAACTTCTATGGAGTGGAAAAACCTTAACTAATGCTGCTTCATAACCAAAGAAGTCATCAAAAATAAAGATTTTACTTGAACATAGTTATAAATGTCTTGAGACCCGTATTGGCAAGAGCTCGGCTAATTACTCTGCTTTTTTCATGTGTTAAAAAGGAGGAAAAAAGAAAAAACAAAAAATAGATTGAACTGTGAAAAGAAATAACCATCACCATTCTCAATACATCCCACTGGCAACAAAAATCATCGTTAAGGTCTGCGAAGGATAAAAAACAAACAAACAGTATCTCCGTTTCAAAAGATAGAGAGTTTATTTCTAATTAGACTTCGGTTTTATATGTACCTACGAAACCGTGAAACGGAACTACAGGCAAAATTCTAACAAAATTCTAAGAGGAATTACGAAGTATTGTTCAAACCTATATAGACATCACATTTGTGTTAAAGATAGTAGTACATTTTGCCTTGCTATTCTATATAAACTAAAACCCCATATTTACACCAAAACAACCTAGAAAGTAAACTTATGTATAATCTCTTCTGCATACAAACTATATTCTTTCATATTCCAGACTGTGTGTTCGTCTCACCCTTTAGTCCTCCAACTTCTTCATCATCACATTCTCTTAGCTACTGCTTCTATGTACAATGTACTACGTGTTATGTGCCTCTTCTTTAGCGCACCGCTGAGTACCTGATTTACATATTTCTAGCTGTCTCGTTGGACCGAAGTATGGGAGTCCCTTGCTGTTGGAGAATGTACTCTTGACCCTTGAGAAAAGAGCCACACAGCCCACAAACATTGACCTTGAGGTCAGCGCACCACATTTTCATAATAGTACTTAACAGTAGGGGTCTAAATAGAAATAAACATAAAAGCAGGGCTAATATTCGATGACTATTCCTCCCATTGGGGACCTGTGTGGAATTCCCTTTCTTCTTTTGGCTGTTCTGTAATAAGCAGAAGTTGGAGGGGGTGTTGACGGAGTAAAGCTCTGGGCCCTCCCATTCCTTTTGTTTGGACTCCTCTGCCGGCGGCTGCTGCTGCTGTATGAATCTTCAGAATCCGACGCCGCCGCCATTGCCCTTTTCCTCTCCGGCAAGTGCCTGCTCTTCTTTTGGAAATTCTTTGATGTCCCAACAATCTATCAATCAAGAAAACAATGATATTTTAGCAAATACAATGTATTTTTCCCCTAACCAAGAGTCTGCATAAATGTAGACACAAAATCTGCAAATTAATATAAATAATGTATATAATCAGGAACAAGCCTTAATGAGAACATCCCATTTAACGGCTTTTCAGATGAAACAAATGCAATTATCATAGGTTAGAATAGTATCTTGAGAGAATACATACATATACATATATACATATATACGTATTGTTTGCTTGCCATGTGGTGTTGTTGTATATATACATATATATACATATATACACATACAACAACAATATATATATACATATACATACCTACATATCTACACACATATATACATATGTACATATATATATGTATGTATGTATATATGTGTATATATATGTATATATGTGTGTCTACATATATATATATGAAAGGACATTGTGATTACCTTACAACCAAGAGAGCAGAAACGGTAGGAATCAAGAAGGCTTCTCTCACAGACTTCACAAGTATTGGTGACACCTTTACCAGGTCTTGGCTGAGGCCTTTCATTCAAGAAAACAACCTTAGCACTGTTGATAACATATGTCTGAACACAGGAAATTTCCAAATACTTCTGAATTTCATTCACCCTAATCACATCATGATATGATGACCTCCTTATCTGCCCAAATAAAAAAAAAAACTAGCAACATTAGTCATTTAAACGCTCGAAAGCAGTGTATAGACATCCTGATAAAAGCCAACCACAAAAAGGGTTGAAAAAAAAGAGAGAGCAAAATTCCTGATACTAAGGAAAAGGTAGCAATCTTTACAAAGATATGGAAGACCCATATGCTAAAAATGGCTGAAAATTAGAAAGAATGGAGAAATTAATGAAGAAATAAACCTGAATGAAACGGTGGTCCTTGTGATAGGTCAAGCAGAGAGAACAGAGAGCCCCATTCATGCAATCAAGGCAGTACATATTGCACTCACTCTTGTGAGAATCAGCATGCAATCTGCAATGACCAAAAAAGTGTTCCTCCAATAAAGGCTTCAACCATGGCGGCCATCTACTATCATCTTCATCATCAGGCCCCCCTCCACCCTGTTTTTCCGAGAAAACCCAAAAAATGAAACACAGTAAAAACCATATCCAATCAACCAAAAAAAAATAAACACGTTAACAAGTTCACAAGAAACAGAATGTTGTTATAATGCAAAAAGAAAAAAAAATGACAAACCATGATTCGCCTGTTCTTTGGCTTAATTTCACGAACACCACTTTCTGGATTTTCGATCGCCAGCTTGATAAACTGCTTCTAATTTCACTAAATTAAAAATATATATAAAAAGTGGGATGTCAAAACAGGGGGAGTGAAAGGATATGCAGTGTTTATGGGAGCTTTACAATGGAGAAATTTTGGTAAAGAAAAAAGGAGAGAGAAGAGAAAAAGCTCTAGTTGAAAGAAAAAAAGGAAAGTCTTTTCATTCTTATCCTTGAAAATTCGTACCGAACCTAAGTCCGAGGCTGAACCTAGAAATACGTTGGCTGCAAGGAACCGACCTCCTTCTTTCTTTTTTTCCCCTTTCATTTTCATGGGTTATATATTCTTTCTTTGTTCTTATCATACTTAGTTCTAGATTTTCCATTTCTTTTATCTTTGCCCAGATTACACTAATAACTTTTCCTTTTTCCTCTTTTTGTTGGGCAGGGGGATAGGGATGTATACTGTATTCAATGGCGTCGGCACGTATCGGCAAATAATGCAGCTATTTGTCTACATAGCTCAAACGGGTATTCAAGTTGGGTTCGATTCGAAGCACGTACAGCGTAAGTATATTAATGATGTCTGGGATAGTAATGGTTATGCTATTGTATAAGGTCCGATTGAGAGTAAAGGATTGTTGGTCCGCTTTGCACTACGTACCTTGTGTGAGCTCTGAACATACCTTACCAACCTAGAAGACCGTTGATTAACTATATTTGTATCTTTTGACGTAGCTCTATGTAGTAGGAACACTCTCCATAGAAATACAAATATATTAACTATATTTGTATCCGAGGGCCTATGGCCTTTTGTGTTTAGAAATAGTGCAGCTCTTTGCATATTATCTACAGTATTATGAATAAAATATTTTAAATATTTGGTGTACGAAGAATTATCTAAAGACACAGCATACGGTGTTATAGATGTATATAATTATTTAAAGCTACAACATACTGTGTTATAGATGTGTATAAAGTTTTATGTTAAAATAATTGTATAAAGCAAGATATACGCAGTATTTTCTCTCCTCTCTCTTTGTTTTAGGTATGATAATACTTATGATAGATGATAATTAAAAATAAAATGATACGATTGTGGCTTCGAACTCTTATAGATCAATTCATCTTCAAGTAGACATATCTCTCTTTAATAGTTTTAGAAGGTGTTTGGGTGGGGTTTAGGAGGAAGGAAATGAGTTTGGAGGAATTCAAACCTATGAAATTTGTTTGTTTGAGGAATGGGGGTATGAATTTCGGTTTGATATCCAAGTATTTGGTAATGGATATCGTTATTTGATATACTAGCCCTTTGTCTATCAATATAGGGAATGAGGGAGAATGAGGGGTATGGCCGGTCCGACGCCGGCCGGCCAGCTACTATTCCGGCCGGTCAACTTTTTCTGGCCACTTTGTCGGCCGCCCACATTCGATATCTATTTCAATTTCGATACGTTCCAAACACCATCAATGTCTATCATGCACATCCTCACTTCGATACCAAACAACTATCAATATTAGGCTCAAACTCATATACTCAAAACTCATCCTCTGTCATACTCATTTCGATTCTGATTCCGATATCCAAGTGCGAACCAAACGCCACCGTAGAGTAATGCTTAAAGTAAAGGCCTCATCAATATCTTTACTAACACAGTATATAGTCAGAGTTTAGCAATAACATAATTGCTTTCAAATAAACTTTACATTTTATGCTTATTCTTCGGAGTGTCGCTTTAACCGAAATATCGCCATGGTAATTCCTTTGTTTTACTTTGAGGTCACATATTAATGGTTGAGTAGTGAATTTTGATTCAGTTTTTGCTTGTTCCGGAAAATATGTAGAATGTAATTTATGCCGCAGACAAACCAATTAAACCGATAAGCTTATATCTAAAGTCGATGTTAAAATGCAAATTTAATATACTTTTAACAGAACAATATACTTTGTGGAATTCACGAATGATGAGGCGAAAACCCACTTGCTTACTCAATTGATAAGTGTAATCAGGTCGATATCTACAGAGTTAATATCAGCTAGCCACATAAGGACGCAGAAAGTCTAGGATGCACGTCTGTTGTTTGGACCTAAACACACAATCATGTCGGCTGTAGCGCCCCGCTCCCGAGCCCTAGCCTCGGTAGCAGTGCACCCGCCGTATCTCACTAAGGAGAATACAAAGCGTCACATCAACTTCTTACACGTCAGTGTTGGCATAGAAATTTTTTTTTCTTTTTTTTGCGGAAACGATTAAACACAACATTAATTAGAATTTAATGAACCTCAATAAGATAAAGACATCATTATTAGGCTGACCAGGCCCTACAAGTCAAAGTCAACTGTCTGAATTAAAAGTCTAAAAGAAATGTCTCAACGTACTAACGTAAAAATATAAATCCCAATGTCACCCCAAGAATATCACAAACAGCCCGTCTTTGCCCTCGCCGCAATCATATCTACTGGTCACTCGGCCCACTCCACGACATCGGCACCATCCTCGAGGAAAATATAATCGTACTCCGTCTCGGCTACATATGGAATAGTAGGGGTGAGTGATGGTAATCACCCAGTAGGTGCCTCTCAAAACAATACAAAGAGTACATACCCAAAAAGATATCAACACATCACACATAAAACATGATAGCATGGCTTAAACGGAAAGGTAAAGCACTCCACATAAAATGCGCAAGTACGTGATGCATGCTCAAATAACGTGTCACACGCAACTAGAAATATGTCAGGCAATATGCTCCTAGACCTATATGCAATGCATGCTCCCGGGTCCTAAATCCAGCGTCATGGTCTCTAGCCACCACTTGCCGTTTGGACACCCACGCCGTATAGACGCAGTATGTCTCATGACCCCGGTGCCCTATAGACACGGTAAGTCATCCCGGTACCCACGCCCTATAGACGTAGTATACCTCATGCAATGCACGTGCCATGAATGCGATGCACCACACAGCCGCCCCCATTACTTCCTTCTGTACCACGTCCGTCTCCCATTACTTAGTCTACTTATTTTATTATTTCATTTTATTTTTACCCTTTTTTTTAAATTAAATTGGGTTCAGCCGAACTGGACAAACCCTATGCCCTTTTTATTATTATTATTATTTAAATTGGGTTCAGCCGAAAAAAGGCCAAACCCCTTTTTGTTATTATTTTATTTCTTTTTTTTAATATGTAACATGCTAAAAAAAAACACAACAAATTAATAATAATAATAAAAAAAATTCGGCCAGCACTTCAAAATCATTATTATTGTTTTTTTTATTATTATTATTTTTTCCACGGTAACCACTAAAATTGTTATTATTTTATTATTATTTTTTTTAAACAATGGGTTTCGGCCGAAAGGCCAGCCACCCTTTTTATCATTATATTTTTTTTTGTACAAATGCTGTGACAAAATCGGCCCCCCCTACAAATCCAATTATTGTTTTTCTTTTCTTCTTTCTTTTACTGCAAACCCACGCATATAGTTCTATACACATAGGCTCCATATCATCACTAAGAGAAAAGTCAACAAGATCATATTCGAATCAAGAATAAAACAACAGAAATAAACACTTTGCGATACATCAATAGGATCATGAATGAAACAAGAACAAAAGGACAACAATAAACACATAAATACCATTTCGAGCATCCAATCTTCATACCATTTTGAGGGAATAAATAGTATGCACCTACCTCAATCCCAGCAAGAAGTTATATACGAGAGACGATGTAGGCACGGTGATGGTGATGATATGGTTGTGGTTTCCACTCCTCTTGAATCCTTGGATCAAAAGTTTTTTTTTTGTTTCTACTGTACTGGATGCCGCAAGTTTGATGGGGGAAAGGGGAGAGGACTGTCGTTGTTTTTGAGAGGGGAGGGGGAATTAGAGTTTGATATATATTAATAAGAGATTGGGGGATAGGGTGTGAGATGATAAGTGAGGGAATTTAGGGATAGGGTTTGATTGATGGTTTAGGATATAATTTGGTTAATTAAAAATAATTAATTTATTTTTTTCACACACATATATCACACGGCACCCACTTTTTATTTTATATTTATCATTAACTAATTTTTTTTCTTTTTTTTCTTTTATACGGTTATAACATCGGCATCGCCAAAAAAGGCTCAGGACACTGTGCTGGTGTCGGCATTATTTAAGGTCAGCCCTAGTCATCAGATAAGCCTTAGCCATCAGGTTAGTCGCACTAGTGAACCCATCAAACTCAGGTCAAAGTGAAAAAATCATCTCGGAGAGGCCTTCAGCATGAGAAGTTGTTCAGGTCAGCTCAGCTAAAGCGTACCTCGCCATGCACACAGTTTCAGCGGAAAGCTATGACACGTGGCACCAACTCATCGAAACATTGCCTACATGCACAAGCGTCGCTGGACACTTTACAGCACCAAGCAGCCCTAACATACATTGGCCCAATCAATGACTACAAAAGCATTTTTGTCAGTAGACAAAAAAAAAGTTTTGAACTAGTTTCCGAATAACTCAGAAAACATTCTTCTCATAAGACACAAAATTCCAATAAAGGAAAATGTTCCTCAATATTCTAGCATAAACAAAATGCCTAAAATCGAAGCAGTTCTAACTAACTAGACCGTCAGAGGGTCTTTCTGTAGTAACAACTCCGACACATCTAACATTGTTGATTTTTACAGGTTTCAGTATCAAATTTTACATTTTACCATTCGGATCACCTTTTCGATCCAAAAGACAACCACGCCTTTACTTTCATAATTATTCTTTCAAAGTATAGAAAAATACCCTAGAATGGTTAGAAAAAACCAACATGACGATGAGAAATCTTCTCACCATTATCAGAACAGAGGCTCCAACTATCTGTTAGAGTAGGACTTTAATGGGTTGACAGGAAGCCATGAAGCAAATTCAGGAGGTACCCACGAGCAACATATGTAGGCTATTCAATATGTTGCACACAATATGGTTGTGATTCAAGCTTTGGTCAAATATATCAAAAGAAGGGCCCCTAAGGCCATGAATGCAGTTGAAAACGATTTACACAGCCACAAGGTAGGGCAAAGATTTAAAAAATATTCCTTCAGACAGAGGGATGAATTTATGATGGATGCAAGAGGCAAAAATAAAAAAGCTACAAACTCCACGTTAGAGGAGAAGGCTTTTGGGAGTGAAGACGTATCAATCCAAGTATGTGCACCAGAATGTGCAACCCCATTATAATCGTGAGCATTCTGGGGAGACGTCATCTTCAGGAAACCAAGATTACACTCGGACTATTCCAAGAGAGTCCTTTTTCTGAAGATATTGATGAGTTTACTGTCATTGAAAACTTTAAAGTGCTAAAGATTGAAATATACGATGGCACCTCGAATCCAATTGATTATCTCTTCCAGTTTTTCAAACATCGATAAATCTGAAGAATGTACCAAGCCTATTAAGGTGCAAAACTTTCTTTGTATATTTGAGAAAAAGGTTCATAGATGGTTTCAAGAGTTGCCACCACAATCAAAATACTCCGACAGTTGGCTCAGCAGTTTAAAGCACAATTTGTGTCATCTGAATCCTCCATTAAAAACTCTTCTCACTTGATGTCCTTAAAGCAATGACTAGAAAAATCTATTCTTCAATATATGAAATGCTTCACTAACGAGTCTCTAAAAGCTGGGGGCCGCAGTGATGCTATGATAGTTGGAGGATTTTTGAATGGATTGAGACCAAGTCGTCACTTTTGTCAGCTTGTCAAGAAGAACCTTAAATCTTTGAGGGTGTGCCTGAAAAAAAGCCCATCAGTTTGCTCACGGTGAAGAGATAAACAGACTAAAAAGAGAAGCTTAGTAGGCTACAGAGAAGCAGTCCGATCTTAAACAAAGAAAAATGCCTACAAAGAGTCGAAAGACAAACACTATGCTTTTGATCATCTGGAAGCCAAGGCAAGGAATGATTGCCCGTATTGGCTTCCGAAGGACACATCTTGGCCATCATAGAGAAAAATGGATTGTGGGAGGATTCGAGACCATTAGCTCGGCTGAGGTTTAAGAGGAAGCCCAAGTTGTACTACAAATCTCATCGAGATATTGGCCATGATACTGAAAACTACAGGCTGCTGGCAAGAGCAATCTAGTGCCTCATTAAAAGGAGTCACTGCAACAATCTTATGCTCTGTGGTCAAGATTGCATAATCAGCTGGATTTTTGCCGACAAGCTCTCGACGAAAAATGTCAAGAAGATCATCCTCCTTAACACTGAGATGAGGAAGATGAACATGATTCTGCAGGTCACCGTTAGTTGAATTCAATGAGTTTTACGGTTTTTGGTAGACTGTGACTGCTGAAGTCCAGGCCAGAACCAGAAGGGGCAAAAAGCTCAAATAAGTCATTTCAAAAGATGGGCAAGTTATCGTCTGAATTAACATATGGGCTTTGCCGAACTGATTTGCCAGAATGTTTGGCTGTGTTAGCTAGACCAATTTCTGGTCACTTAGCCGAGAGAGGTAATCTAGACAACAATGAACTTGTTTTGAATCCCAAGATCATTACTGCCCTAATACCATGTTGAATACAGATTTCGTGAATGAAATTCTTATTCATTCATTTTCATAAACGTACATAAGTCCTATATATATATAGCACAATCGCTATAACTATCTATGGTATGCAATCAATACAATTAAATACAATAAGAATGCAAACATTCCCATTCCATGACTTGAGTTGATTTGATCTTCCCTAATTTACTTCTTGATAACCATAGATAGATATGCAATATTATTTTTATGGCAATGCTCATATTGTTATACTTTAATAGTACTCTCAGTTTTTGCTTCCGACAAGCTACTTAACATAATTATTTAGCAAACAAGAGACGGAAATAAATAAAAATTTGTCTAGGATGCCCTTTGGACGTGGAAGGAGAATGAAAAACACAATTTCCAAAACGACTGCTCAGGAAAAAGAAAAAAGGAAAAGAAAAAAAGGGAAACCACCGCCTGTGTGCACAGTGTATTTATTTGTGCTTCTTCAATCAACACAGGACCCTACAGTGTTGTGCCAAAATCAGCCGTATATGGCTTCTCCTTCCTATCTTCGCTCTGGAACTTACTGCAGATATTCAGTTCGGCTTATTTAATTAACTCCTTAGAAGCATGATCTAAAGACAAAAGAGTAACTTGTACATACAAGATAAGGGACCAAAAGAACAGTACACAATAGACCAGGATGAGGTACTTATTCTTAAACTTTTCATGTATTAGTAGCACAACGGTTATTTTCTTACAGGTCAAATTTTCAAAGGTAATACTTAAAAGTAACAAAATCAATGTACTGCATTTGGGAGTTTGGATGTAGTGTTAAATAAGCAAGGGGTCTCCTTCGGATGATGCGAATGAGGAGACAATTGAGCCAGAGTCGTTGCATCTCCTAGAGAACTCATATGCAAAGAAAAATAACCAAGATTTCTTACACCATAGGTTAGATACTAAGAGAGAAAATACTATATCATGTAGGAGAACTACATTAGGAATATAGATCATTGGAACCCTAACAGAAAACAATGGACATAGTGGACATGATGATAAGGAGAAAAGTTAATATTTTACGTTTGCAAGAGACAAAGTGAATCGACAAGAAATCTAGGATGTTGGTCAAGTCATGATATAAACTCTGGCACAGAGGAAAAAAGAAAACATGAAACAGAGTTGGGGTTATTCTGGATAACTCATTAAGAGACAAAGTAGTAGGTGTTATTCAAAAATGAATAGAATTATAGCCCTTCAGTTGGTACTTGGAAAAAACCAATATTATTAGCGTATATGCCACTCAAGTGGGTTTAGAGAGGGCTATAAAGGTTCATTTTGGGAAAGTTTAAAAAGATTAGCATCTGAAATTTGAACAAGTGAGAAGATCTATATAGGAGGAGATTTAAATACGCAATTTGGTGAAGAATATAAGGATTACAATAAGGTACACGATGAATTTAGTTTTGGAAAATAGGAACAACAATGGAAGATCAAATTTTGATTTTTATAGTGACTAATACATTTTTTTTTTAAAAAAAATGAACTATGGATTACATTCAAAAGTGGATCAAAAAAGTCGCATATAGACTATTTCATGACTCGTATGAGAGGTGAAAGAGTTTGTAAGGACTATAATATGGTTATTGGAGAAAGTTTTATAATGCAACGCCGTCTATAGTGCTGGATGTCCATATCCGACATAGAATATTGAGAAAACAAAAATCTACATAACCCAATATAAAACGGTAGAATTTGAAGGAATCTAAACAAGTAGATTTTAGAAAAGTAGTATTACAGCAAGAAATAAAAGTGGTGATGCAAATAAATGCGACAGAGTGTAGTGATAAAAATAAAATATAGCAAGAAATTTACTTGGCGAGTCAAAAGATCGAGCACGAGCAGTTAGTGAATCTTGCTTGTAGAAATAAACATCGTAAGACAAAATAAAGACCAAGAGAACTAGTCATAAGACACTTCAACTTTACAGTAATTTAGAGAATTGAGAAAATTATGGACATGTTAAGAAAAAACTAAGTAGCTTGTAAGTGAAGACGAATCAAAGGTGTTTGAAGATTTTTAAAAGCAGTTGGACATAGAAGAATGTGAAAGAGATGTGTATAAAATTGCTAGAGTGAAAGAAAGGAATATAAGACATTTGACTCAAGCTAGCTGCATTAAAGGCGAAGATAGCAAGATTTTAATTAAAAAAGGGCAATAAAAGATAGGTGGAGAGATACTTTAAGAAACTTTTTATTGAATCAAGGAGAGATGAACTCGTGTTGGGCGAGTTACGTAACTTTGAAGAGGACACAAACATAAGACAGTTCGAGAATTTGATTTCTAAAGGTAGAAAATGCTTTGAAAAAATAAAAAATGGTAAAGTTGTTAGACCCGATGGTATTTTGGTTGAGACATGGAAATACCTAGGGAAAGAATGTATTATATGCCTCACAAGTCTTTTTAACGAGATTGTGAACAGTGAAGGGGTGTCTGACCAGTGGAGGGGAGGAAAAACACTTTAGTACATTTATATAAAAATAAAGGAGATGTACAACATTGTGCAAAATATAAGGGATTGAAGTTAATGAACCACATAATGAAGCTCTGGGAACGAGTGATTGAGAAAAGACTTTGCAAAGAGGCTATTGTATCTAAAAATCACTTTGGATTTATGTTGTAAAGGTCAATAATGTGGGTTATTCATCTCTTGAGAAGACTAATAGAGATGCATTGAGAGAAGGAGTATGATATGCATATGATTTTCATTGACTTAGAAAAGGTATATGATAAAATTCCACGAGAGATCTTGTGGAGAGTGCTTGAACATAAATGTGTTAGAGCAGCGTATGCAAAATGTACTGAAGACATGTATAACAATGCAATGACAAGTGTAAAGACTCAAGGAGGACGACAGTGGGCTTACACCAAGGGTTCATATTAAGTCGATGCTTATTTATTTTAGTTATAAATGAGTTCATTCGACAAATCAAGATAGAGTTTGAGTATGGCAGAGATGAGGATGTTGAGGTGGATGTGTGGGCATACAAGGCTAGACCGGATCAGAAATGAGGTGTTTCGCAAAAGGTTAGGGGCGGCTAGTATAACAGATAAGATAAGGGAGGGGAGACTGATATGATTTGGGCATGTCAAGAGGAGAAAGACAACGACGTCTGTCAAAGCAGTTGAAAGTCTCATTGTAGAGGGGAAGAGGAGTAAAGGCAGGCCCAAACTGGCTTAGGATGAGCGAATTAGGCATAACCTACTAGATTTGCACCTCTCTTAGGACATGGTCTAGGATAGGAGTACATGGAGGCAGAGGATTAAGGTTAACAAGGTATATGCAGGATATAGGGGCACCTTAGAGTATATTTAGGGGCTTAGATACTATCTACGCTTTAGGTTGTCTTTGCACTTTTTTTTGTTTTTGTCGTTTTTTTGCATTATATATACATATACATGTTTATGGGTATTTTAATACCGATAGCCTCCTATTTGTATTTCTTGAATTCTGTCACTAACACACTAGCACATCGCTTTCCTATTATTGTACTATTTATGCAGGTACATATAGAGTCGGGAGTCTCACTAGAAGCAAACTCTCTATCCCTTGGGATAGAGGTATTGTTTGCCTGTCGCTCACCCTCTCCATACCCTAGCGATAGCTTTTACTGTCATTGTGATATACTAGGTATGATTGATTGATTGATTGTGTTGGTAGATAATACTAGTGAGTTAGTCAATACCAAGCTAAAATGTTGGTGGAAGACACCAGAGGAATTAAGGCATCAAACAGAGTAAAAAAGAGATATAGTATATGAAATTTAATTATAGCAACAAAAGAATAATATTGGAACTTTGTATGAAATTGGGAGACCAAGTGATTCCCCTGAGCGAGAGTTTTACGTATTTATGATGAATACTACACAAAGATAGAGAAATTAACAAAGATGTGAATAACCGAGTACATGAGAGGTGGTTAAAATGCAAAAGTATGTTAGGTTTTCTTTGTGATAGGAAAGTACCTTCAAAGTCTAAAAACAAGTTTTACAGGACGATAATAAGATCTGCATGCCTCTATGGATCTGAATTTTGGGTATTCAATTATGAATCCGAACAAAGGATGCGAACGATGGGAATGAGAATTTTAAGATGGATATATGCGCATACATGGAAGAATAAAATAAGAAATGAACGTATAAGGAGAAATGTTTGAGTGACTCTTATAGATGAGAAGATGAGAGAGCCAAGGTTAAGATAGTATAAGCATGTTTAAAGGCTTTTAGGCTGTGTGAGACAATGAATAAGGTACTTATTAAACGTGGGAGAAGGAGACCAAAGAAGACATGTAGAGAGACAATAAGGAATAATATGATTTCTATGACAATTCTGCAGCATATTTTAAGTGGTATAGCACAGTGGAGACATTTGATTCATGTAACAGGTGTCATATATATGGTATAAGATTTAAGTGATAATTTTAGGTATTTATGTCAGAATCACGGTTGAGATGATATAATATTTTTGAAAGTGACGTATTCTAAAGACGCGTATTATATATTAGGTATTAAGAAACACACAAAAAGGGTAAGATTTAGAGTACGACTCAGAAAAATCATGTAAAAAACACAAGAGAAATGATTAATCCATAGAGCTACTTCACAGAGAGAAAAACGATTAAGTGTTGTTGTATTTTGTAAAGTATGACGCATTTTGGTAATAACAATTTTTAAATTCCAGATGGCTGTTTGATTAATTAATGGGATGCCTGATTAATATGTCCAAATACCTGAATCATCAGATGCTGCTACTACCAATTTCCAATGTTTCTAGGATTTGATCACTGGACCGTCGTGCAGTTCCCTTGGACGAATTTGGCATATTCATCCCTCGACCTTTGGATGTCCTGTATGAATGTTCCGATGGAACAGTCTTTATCTTTGGGACTCTTATAGCTGTCTAGCTAGCATCAAGAATGATGGAAAGTATCAAATTAAAGATTCAGTCTAATCATATCACAATCATATCCATAATATAATCATATCAATTGTATTTATTGTAATTGGTATATGTTATAGATAGTGTCTAGAATTCAATTATAAATAGGTCTTATTGTATCTTGTTGAAGTCAATGAAAAACGACTTTCATTCACCAAATATATATGTAACAAAGAGATTCAATATTATTTCTGAAATTACCTTTGGGACAACGGCAAAGTCTAGTATAATCTTATTCACCTCATTACTGTTATTGAAATCCTGTGACATATGGCAAATGTCAAGCTCTCAATATGTGTGTTTGTATATACGCATATTGGTAGTTAAGGGAGACCGTTAATTAGTCAAGCCAATGAAAAGTATCAAAACAAATCACATAACAAGACAATAAAGTAGTTAAGAGTAATATGTTCTCTAAGAGGGACCATTCTATAAATTATTCAATTAACAGAAGGTTAATGTTAGCGAGGTTTAGGCATGATATAAGCCACCTTAGAGTATATATAGGGGCTTAGATAATCTCTCAACGTTATGTTGACTTTGTACTTTTTGTATTTGTCTTTGTCTTTCATTATTTGTCATTCATTATGTGTCTATGCAGGAACATATAGAACCGAGGGTCTCGCTGGAAGCGAACTCTATATCTTTTGGAATGGAGGTATTATTTACATGCCTTTCACCCTCCGCAAACCCTAACGATAACTTTTGGTATTGTTGGGATATGTTGGATAAGTTTTATTGTATTACTCTAAATTACGTCCGTTTAAAATAGAGGGGATGATCTTCATATTTAGAAAAAACAGGCGTTTGACCCTTCCCAGGTTGGAATAAATGTAAGGAGGCCATATCAAACACAATGCAGAATGTCTGTTCATCCCATGAGCCAATACCATGGATTTTACATATTATATCAATCACGGCTTTCATTAGACCACATGTTGCTTCAAACAATATATAAATACATGTAACATACTATGGATCGCTATGGATTTCACATGTCAATTATCATGGATATTATATCAATTACGGGATTAAAGTCACCGATATAAGTTCGTCATATAAATTGATGTACAACTTACTAAATTAAAAAAAAATGCAGAGGGTCAGCGATAAGTCGTTGATACTACTTGCACCTTGCATACTTTGGGCACAGACGGGTCTAGGACTCCAGGATTAGGAAATGTAAATGTAATTTAATGCTAACAAATTGTTAAGATTGATTCCAATTACATATGTTATGTTATGTTATTGGTGCGTCGTCATGACATCGGGACCGGGGTGGTGGTGTCATGGGTATATGTAATCGTTATAGCCGAGTGTAACACCTTGTCCGGGACACGGGATCTCTGCTGTATCAGGTCACCGTTAGATCCATGTACATATTATGTAACACCATGTTTGGAACATTGAGATTCATATTTGTACATGCGACTGTATGGAGAATCATTTGGTATATCGTGCGATATTGTTCTTACATAATTAAAAGTGCTATAGCCATCATATGAAAATGTGATGTTATGAATGTTTACGGAAATGTGATGTTATGAATGTTTATGAAAAAGTCTATGTTTGAAATGTTTATGGAACACCGACCATGTTATGAATTTTCAATGAACCGAATTTCATGAAACCTTCAAGCCATGGTTTAGAAACATCCATGAGCCTATGTGATATGATTAAGTTGATTAATGGGGAACTTATGCATAAAAGTCTACTTGATATGAACATGAAGAATTGTGACATTAGCACAAGATATGGATTGGAAAGTTAAGAATGAATATATTTAAGGTTGGATTCATGTGGATCTAGATAGAAGAAGGTTATTGACTGTACTATGTGCATTTTTATATGAATGTGTTATTACATTTATGATTACTCGTATGGCATATAACTTGTGAAATATAGACGTGATATGTTTCTTATTTATATATTTATTATTTTATCACCCTGTCTTCTATGATTGATCCACATAACGAATCCAAACGGATTACTTGTTGGATGATTCATTATCGTTCATACTTTTTTTTACCACTCTTGCAGAGGATAGGAAGCGCGGCCTTGACTTTATAGATGACGAGCCATGGATAGACTACCTTTGCAGGAGGAAGTAGGCCCGGATTGTACTTTTTAGACTTTTGATTATGTTGGCACGTACTTATTACATTTGGGAACTTTAGATATTATTATTACACGGATTTATGATGTTTTGTAATTTATGCATGTTGATTGTATTTGCTTTATCTTTTTGTTGCTTTCGCTATATCGATCCATGATGTTATGTTGGCATGCATATGAATGGTATCGTCTTGTACTTCTCGTAGCAGAGCAAGACAGGTGAACCGTTTCGGGACCAAAGTATAAGAGTCCAAGGTGGAACACTACATATGACACTCTTTTTGTAGACGGAAGCAGTAGATTAAATTATTTTTGAGGGTGTTACACAGAATTTCCTGAATATATATAAATATCGTAGGGGATGATCCATCCGTCCCCGTTGGAATATGTTTGATGCTTGATATTTAAACAATGCAAATTAAAGTTCTTAATCTAATTCGCGGGTTTTGGAGTAACTAGCAAAGTTGTTATTTTGTTATCTTAAGGTCACAGGTCTGAGTCGTGGAAACAACATTTTGCACAAAGTGTAAAGTAAGGTTGCATACATCAGATTACGAAATGATTTGACTTCTCTTCAAACTTTGTGCAAACAGTAGAACTTAATGCACCGGAAATGCGCTTTAGTTTTAGTTTTGAGAAAACCACTCTAGGCCCTCATCAAATTTATGCAAGTTGTTTCCAAACCAAAATGAGAATTACAAAAATTAGAAAAAGAAGAATAAAGTTGCCTTTTGAAGTTTGCAACTAACCAGAAATATCGGAAATAGTCCCCACCTTTCATGCAGGAGATTCTGCATGTTTCAGATAGGTATTTTCCGTAGGTATAGGTCTCTACAAGCATTTAGGTTTTCAATTAGTGGATGGATTAACACTAAACTGGAAATATCTCTTTGACCCAAAAAAAAAAGAAAAATTTGCTGGTTATATCTAATTATGGTAAAAATTATGCAGGATTTTCTGCTCATGGACTTAACCTTTTTTTATTTAGAATAAGTTGTGAAAATATCTAGAGTTTCCACGAGAATTTTGATGGGCGTTTCAAGATAAAAATTTCATTAATCGTTAGGGTGGTTTTTCGATAATCAATCTCATCCAACCTCACTTGAAAACTACAAGTATTACTAGGTTACATTAGGTCCTCTGTAACAACCCGCATTTCTGGGTCAGTAGAAAACTGAAATAAGATAATGGAAAATAGAACGCAAATACGATGTTAATAAAATTTTGGTGGAATTTAAATTTTTATTTAGGATTAATAAGGACATCGACATTTTATATCAGGGATAGAAACGCTTGAAAAATAATCAAACGGTAAGTTAACGGATATAGAAAGATTTGACGGGACTAGATAACGAACGTTTCGAACATACGATAGGATTTATAAATTAGTCGGTAGCAACCTAAGTCGGTAGACATAAATTAAACCAAATAAAAATACTCAACACGATAATTTTCACCACTTAAGCAAATAGAAAAACACAATAGAACATAATCAATGTCTTGGAAAGAAGAAAAGGAATATATATATATATGTGTGTGTGTGTGTGTGTGTGTGTATTTATATATATGTATATATATGTGTATATGTATATGTATATATAAAGAAGAAAAAAGGAAAAAAAATGTATATGTGTGTGTATATATATATATATATATATATTTTATAGAACGAAAATTTTATTATGAAAATGCCTCACTTTTGGCGGAGGAAAACCATATTACAGTGTCAGAGTATGCGAATAAATGAAACAACGAACTAAGTATGACATATCTCCAGTCGTATATGATATGCCGCATTAAAACATTGCCAAGTAAAACCACCCTTGTGGATAAAACCTTGGCGAAGGAAAAAGCGTACATATTTATACGACTTTCACTGATATGAGAAGAACGTAATAGTGTGTACAAAACGATGATTGTTACAGATGTTTGTGTGAGCAGTATGGGTCTGAAGGCGTTGCAAGAGTCGTTGCTTGGTCTTGGCGTTTCCATGAAGAACCAAACCTCAGAAGACGTCCAGGGAGAAATAAAGTCAATGACAGTGATTAACAAAATAATCGAAAGCGGGAAAGACAAGCACATATATGTATATGTGTGTGTGTGTATATATATATGCATACATATATACACACACACACATACACACACACACACACACACACACACACACACATATATATATATATATATATATATATATATTGTGGTTAGAAAAATACCTCAACAAAATACCAAGATGACAAAATTGTGTAGAAACCAAATGATGATATTTTGTCCTATTCTACCCACCCAAACCCCCAGTTGGCTGCCCTTACATACAACTAGAAGAAAAGTTCTCTGTCTCCAGGACATAGCTCAATTGGTTCCGGGCAGGGGTTCTCGAAAGGGAGGTCAGGTGTTCAATTCTTGCCAAAGGCAAGAAAACCCCTTCCTAGCAAGTGCATAGTGTGGGAGCTTCTTAGCCTGTAGGCTTGCCTGCAGTGCTAGGGGTTCCTTATCCAGACTACTGTGTAAATGACCAAGCTCTTGATAGCGGGCCGTTGGGTACCTGATTTACCTCCCCACACTACCTTTAGGACTGGGTGTTGGCAGGGACCCTTACTGGTTGGGAATCAAAAAAAGTTCTCTTCCATTTTGTATTCCACTGCACAACAAAATCCTACATACTTTTATCACAATTATCATATTTTCTCTCACTCTATCCTACATGGCAAATAAGACAAAATTTTTCCTTCTCCCACATACCTTAGACCGGCCACACCTAGTCCAAAAAGAAGACAATGAATTTTCTTTCTTTCTTTTCACACACTCTTCACCTTTCATTATTACTCAAACCTACTACCCCAAATTTCTCCAAGAAAACTTTTCATCTTTCCTCCCTTCTCTCATTTCAACCGAAATTCCTTCTCTCCACCGCTCCCCACTTTAGCCGAAAGTAACAAGACGAAAGGAGAAGAAAATCTTCTCCTTTAACCATTCTTTCACTCAATTTCTTACAAGCCCTTACCCACTTTCATCTTTTCCCATCAGCCATCGTAATTTCTTCTCCTCTTCCTTCCACTCTCCAACCGTTTCCCCCTCCCTTCTTCCTTCACTTTCTCCATCTTCTTACACATTGCAATTCCCATCTTCTATTCTTTCAACCTTCTCCACTAACAACTCCTCTCAACCCCTTTCAAGTTTTCACCATTCATTCCTCTCACTCCTATTTTCTTTCAAACATCCCCCCCTCTTTCTCCCACTCATTTTCATCTTCAACTCATTTCCCTCTCTTACACACTGCCTCTTCTTCATCCAAAGCAAGAACAAGTCTTGCAAACCCCATTCTCCCTTTATATGGCCGAAAGTTTCCAAGAAATAACAAAGAAGAAATTTTCTTCTTTTCATCTCATTTCTTCCTCCAAAACACAAACCACAATATCCTCCTTCATTTTTACATTAAGGCCAAATTGTGGAAGGTTGGAAAACAAGGTATAGCAAGGTAATAACACCATCTAAATTAGGTTATTTTCTTCCATTTAGCCATTTATATAAGTTGTACAGTAACTCTTTCATTTTTGTGTCGAAATCGTGAGTTTGAGGAAGACGAAGGAGAAGTGTTTTTCTTTAAAACCAAGTGAAGAACATCACTTTTAGGGTAAGAAAAGTGAACCAATGTAAGTACTCTTCCTAGATCCTTCATGGATTTTTTTTCAAAGATCTATGTATATATGTTGATATCAAGGTTGGGTCATTCATGTATTATGTTCAAGTTTCACCATAATAATATGTGACATATATGTTCTGCGAGGTATATGTATATTTCGGCCATCACGATGATTTGGAGTATAAATGAAATGAAAAGATTATTTCTAAAGGATAGAGGTAGAATATATGTTCTTATATGATATATATGGGTAGTGTATTTGAAAATATACATATATGAACCCATATAAATATATACCACGGGCATAGGGGCCTTTTTGATAATAAAATTGGTTTTAGTTAGTATTAGGAATATGTGTATGTACAAAGTATGAAAATATACATATATGTAGATACACACACATATATACACGGCTATAACTTCATTTTTTGAGAACATGTGACTATTTTATGGGTTAGCGATACATATATGTAAAAGGTATAAATATACATATATATGTAAGTGTATATACACTAATAAACAGCCATAAAGAATTTTGGGGTTTAAAAAAATTATTTCCATGTTATAAGTGGGTATATGTATTATGTATAAGAAAATAAGTATATGGAAATATATATATATATATATATATATATATATATATATATATATGTATATATATGTATGTATGTATGTATGTACATGGCCCTCAAGGCATTTTCATGACAAAATAGTTGATATATATATACACACACACATACATATGTACATTGCATATAAATATATACATGTAAGTTCATATACATATACACTCGGCCTAAGTAAGTAATTAAGGATCTAAATGATTTATCATATGTTATAAACATATAAGTATAATATGATTCAAATATATATATATATATACATATATACACAAACACATATATATATACATATATATACATATATATACATATATATATATATGGCCGTTTATAAAAAAAATTCTGTCACTAGTAGGCAAGCTGATTTTAATGAAACATGTTATTAGTGGTTTGCGAGTTCATATTCTTGTTGTCTATACTTGCCAAAAAGTACTTTACATGCACTTCGCCGTCGCATTTGTAATTTTTTTTAGGGTGACAAGGATAACAGAGATAAGCACCATTGGGTTAAGTGGCATACTTTATTCACGCCACATGAAGAGGGAGGTCTTGGCATGCGTCATTTTGATTTTTTGTCCTTAAATTACTCGGTTAAATTACGGTGGTCCTACAATATGGCGCGTTTATTGTGGGTAGACTTTATGCGTTCCAAGTATGGTGACCGTTTCTAGCCTTGGGTCACAGATTCTATGTGTTGGAAACGTATTTGTGCAGTCCATTCTATTTGCGTTGCACACGTTGACGGTGTTCCTGGTAACTATGTGTGGAAACCGGACGAACGGGGAGAATTTACCTTGAAATCTGCATACGCTATATCGCAGCCAGCAGAGATGAAGCTTTTTTCACATAAGTTCATTTGGCACCACTTACAGATTCCGATTGCTCGTATTTTTATGGAAATTGTATCACGGAGCTACTCCGGTGCAGGATAACTTGCAGCGACTAATGATTATTGGCCCCACTTACCGTCCTTTCTGTCATTCAGCATCTGCTATAGTTGATCATCTTTTTCTCATTTTGTTTTTACTGGCCGTCTTTAGTCACATTTTGCTTCATTCTAGATGCTCCATAACCACATCATTACTCTTTACGACAATATATTTTAGCTTGGTGGACTTCCTGATGAGGCTTAAGAGCCTCCTCATGATGAGCTTGCATAAGAACCCTCCAAGAAGACACATACGGGTCCCTTAACAAGAAGCCAATCGAGACAACTAGGGTTTGACACCAGAGCTGTCTTGAAAAGGGATGTGCAAGAGTTCCAACACATGGTGGGCAGTGTTGGGTGGTCATCATTGAGGCTATAATTTGATTATCCTGGAGCTTAATGCATATTATAAGATGTAAGGGTTGGTGGGAGGACAGGATGATTATTTCATCGTGCGTGTTGAAGTATCGAGTCTAGTCATTTGTCTCTTTTTTTTAGGTCTAGTATAGCATATAGAGTCTTTTAGTATGTGTTTAATGTGCTAATAGTCATTTTTGAGTTCTTCATATGTGCAAAGACTAGATAAGAAAAGTGGCATGGGGAATCCCTACTTTTTAGGAGGATAGTCCGGACACCCGTTGGTATTTTGGACGTACAGGTCGAAGGAAAAATCCAAATGCGTTCAAACCACAGATGTTACAAGACTCAATTTGAGATTTTTATGTTTTGGACTTTTCCTAATTCGAGTTACAAGATGGTCCAAAGTCAGCTGGAAGATTAGAGTTCAGTATGGAAAGTAATGAAGCCCACTGGATTGACACCTGATTTTCAGAAGACCATATATCTGCAAAGAAGAGTCCAAATGAGGTGATTAAAGAGCCCAAATTCAAGAGAATTTCATGAAATACAACTTTGATGAAGAGTTCAAGGCCTAGTTCGGCATCTAGAAGCATATATAAGTCTAAAACTGACAGGATGTATTCTAGTACGAGATTTTAGGGATTTGATTGTACACTTTTTCTTGATTAGTTTTGACTTATCTCCTTATGTAGATTTAATTTAGATTGATAGGAGATATTCTGATAACTTTGACTGATTAGTTATCTTTTAGAATTAGCAAAATAATGCCCGTAAAAGGCAAGTAGGCGGCAGGAACCAAAAGACAATTTTCAGAAAAATTTCAGACTTAATATTTTTTTTGGCAGCCATTGTGTGTGCTTCCTACTTGTGTTTTTCTTTGGTTTTAACAGACTAAAATCAATGCTAAATCCAATCAAGGTTTGAGCAAACCTAGTTGGTGAATCACAATCCAAGGATACAGAACAACGTGTTGGATTGAGAGATTTGAATTGCTCATCATAGGCGTTTTTGACAATTATTGTCCAAGAAGGTGGTGTTTATACCATTGTCCTACACAAGGGCTGTTTGAAGGCGTTCTTGCAGTTGGAAAAAGCAATCGACAATTCAATACGATTTCAAAATATCACTTTCACACGTGATAGCACTCTCAGGGGATGCCTCCGTATAGTTACGCCAGGATTGATATTGTGGAATATTTGGCATATGTATACATCGATTGTGTTTGGGGAGAAGCGATGGTCATATCACCAGTTGCACAAAATGGTCCGTAGACAGATCTATCTTAGGTGTGCTGCACAGGCGGCACAAAACATTCCACATTAGATCTTTATTTACTTTCACATGGTCTCTCCCCCAGACTTCATAATAGAACACCAAGGGTAGTAAGATGATTAGTAGTAAGATGATTAGATCCACCATCTGGTCGCTTTAAATTGAATGTTGATGCAGCTCTTGGCTCGGTCTCAGCTGCGGGTGGGGCTGTGCTCAGGAATTCCGATGGAACTTTTGTGGTGCCATAGTTTTTTATCTCCCGGTGTCCTCACCGTTTCAGGCTAAGTTGAAAGTAGCAACACTGGCTATGATTTATTTCCTTCAGCATTACAGAAATATAGATTTGAAGGTAGACTCTATTGGAGTTGTGGATTATGTTTGCAATCATCCCGATGCTCGGTTGAGTTCTTTTCTTCAGTTGGGTGGTGGTATCATCTCACACGTTCCACGTCAGGCTAATCGGATGGCATATATGTTGGCTCGACATGGGCAGCTCCATCATGGCTTCATTTCATTTAGGAGATATGTGGATCTACCATCCCTCATTAAAGCTACTATACATACAGATGCATTACTTGCGTATGTGACGGTCTATTGCATCATCTACAACTAAAGCACTTGGATAGTTGTTTGTGTCATTGCGTGGGATAGGTACCCCGGTGATCTCATTCTCCCACAATGCTTATGATTATCATCTTTCTTTTTTTACACTTGTGGATTATGGACATTTGATGTAGTTTGTTGCATGTGTCTGTAGATGCTGGCAACATGGGTATTTGCATTTCATCTCTCTGATCTTACTTATGTATATTTGATGTTGCTCACCTCCTCATTATGTGTTTATTGCATGAGTTTATGGTGGCTGATATGATGGAGTTCATACTACTGGACTGCTTACTCTGATCATTCATTCGCACAATCCTTCGGGTTGCCGCAAATTTACAAAAAAAGGTCGTACAGTGTTATACATGGCTCATCATCGTTTTTCTTTCATGTTGTTTCTACGTCTGCATTTCATACGCTATTGGGACCGGTGTGTTTGTGGCAGACAACACTTCACACAGGCTTATTGCGTTGGTTCTAGTTCTTCAATACGTCTTCTGCTATGCATCCTTGTATTATGTCAAAGTTCCAATCATATAAATATGTACACTTTTTCCTTCACCAATTTTTTATCCACAAGGGTGATTTTACTTGGCAAGGTTTTAATGCGGCATATCATATATGATTGGAGGTTGACACTTATTAGATCTTTACATTCGCATTTCTCGTATGATGATGACATGATGTACTATGATATTCCTCCGCCATAAATGAGGCTTAATAATAGAAAATTTTTATTGTCAAAAAAATAAACGTCCATAAGGCCTTTTCATGGCAAACAAAATTTCATTATATATATATGAACAATTATATATATATATATATATATATATATTGGATACAAATGTATATATATCGGTATATGTATACATATACATGGCCTAAATTAATTTCCATGACATAAATTACTTAAGCCATGATTTTAAAAGTATATACGTACAAAGCATAAAAGGATATATATATATGTAAATATGCATATATATATATATGTGTGTATATATATATATGTATGTATGTATGTATATATATGTGTGTATATATATATATGTATGTATGTATACTTGGCCAAGAGGCCATTTTGGGTTTAAATAATTGTATCACATGTGTATGAATACATATATGTAAAGGGCTATGAAAATGCATACATCGTATAGTGTGTGTGTCTATATATATATACACACACACATATATATATATACACATATATATAACGGTGAAGGGGATGGCGGCGGCTCTGGAGAAATCATTGACAGCGCACCATGACAAAAGTTGTCAACTTTGATTTCAATCCACTGCGTTTTTTTTTTTGTTTGTCTGCTACAAATTCACATATTCTTGCATCCATTCACTGATCACTGTTTTTTGAATATTCATACTGCTGTATTGATCCGACAATGTCGGACACTCCATCGATCAAGAAAACCTTTGCGGAAGCTTTGGCTCCGACTCATATGGAGACCGCCGCAACAATCAGGCCTATATCACGCTACAAAGGTATGCCTTCTATAACATTCACAAAAGAAGAAGTAGATCGATACTCATTACCATTCAAATATACATTGGTTGGTTCTTTCTGGCATGGCCGTCCCAATATGAAATAGTTAGCAGCCTGGATGGAAAGAATTGGATTTAAACTGACTCCCAAACTAGGCTTATTGGATGATCAACATGTTATACTTACCTTCCAGCATCCAGAAGATTACCATAGATGTTTTTTACGTCGTTCATGGACCGTTAATGGATATATTATGAGGGTGACAAAATGGACACCGGATTTTGATCCCAAGATTGATAAGCCAATAGTTCCGATTTGGGTATCCATTCGGGGTATTCCATTATATCTGCAAAATAAATCAGTCTTATGGGATATAGCTCATATGATTGGATAGCCGTTAAAAATGGACTCTGCTACGTCTAATGGATTAAGGCCATCAGTAGTAAGATTGTGTATTGAAATGGATATTTCCAAGACATTACCAGTCCGGTTACATATACAAGGAGGAGAACATGACATATACCCTACAGTGGAATATGAAAATATACCGTTATTCTGCACTACCTTCCGCATTCTAGGACATGAAGCCAAAAATTGCAAACCATTAGATGAAGATAAGCAGGAACCAGAAAGAAACTCAGCTCCTATATCAACCACACTGAAGGAAAAAGCCAAGAGATGGACTCCAAAGAAACATAAACCAACAGTTGTGGATCCAACAGTTGAGGAGGACAATGATGATGATTCGATTGATGCTGTACACGAGGTAATTCCTACACTGCCAACCAATACTCCCATAATACAGGATGCTGATCCAACAGTTGTGGATCAACTACACACTTCAAGAACTATACAAACAAATAATTCTATTTTACCACCAATATCTAATAAACAAGACTTGACAAAAGTTGGTACATCCTTAGATCGCATTCAGGAAGAAGAAGACGATATTCTTGATGCAACAAAATCTGATTCAGAGTTACACATGCACCATACAGATAAGGCCTCAGAAAGCGCTCATCATCCTCTTACAATTCAAGCAGATATTCCCTCTCATGCAGAGCATCAAAGTCACGTACTATATGACGCCCTAACAATTGAAGTTGATGGTGATTCACACAGCACGGATAACTCTGACTCATTTTCTAAGTCCACAGATCAGCTACTGAAGGAATTGGAGGACCCCAATCCTATTTCCAGGCGACACCGTACGAAGCAAGAAATGTTAGTCACATACACTCAAGCTACAGAACAACTAACCAGATCTTCAAACTTGTCCTCCTCCTCATCTCAATGAATTGTCTCATATGGAATGTGAGGGGAATTGCGAACTCCTTGGTTCGCATTCGCAAGCTGGTAAAAATCATAAACTGCAGTTATTAGTCATAATAGAACCAAAGAAAGAATCTGCGCATTTGACTCAAATTCAAAGAAGACTAAAATTTTCGCATGCTGAAGCAATTTGCAGAGGAAAATTTTGGATATTCTGGACAAGTAATTCACTCAGACGGCTATCTACAATTTATGACGAACAGTGCTCTCACTTTAAATTTCAGGTTGTGGGTACAGAGGTTATCTTTTGGTTCACACCAGTCTATGGAATGCATACCGTAACTGAACGTCGTAGATTATGGCACCCATTGCAGCATCACCACGACACTAATAATGACCCATGGTTAATTTGGGGAGACTTTAACACGTTTGTATCAGTAGCAGAGCATGATGGACTCTCTACTCCATCTATGTCTTCGTTGGAGGATTTTATCGACTGTGTTGCGTCTTGTGAATTAGTGGAGTTACCGTATGAAGGCTCGGCTTATACTTGGACAAGTGGTCGTGGACTGGGACTAGTTCGAAGGCGGCTGGATCGCATGCTTTGTTCAGAGTCATATAACAGTATGTTCCCTAGTCTGCGAGTTAAATATCTCCCACGCTTAACATCTGATCATGCACCACTCCTGCTGCAATCTACACTAACATCCTTCAATGGACCAAAATCTTTTCGATTTCAGAATATGTGGGTAGAGCATAAGGAATTTCATACATTTGTGAAGGCAACGTGGGATTCGTATCCCATAATTGGTGGAATGCGTGGGTTGTATAATAAACTGCAACAACTGAAAAAAGACTTACAAGCATGGAACAAAACTGTGTTTGGAAATATTTTTGATCAACAATTCCATTTGGAGCAGGAACTTAAACGCAGTGAAGAAGCCTTTGATGCATAGCCTTCACCAGAAACCCGCATGAAATATCATGCAGTGCAGGCTCAGTACAAATTAGCGGAGCATAAAACACTTTTGTTTTGTGCTCAGAAAGCGCGACAGAAATGGATAGCAGAAGGTGACGCAAACACCTCCTTTTTTCACCACATAGAAAGGGATCGCCATACAAAGCAGACCATCACTATAATACACGATGTGAATGGTACCATAATTGACACACATCAAGGAATCCAGCAGGCAGCTGAAGCATACTATAAACAATTATTCGCAGCGGAACCAATTTTTGAGGATGACGCCATTCTAGAGCATATTCCACAACTTGTGACTGCGCAAATAATCAACAATTAACTTTTTTGACAACACAGGCAGAGGTAAAGGAAGCAGTATGGTCACTTGATCCAAAAAGTGCGCCTGGGCCAGATGGATATAATGGTTATTTTTTTCGCACTTGCTGGGACATAGTTCGAATGGATGTTCACAAAGCCATGCAGGAGTTTTTTCTGGGCCTCCCTATGCCAAAGGCAATGGGTAGTACATTAATTATACTGCTGCCAAAGACACCTACACCACGCACATTTTCGGATTATAGGCCAATCAGACTAGCTAACTTCATATCTAAATTGGCAACACGCATAATTGAAACTCGAATTCAGCCGCTTTTACAAAAGCTCATCACAGAAGAACAAGCAGGTTTTGTGAAGGGTAGAGACATATCAGACCAGATTGTTATGGCTCGCGAAATGGTTCACTTGAAACACATGAAAATACGAGGATCCAGTGTAATAATCAAGCTTGACATGATGAAAGCATTTGATAAAGTCAACTGGACATTTCTTGCCAAACTGCTTGCAAAATTTGGCTTTGCAGACAACTTTATCACTCTTATATTTAACCATCTCAAAGGAACATATATCTCAATCTTGATCAATAGTGTCCCTGCTGGTTTTTTCAGCCATCAAGAGGAGTCAAGCAAGGAGACCCACTGTCACCCATATTATTCATTCTAGCTTCAGAGGCTTTCTCAAGGGGCATTAATAATTTAATTGCACGGGATGCCATCATGCCTTTTGCTGCAGGAAGAGCCAAAACAATTTCCCATTTGGTATTTGCGGATGACCTTCTGGTATTCGTCAATGTCGGTCTACGGAATTTAACAAAGTTCTGAAAATTCTTGGAGCCATATCAAGCGGCATCGGGTCAAGCGGTAAATTTTCAAAAGAGCCACTTTGTTCCAGCAGCATACTTATCACATGCGCAGATTAGCAGAATGGAACATATGCTACACATGACAGCAGTATCTTTGCCAATAAAATATTTAGGTGTACAGTTGCACAGAGGCAAAGAAAGAATATCGCATTTTACTAGTCTCCTCTCGTCAATTCAAGCGAAATTAGCAATGTGGCAGAATAAATTCCTCAACCATTCCGGACGCTTGATCTTAATCAAACATGTCTTAGCCTCAATGCCATTGCACATACTATCTGCATGTAAGTTGCCTCAGAGCCTAATTCGAATTATTACAAGATTGATGGTCAAATTCTTTTGGGAAGAACACATGCACAGACTGGTCACTCTTGGGTTTCAAGTGATACATTATTCGGACCCACAGCTGAGGGCGGGCTTGGTCTAAGGAAATTAGAAGATCTCCAGTCCGCCTACTCTTGCAGATTATGGTGGAAATATCAACAAAACAAATCTTTGTGGAGCAAATTCTTCCATGCACGTTACGCCAATCGTAATTCTTATGACATACGGATCACTGACTCCCCAGTTCGGAAACGAATATGTAGAGTGCACTCGATTTGTCTTAATAATATGGATCCAGATCAATCCACTATTCGAACAGCGTATGACCAATTCCGTCTTGTGAGGAACTCTCGCCTTTCATACAAGTATATATGGAACAAGCATATCCCTCCAAACATTCGACTGTTCTTATGGCGTCTATATCGGAATGCAGTACCACTTCCTACGAATCTTCAAAAGTTTGTCTACATTAATCCTACTCAATGTCCTTTCTGCCTTGTTGCACAAATTACAGTGGATCATATATTCTTGGAATGTTCAGAAATTGCAGATATTTGGAAAATATATGCCACCTATTTGGATGGACCATATACTACTGTTCGAACAATACAACAACAGCTCATTCAATGGTGGATGTCAACCACTGGTAATACACTTAAAGGTATCTTGCGAATAGTAGCCCCGGCTTACATTGTTTGGGAATTATGGAAATGCTATACATCGATCATATATGGAGAGATTTTGATGGAAAGCATACGACGTGGATTATATGATTGGACATCAGCTCAAAAAGGGAAAAAACTTGCACAACCAGACCGTGGCTTAATAGAACTCGGATTAAGTCCACACCTCAGCATTCCTAGATGCAGGATTGTTAAATGGAATCACCCTCCGCCGGGTAGGTTGAAGTTGAACACGGATGCGGCACATGGAAGACACTCAGCAGCAGCAGGAGCAATCTTACGTGACAGCAATGGCACATTCTTAGAGGCAATCGCATATCACCTTCCACTATCTTCACCAGCCATGGTGGAGTTTCAAGCAGACTATTTCGGTTATTTATATTTTGCAACACAGTGGGGACCAATGGATGTTGAAGTGGATGCGCAAGGAGTCCTTTCAATGATTCATAACCAAAGTCATCAACATGCTTCCTTATTCCGAGCTCTATTACATTCAAAAACATCTGAGATAACACAAATCCCTCGTGAGGCAAATCAACCAGCTCATTTTCTAGCTCAATATGGTCAATTTCATCAACATCTCACAGTTTTCACACCAGTAGCTACACTACCGCCGCTAGTACGGGCATGTTATCATACTGAAAATACCCCACATCTTCGACATGGATACAGCTCTTAAACAATATAGTTTCCCATATCATACGATATCGACAACGCGGGTATGCATCATTTTCCCTGTGACACTGCTATATTATGTTATATTCATTGCACAACCAACATGGCACAAATTCACGTTACCCATATCTACGGATATGGGTAACCAGGGTAACTTTTTCACCAATAATTTTTGCTTCAAATCGCATAATACTGCTGCTGATTCCCACCACTTTTCTGAGATGGCTAACTTTCATTTCTGTTTGTGCATGCAATCCTGGGCGCAACAACAACTACAGAGATACATACTATGGAAGATCAAGCATATATCGCATCACACTCAACTTCTGCAAGTTACTGCCATTATACGCATATTTCCTTTCTATTCATGTACTCACTCCAATCATATAAATATGTACTTGGCAAGGTTTTAATGTAGCATATCATATATGATTGGAGATTTCAAATTCTATGTTCGTTATACCATTATTTTGCACTCATTGACAAACATTGTAATATGGTTTTCCTCCGCCATAAGTGAGGCAAAATAAAACATACCTTTTCTTGCGGAATATATATATATATATATGTATATATATATATATATATATATATATATATATGTGTATATATATATATATGTGTATATATATATATATATTCGGCCCAGGTAGGGTTTTGTACCCTATTTAATTTATTTTCATAAGTTTCATAAATTGTACTAGTGTGTATTTTATGATGATTTACAAGTCAATTATGTTGATGAAACTAATATATACATAGTTGGTATAAATATCAAACAATGGATAAGTAAAAGAGATAATAAAGAAAGGATTTATAAGATATATACTCATATATATATATATATATATACACACATATATATATATATGTATATATATATATATGGAAAAAACCTTTATGTCTAGCGGTTGAGTAGCATTTATCCTATTCCCGGGTCTCAACTTCGATTCCCTTCCCCAATTTTTTTTAAAAAACAAAACAATATATATATATATATATATATATATATAATCTCCATTTATCTCGTCCTTTTGAACTATAGTGTGATTAGCATGCCTCATGTTCCGCAAATGATCATGATCATTTGATTTCGTTTTTTCTTTTTTAGTTTGTAGTAAAGGCTACCCTCGGCCATTTAACGCGGGATATTTCTTGAATAAATAAAGACCTGAAGGATTCCTTCCGTTTAACCAAAAAAAAATATAATCTCCATTTATCAGTCTCCACAATTCTCCCGAGACTCCTAGAAACTCTGCGTCATCCGCTCACACTTCACCGACAGGACAGTGGGTTCAATAGACAAATGGCGTCAACGGTAGCACGCCATACCCTCTGATCCATTCATACTACCTCATCCTCCACCACCAAAGCTTCTTTAAGTGCCCCCATCATTCGCTTCCTCCTCAAGTCTCAAGCCCCCGGCCTTGGATTTTCGGGAGCCGCCGCTGACCCACTCTTTCACCACTATGTCTCCACCAAGCTCCGGTCTTTCAAGACTCTCGCCGCTTCCGAATTGAAAGGAAAGAAAGTGTTTGTGAGGGTGGATTTGAGTGTGCCTCTTGAAGATAACCAAAACATCACTGATGATACTAAGATCAGAGCTGCTGTACCCACCATTAAGCACCTAATGGCTAAATGCGCTAAGGTTATTTCTTTCCAGTCACTTGGGGCGGCCTAAAGGAGTTACTCCTAAGTTTAGCTTGAATTCTCTTATTCCCAGGTTGTCAGAATTACTTGGTATTCAGGTTGTGATGGCAGAAGACTGTATTGGTCCAGAGGTCGAAAAGCCGGTTGCTTCACTTCCTGATGGTGGTGTTATTCTTCTGGAAAATGTGAGATTTTACAAGGAGGAAGAGAAGAATGAGCCTGAATTCGCAAAGAAGCTTGCTTCTTTAGCAGATCTATATGTTAATGATGCATTTGGAACTGCACACATGGCCCATGCTTCTACTGAAGGAGTTACAAAGTTTCTAAAATCGTCTGTTGCTGGCTTCCTCTTACAAAAGGTTTGATGGCTTATTAACTTTTATCATGTACTATGGTTAAGTCATTTTTTATTATCTCAAAGTTGCATATTATTAGTGTGGGTAAAAAATTTAATATATATATATATATATATATATATATATATATATATATATATATGGATAAGTGAAAAGAAATAGAAATAACACATACTATGACATATTATGAATATAAATATGTATGATACGAAAGGATATGGTTGTAATACAAAAATATGGAATAAAGAAATATAATATATGAAAAAGAAACTTATGATTATATATATTTTTAAAAAAATTGGAGAGAGAAATCGAATTCGAGACCCGTAAATGGGATAAATGCTACTTAACCGCTAGACCTAAAGGTTTTTCGTGACTTATGGTTATATATATATATATATATATATATATATATATATATATATATATATATATATATATATTGTGACATGGAATAAATCACTTTGTACATATTTATGGCTATAAAGAAATATAAAATAAAGTATGATAGAAAACATGGTTACTTTATGTATATTATTATGAAATGTTAAAGTATATGGTATAAATAGAAAATTAAAGTTTTTGTCCTTTTTATTAAGTGTAAGATGTTGATGAACAAAATTGTAGGAAAAGGGCTGTTGTGGCTTAAAATAGGAGGAAGGAAATGAAGATGAATATTTCATGATTTAAATTATAAATTAGGTGGATATGTAGTAAACTTTAATGATGTGATGACATGAGTACGGCCAGATTATTTATACATGTGATATGGAATAGAAATGGAGTCGTCTGCATACACGTTACAGTTCATAAAGTATTTTGAAGGTTCACCCTTGCACATATAATTATATCGTATAGTCGGTATCTCATGTCATGTTACCGTATTTATATATTTAGTGGAGCGCCATCATGACATCAGAACCAGAGTGGTGGATGTCATAGGGCATACTAGATGTTATTGTGTGGAGCGCCGTATGATATCAGAACCCAAGGGAGTTGATGTCATGGACATACCGACTTGTGTGTATTTCTTGTCGACGAACAAGGGATCACTATCATACCGATTACTGTTATTTCTGTTATGGAGATTATTCCGGTTCTATGACGATATAATTTGCATGCAAGGTACAATGTCATAGTTACCGGATGGAAAAAGGCCATGTTTACAGAAAAGTTATGGTTTGACATGTTATAGAAAACGGATACCGTTACATGATACAATTTATGTTTATGACATCGTTTCAAGTACATCGCATCATAATTGTATTGCATTTACATGACTTGTATAGAGACTTAATTTACATGGATGATAAGAATTTGGATGATGATATCTTAGACTCTGATTGAAATTCTAAGGGTGGATATGCATGGCGTTCTCTAAGAACTTGACAGTATAAATGTTTACCGGATAGAGATATACGTGATAACTATTCCTTATTTACATTTATGTTATTTCATTTTATTTGCAAATGGAGACGCGTTTTATTATATTCATTGTTATGATTATCATTACTTGGCTACCCCGTCTTTCACAAGTATGATCCACATGACATATCTAATATGACTCCTTGCTGGGCGATTACATGTTATTGCTCATACTTGTCTTATCGCTTTACAGATAACAGGTACCACTATACCGGCTTGTTGAAGACAGGCCAGATAGATCACCGATAGCGAGGAAGTGTGCTGAGAGATTATATTGAAGATGTTTTCATGGGATTATCATGTATTCGGAGTAGTTTAGTATGCAGTATCAGATGATTTGTACAGAATTGTAATGTATAGTAAAGCATATTGATTGTATTTTGTTTATGTTTATGTTGCTTCGCTTATCGATTCATTATTCATGTCGATATCCACATGTATATTATCGACGCCTTGTACTTCTCGTAGCAGAGTATGACAGGTGCACCACTCTAGTTCCAAACGGGGCACTATACCCCCCTTTGGTTCATCATCTCAATACAAGAAGGGTGTAGTTTAGTGTTAATTTTGACTGAAAATCTCATTTCCATTTTATAGTCCAAAACCACAACACTATATATATTGACTCTTTTAAAGAAAAAATGTATGTGTTATTCGGCAAAATAACTGAGTATTTCCCTTTTTGAAAGAAACAATTATTTATGCTGCCAAAGATATATAACTTTATCAATTTTCATTGCAAGGAGTTATCGTGGGTGCTCTAGTCTCCACCATTGAACTTTAGAAAATGAAGGGCCGAATAGTACAAATGGAAATGTTCAATAATGGTTTTTGATGATGTAAGGACTAAGTAAAGCGATTGACTTTAGATAATAATTACATGAGTCTCGTTTAGAAGCATACATCAGCTTCCATGCGTGGTTGGATAATACAAAAACTGAAAGCAGAAGTTTCTTTCTGACGTGAAATATGATTCTCTTTTAATTTTCTGTAAGAACAATGTAGAGTTATATTTTAGGTGAAAATTGTCTCTTGCTCGTGATTCAAATCTCTTACGATTTTAATTTTTTAAGTAGTCAAGTCCCCTTTAATATTTCACATTTTACTTGGGTTTTCGTAAAATCAAACAGTCTCCCTTTGATTTGATACAACCAATTTTTTATGTTCTGGTTTGTATTAAGTCATATTTGATTTGACTAAGTTATCCTCTAACAAAACAGTCATTTATGCAGGTATATATAGAGCCGGATGTCTCACTGGAAGCAAATTCTAGATCCCTCATAATACATGTATTGTTTGGCTGCTTCTCATACTCCCCAGACCCTAGCGATAAATTTTGTTGTCGTTGAGATACACTGGATATGGTTGTTGTTGTATACTCTAATAAAACAAGAATTCTTTCTTTAACATCATATACTTAGTATAGACAGCAACACACTCCAATATGTTGTCTTATGTGGTTAAGCATGGCGACGATGAATCTAAATCAATAAAACGATAGATTTTGTATGTCGTTATAAGTAAAATCTTGGTTTAGTGTATACGCTTGCCAAACAAAATTATTTGAAATTTTGCAAGTCTTAACATATTTATTCAGAAAGAAAAATAAATTGCATACAAAAAAAGTAAAATTCTTATAAGATAAAAAGGAAAATGACACCTTATACCCTTAACTATGGTTACTGTATCTAGTTAACATCATGAGTTTATGATTCCCAACGTGCATCTATAACTATTATTTATTTATTTTAACTCTTTTGTCTCATAAGTGAACGCTTATCATTTTTAACTTTTTTTACGTTTTCCGTCCACTTTTCATGCCTAAAATGGAAAGATGAAATTGTTACATGGTGCAAAAGAGTTTAAAAAATTAATATTTATGGTAGAAACTAGGAAATAAATTTATAATACAATATAGACCCAGTGACTATAATTATTGACATAAAGGATCAACAACAACACATATACCCAGTATATCTTAACAACAGCAAAGCTATCGCTAGGGTCTGGGGAGGGTGAGAGGTAGGCAAACAATACCTCCATCCCAAAAGATAGAGAGTTTGATTTCAGCGAGACCTTCGCCTCTATATATACCTGCATAGTCACATAATGCAAGACACAAAAAACAAAAAAAACAAAAAAAATAACAAAACAAAACAACAAACAAAAACCAAAAAAATAATAATAATAAATAAAAATAAATGCAAAGTCAACCTAACATTGAGCGAGTATCTACGCCCATTTATATATTCTAAGTTGTCCCTATATCCTGCCTAAACCTCCCTAACCTTAATCATCCATCTCCATGAGCTCCTATCCTGGACTATGTCCTTAGAGAGGTGCAAATCTAGTAGGCCATGTCTAATCTGTTCCTCCCAAGTCAGTTTGGGTCTTCCTTTACTTCTTTTCCCCTCTAGAATGAGGCTTCAACTGCTCTGACGGACGCCGTTGTCTATCTCCGCTTGACATGCCCAAACCATCTTAGTCTCCTCTCTCTTATCTTATCCGCTATACTAGCCACCTCTACCCTTTTCTGAAATACCTCATTTCTGATTCGCTAGCCTTGTATGTCCACACATCTACCTCAGCATCCTCATCTCTGACACTTCCATCCTCTGCGACTGTGTCCTTTTCGTGGCCCAGCAGTCTGTTCCATATAACATTGCCGGCCGCACTGCCAACCTATAAAATTTTCTCTTTAATTTAGTTGGAAAATTCTTGTCACACAGCACCTCTGAGACTGCCCTCCATCTACACCAGTCTGCTTGAACTCGGTGGCTACATCACTATCTATGTCTGCATCCTGCTGTACAAATGATCCTAGGTACTTGAACTTACTTACTTGTGGTACCACTTGACCTTCAATTGTGAGCTGGCTATTCTCACTGTCGGCTGTGCCGCTGAAGTCACAGTGCAGATATTCGGTCTTAATAACAACTAATCCTTAGGTCTTCTCTTTCTAAAACCCCTCTCCACTGCTCTAGTCTCATACTCATGGTATGTCTACTAATCAACGACTAATACAATATCGTCAGCAAAAAAGCATACTCCACGGAACTGCTTCCTGGATCATCTTTGACAACTCGTCGAAGACAACTGTGAAAAGAAATGGGCTCAAAGCAGACCCTTGATGTGGATCTACCTCCACCGAAAAGAAGTTTGTATTGTCCACAGGCGTATTGACATAAAGGATTATTTTCCCTAATATAAAAAGCAATAAACTAGAATCCCTCACTTATTGCTTTCTGATCATAAGCATATATATATACACACACACACACACACATATATATATACACACACACACGCACATACATACATACATAAATTTTTTTTAAAAAAATTGGAAAAGAGAATCAAACTCGAAACCCGAAAATGGGATAAATGCTACTCAACTGCTAGACCTAAAGATTTTTCGCTATATATATTTTTTTAAAAAAAAAATTGGGGAGGAGAATCGAAATCGAGACCCGGGAATGGGATAAATGTCACTCAACTGCTAGACCTAAAGGTTTTTCGTAGTTTTTGGCTTATATATATATATATATATACACATATATATACACACACATACATATAGATATTATTGTATGTACATATGTCGTTATATAAATCAATACTGAGTTTTACTTTATTAAAATTTTTTATGAACTTTCATTTACGAGTTCAATATTGTGCTTACTTTACAATTTCTCAATCACGAAAAAAATTTAAATAAATTATATTTTGATTGATCAATTGATCTTTTACCATACAAGGCTACTAAGTTGATATGTTCTTTTTTTGACATAGTTTTCATATTATTTTGAATCGTTTTAGAGTTTTTTGTATATTTTTTTTCTTTCGAATTCCTTATATTTGGAGTATTTCATGTTTTAAACCTTTAGTATCGTAATCAGAACTATAATACAACGCATTATAGCTAGCAGTCGGTGTCTTATGCACTATCGTCATTGCGAGTCTAGTGTATAATACACTGTCATGTCAGTGTATGGGTTAATTAACAGTACACCGTTATGTATAGACGTCTGTGTGAATCACAACCAATTATATCTTGTTCGTCATTCAAGTATTTCGGAAAACAATATAAAAAAAAAAAAAAAAAACTTGTAGCGCAAAATGTATTTTACTTCTTGGACGTAGAAAAAATTCTTTCCAACATTATATATTTCGGTGCAATATACCCATCAAAATTCATCAGAGTCTAATTTGAATAGTTAGCCCATAGGCTCGGCCCAATTACTTTAGTGAAGCCCCTTATCCATGTTTCATCACATTTGAGAAGATGAAACGTCATATTTTTTGAGTAAACGGTACCTACGTAGTAATGTTGGGGCGAATTTGTTATGGGTACATACGCTGAAATGTATTAGTGAGCCGCTACAACTTTTTCTTGCCTCTCCAAAAAATACCTGTTACACCCGAAGATTTTGATCTAGCCGTTACATATTGATTTAAAACTCAAATAGTCATTGGATATAGCAATACTGCGAATTGGATTAATTATAGCATATCGTTATTTTGAGGTGATTTCGAAATTAATTATTGATATATATATATACATTGTTATACAAATAGATTAACCACAAAGGAAAGAATAGGGAAAGAAATAAAATAATAAAATATAATAAGGAAAGAAATAAAATAATAAATTAGAATAAAGGAAAGAAATAAAATAATAAAATAGAATAAAGTAATAGCAGATAAAGCATTAAAATAATAAAATAGAATAAAAAAATTGATAAGGATAAACAAAAAAAAAGATAAATAAAAAAAAGGGTCAACGTGGGGGCTTAATGGCCCCCTTGATTTCAGCGATTGGGAATTTTAAAAGGGGCAAGAGGGGGGCTGCTGGTTAAGGAAAAGAAAAGCAAAAGAGAGGTAAATTATAAAAAAAATGAATGAAGAACGGCAGATGGGAGTGGAGCGCCGCCAGAAAAGGAAGAAAAGGAGAAAATAGAAAAGAGAAAGAGAGAAAGGAGAAGGAAAAGAGAGAAGTCAACAAGGTTTACTCTAGTCGCGTAGTTTTTGTCTGCAATCCAGGTAGGTTTCCTTTTTCCCCTCCAATTGGTACAAATTCAAGCATGTTCTAGTGATATTTTATGTGTTTTGTTTGATTTAATTGCCGAATCTCGATGCACGTTGGTTGATCTCTGAAAAGCATGAAGTTTTGAAGATGCTGGTATGCGTGCGTCTACTACGTATGCGATGCGGGCATGCGATGTGTATTGCGTGATATAATTTTGAGTCTAGGGAAAAATTTGATAATCAAAATAGCAAAACTGTTGTAAGATTAGAGATTTTTCATTTTGTTTTGGCCTTAGAATAGGTCCCCGTAGACTGGAAATAGGAGAAAATATAGATCGGAGTCGGAAGGCAGTCGCCGGAGGCGGCCGGAGCACCCCACGCGCCGCCAGGAGGGCAGCGCGTGGCCCTCACGCGCGCTGTGTACGCGCCCTGGTGAACAGCCGTCGCTATGCATTACATATAAAAAAACAAATGAAACGGACCGGGCCGCAGCGCTGGCAGACCAGACCCTTAGTGGGCTGGCTTGTGTAGGCCCAGGTTTCGGATATATATATAAAAAAAAACTGCTGAGCCGACCGCGGGCCGGGCCGAATGGCCAACGGACCGGGCTCTAGCTGGACGGCCCAGTTAACTAAGATTTTAAAAAAAAAAGAGGGGGATAAAGCGCGGGCCGGACCATGGCGGCCCGGACCAGAATCAGTGGCGGACCAGGACGGGTGATAAGGGGCCAGCCCACTTTATAAAAGAATTAATTAACTATTTTTCTGAATTTCTGGTATTCCATAAATGCTATTTAATTAATTTTTAAATAGTAATAATTATAGGAAAAATATAAATAAATATCCAAAAATTATAAATGAATTCTAGAAATTACAAAATGCTGAAATTAATTTATTTCCACTAAATGTCATTAATTGTAATAATTTATTTAATATGAATAATTGGTTAATAAATAGAAATAAATTAAGGAAAAATAGGGGAAAATATAGAACATGCACAATAAGTGTTTATAAACCATGGAATAATGATCTTAACCTCAAACAACGTTAAATCATTATTCGGATAATAATGAAGCTAGAGTGGAGTGCCGGAGGATGGTGAGGATGAGCCAGGGGCCTCAGGCGTTTGTGTTTCTTTTGCATTCATGGCACGTGCATTGCATTGATGGCGGGTCGTGACGTACGGGTCACGGGCGCTCAGGATGGTGTACGGTGGCGGGGCCACGACACTCAGGATGGTGTGCGGAGGCGCGGCCACGCACACTCAGTATGGTGATTGTGGGGTGTACGACCTGCAGCCACTCAGTAGGACCCGGGTTCATGCATTGCACGGTATGGATATTGACATTCTACGTGACATGACTTTGTTGCGTGTGACACGCATAGTGAGACATGCATCACGTTGTTGCGCATTCTTTACCTGGAGTGATTTACTTTTCCGCATTCTTTCGAATGCTTATGTGATATCATGTTTTACGTGCTATGTGTCATATCATTATTGGATGCTTGTCTTGTACTACTTGGAGGCAGGTGCCTACTGAGTGATTTCCCAGTCACTCACCCCTACTTCCCCCCCCCCCCCTCCAGGTGAGCAGGAAGAGACTTATGAGTACATCTTTGTTGAGGACGGGGCTGATACGGTGGAGTGGGTTGACTGATGGTCGCGCCTAGGATACTAGAAGACCCTGCGACTGTTTGTCTTTATTTTATGGGGATCTCAACGGACATCACCTTGTTAGTACGATAGACTCTAGATGCTAGCGTGATGATTTATTGTCATGATATGTTTATTGTCTTATGGAGGATTGTCTTTTATTCATATGAATTAAGGTTATGGTATTACGTTTCTGCGAGAAAAATTTCTACGTCTTTTTGGACATGTTGGAAATTGATTCGACGCTTTGTATTCTCCTTAGTGAGATACGGCGGGCGTACCGTTCCCGATGTTAGGGTTCGGGAGCGGGGCGCTACAGGTGGTATCAGAGCCGAGGCTTCAGATCTGCCTCGGGAACGCAGGATTAACTAGATCACTTAGACGTAAGGCTTTAAAATTTTTTGTTTTTAAAAAAGAGTTACTTGTATACATGGCAGCCCGTGATTAGAAGCCTCATATTTTACTTCACTTTTTGTCTCTCTGGCCGTGAACCGCTTATTTACCAACTGCATAACATTAAATCAAACAAAATATAAATGGATAGATAGGGTGACTTTGAATCATAGTTGATGAACCTGGATCAGAGATCAACCCAAATTATTATATCTTTTGTGGATATCCAAAGTATTATATCTTTTGTATACTATCTATATCAGATTAGATATAGACATCCAAAGGGTTTGTCCAAGTTTATCTTCACTCCATGAGTCCCATAAATAGGACCACATATCATATATGAAAGACACACCTTGAGATACAAAGTTCTCTTGTTTCTCTTTTCTCTTCTTTATTCTCTATTATATTCTTACTTGAGTTTATAACACGTTATCAGCACGAATTGCTCAAAATAAACAAAAACAAGTAGTCAAGAAAAGTATTAGAGAAAGAAGGGAAAGAGGGAGAACATCCTTAAAATTTCGCAGGTGCTGCCAGTCTTGCACAGGTCCGGGAAAACTGAATTTTCTAAGTCATCCACCGTTGGATCATCACCAAATTTAGACATATTACTTCTAATACATAAAGGTATGTTTTGAACAGTGGAGATGTGCGTTGGACATTCCTAGGTCTGGCCGAAATGGTAATTTTCGAGACTGATTTTTCTGCCAAAATTTTTTCAGAATTATGAGTTGTTCATTTGTTGCGTTTCTCTTGTTACCTATTTCTATCTTATATTCGAAATATTTATAAAATAACTAATCTAGCATGAAGTCTAGATTTATTTTGAAAGAAGAAGAATAGTATATGGCTTGCAGCCATATAGATAAACTTTTATCATGCCCGAAGCATGAATTGTTCACATGTCTGAAGCATTAATTGTTATCATGCCCGAAGCATGAATCGTTTTATCATGCCCAAAGCATGAATTATTAACATGCCTGAAATGTTAATTGTTATCATGTCCGAAGCATGAATCGTTTTATCATGCCCAAAGCATGAATTGTTTTATCACGCACGAAGCATGAATTGTTAACATGTTTGAAGCATCAATTGTTATCATGCCCGAAGTATGAATCGTTTTATCATGGCTGAAGCATGAATCGTTTAATCATACCCGAAGCATGAATTGTTAACATGCCTGAAACATTAGTTGTTATCATGCCTGAAGCATGAATCGTTTTATCATGCCCGAAGCATGAATCATTCGACATGCCCGAAGCATGAATTGTTGACACGCTCGAAGCGTGAATGATTGATATATTTACGTCAGTAAATTAAGTTCATAACTATTCTGGAAATTTGTTTTACGGAACTGTAACAATATCATACTGCGGGCTTTTACTGTATACGATCCTGATAATATGCAATAGTTCGTTATCTAACAAAGAAGACTATACGAGTTATGAGGATATGAGGATAACTGTGAGACCAAAATTAATCTTTAACACATTTGCTGAGTTTTATGGTGCTCTTAGGTTTGAAGTATTGTATCAAAGTATCTGCTAAGGTTTTATAAACATTGTTGATGATTTACAAACCTTTTTCAACAATAAGGAAAAGTAACGCTTGATGTCTATGTTTTCAAGAAAATGTCAGATTATCAATTTGTAAACTTGAACCGTTCCGGCTGGGTGCTTCCTTAAGTTTCATGTTTATTTTAGTTATATGGTTTAAATATGTTCTGCACAATATTTCTTTTTAAGTTTAATTATACCAAGAGAATCTGTTGTCAAAAATAACAGTAAAACAAGGATTATGACATGTGGTTTTGATTATGGTGGAATATTTCAAGCTTTACGGATCTAGATTGTAGTGGGCAAGGATAATGTGAACGTCAGTGGTAGTCGGGGTCAATGAGACAGTTTACTCGAGTGTCCCCTATGGCTGATTAGGTACATTAAAATTTCACTCATCATATGCACCAATAATTTAACCAATATGAATGAAGGTATTTCCTATGTGAAATTGTTATTAATATGCAGTATTAATCTTTAACACATTTGCTGAGATGTTTTTACTCATCTTACGATTGTATCCTCCGCATCAGTGACAATATAACATAGTATTATACAATTAAGTTTTGAATGTAATGTTTCTGTTACGTTTGGGAAAGAAAAAACGGAAAAAGTGCCTAGTACCCATGTCTTCTCCGATGTATATTTCAAATCCCTTTTCATATAATTTTTGATTTTCTCGTTGCTAATCACAACTGAAACTTGCTATTAGGATCATTATGCAGTGTGTATATATACTTTATTCATGTTCATGTATCAATTTAAGAAGTTTTCTTGATACAAGTTGTAATAGATATTAAGCAAGCAAATGAAGAAACTTGTTTACGGTGCCAACTTAAATGAATGATAATCGAAATATTCAACCGGAATTTGATGCTTCCTTTTCTGTTTGTATGCCATGAAATAAATAGCTTAAGCTAAGGTTATATCATGTAAACACTTTAGCTTAACATGATAACAAAATATCTCTGTTAGTTTTCGTAGTACATTGAATAGACTTTCATATATATTGAGAAAATTTGCACCAAATACAAAAGGTGAATTACTGATAAAATGAAAGTATGATAAATACAACGCACATGTAATTGCTATCTAGAAAGTCGATACTTAAGCAGAACCGTCTGTGACCTCACCGTCTGTCTGGGATTTTATGTGGAATAGTAATACTGTCTAGGAAAATTATTGTGATCTTTTCTGGGTATTACCAAATCGGTTCACTGCACATTTTCATTTCATCTTTTGTTGATGTCATATAAGGGGTTTTATCATATTATATAATTTGTTAGTCATTACACGATTATACAGTCGACATGCCGGAAGCATGAGCAGTCGACATGTTATGCTCCGCACCCCCAGAACTTAAATAAAATGAGGGAATGAATTTTAGGAAATTAGTAATCAATTAAATTATGGATTAAATATTAGGATTAAGAATCAAAGAAAAAGGATATAAGTAAAATACAATTTAGAAATTCCAGTTTCGCCCTTCCCCATAACAAAACTGACAGAGCTTCAATCTTTCCCCTTTATCTCACTAAAACGTCAACCTTCTCCTCCCCCAAGCCCTAGCCGATTCTTCAATAGTGTAGAAGGGGAAGACAGCCTCCAGGAAACCGATCTAACCTTTGTTTGTTTTTCAATCCGATTGTTAGTAATCAAAGACAAGTAATCTTCTTTTAAGTTCCTACGATTTGTAAAGAAAACGACCTTACTTTTGTATCAAAATTGGATCACCATGCAGTATTATACCATTGTTTATCTATATGTGAATTCTGTGCAATATCTGTGTTTGGATTTGATGTTTTGGCCATCGTACGTTGAAAAATCTAGTTTGATGTTGATGAATATATGAATTCCTGCAAATCTCTATCCCTTAAATCCCCCTTGATGTAATTTTATTGTTTGTTAGGGTTTGAGGGTGAAAGGTGAGACCTTTGGGTTTGTAGGGTTGAAATCCTTGAGTTCTAGGCTTGAATCTTTGCTATGTATGTGTGTGGTGTTCAATATGTAGTTTAAGTATGAAATGATAGCAGGGATTATGCCTGGAATGATTGGGGTGAAGTTTGGGAACGATTGAAGTTTTGATTCTGCAGTTTCTGCAGAAATCACAAAGTTTCTTTGCAGGAATCACAGACATCGATCGATCGATGTCATCGAATGATGTACATCGATCGATCAATGTAGTTATAAGGAGAGACTGATGTGAGGTAGAAACTTTTTGACGGACTTCGATCGATCGAAGTCAGTGTAGGAAGTCACTTCGATCGATCGATGTAGGTAGAGGGATCGACTGATGTAAGACAGAAAGTTCTCTAATGGACTTCGATCGATCGATGTGAGGGGATGAAGCCACATCGATCGATCGAAGTATAGTATGATGTCAACCAGTTTCTTGGGAAGAATAGAAGAGAGGAAGGGAAGCTAGAGGACCAATATGGTGACATTAGAGACTTCTTATGACTTGATTGATGTTAGTGTAAGCCTTGGCAATGTGTCGTAAGATGGTGAATCGACGGTGAGGACTTCGTGAGGTATTTGAATTGGACTTCAGTGTGAATGATCTAAGGGTTTCAGGATGAATGCTTGAGGCTTCTATGAGATTCAAATGGAGTGTGTGAGGTTGTCTGATTTGTCCTTTGCATTCCTAAGTTGAGCACTACTGTTGAGTAGGCGTGAGCATGTAAAGGTATGTTGGAACGTGTGAATGAGATGAGCCCAAATGATTGAATGACATGTTAAATGTGCATCTTTGCATCATAGCACTTGCAATTGCATTATGTTCAGTTATGAGCTGTGCTTTAGCACAGGGTATAAAGTTTTGGGAAATGAGATGTGATGTGTTACCGGGTATAAAGACAAGCTGTAACCATCACAGGGTATAAAGTGAGTTGCAATGTGACACAGGGTATAAAGACAAGCTGTGGAACATTACAGGGTATAAAGTAAAGCTGTGATGTGTCACAAGGCATAAAGACAAGCTGTGGCCCATTACAAGGTATAAAGTTATGTGACCGGACATTGTGACATGCATTGCACTGTTTTTGAGAAGTATTGCACAAGCATTTGGGTCTATGTAGTGTGGAGCATGATTTGAAATGGAATGCATCATATAATTTGTTTCGGTATGGTTGTTATATAAGTGAATCGTTGTTTACTTGTGTGTTACTTGTTCTTTTCTTTGATTATGCAAGTAAATCCGAACTTTTGAATAACTCGAGACATGTGCCCCTATTCCCCCTAATATTGATATTCACTCATGTCTTGCCATGTGATGATCTCGTATGTCTTATAAGCTGGTTACTTTCTAGCATTTTTCGCTAAGGGTTCTACCCGTTGTTTTGCAGATGAGCCTAAATATGACATGATATTCATTGAGGACGACGGCGAGTGGGCTGAGTGGGGTGCTTAGAGCCTATACTAAGAATTGTCCTAGAGTGCTATTGTTTATTTCAACTTTCTTTCATTCATTGGAGGAGTTAGATGGCTACATCTATAAACAGTTTTATTTACTTATGCTTTTGGGAGTACATATTTGATTGATTTAGATTTTAAATTGCATGTGTCTCTGCGCTCATTTCTCTTACGTCAGTGATGATGTGTATGCAAGAGTAGCGACGTCTGGTAGTCCTCTCAGTAGGCTACGATGGGTGCACCGGTTCGGATCCGCTGTCCGGGCCGGGATGCTACAGGTGGTATCAGAGTCTAGGCTTCAGATCTACCTCAGAGACCTAGGTTTATGTCATATAGAGTCCTAAGCTGTGATTTTGACCTTAAGTTGATTCATAGGTCTAAGTATTTGACCTTAGATATAAGTTGGATTGGGATGGGTGTGTGCGAGTGCGATATAACTTAATTAATGACTATATGATTCATTTCCCTTAACGTATGCGAGTTCCGTTCCGTGTAACACATATGAGCCTTCAGTACTATCTTTTGAATTGGTGAATGCTAATAAGCGCTGACCTTACGGAAAGATGCCTCACAGAAGAGAAAACCCTGGAAACGGTGGAAACTGAAATGAAAACCCTCAGCCAAAGCAGATGGTAATGCCCCAGGCTCTGATGGATGCGCTGACGGTGATTGCACAGGGAGTTGCTCAGCAGCAGCAGCCTCCTCCCTCTCCACCACCGCCTCAGCACGGTATATGATATTATATTAGAAACATGCGGAAGATGCATGCCCCAACCTTCGAAGGGGCCACAGACCAAGAAGTGGTAGAATTCTAGATGGACGAAGTGGAAAAGTGCTTCAAGCTAGTGCAAGTGCCTGAATAAAACAAGGTGGGTGTGGCCACACCTCTGCTGAGTAGCAAAGCAAATGCTTGGTGGAATGGTATCCTTCCAAAGATGACTCCCCTATCTTGTGGAGACAATTTGTTGAAGCTTATAAGGATTATTACGTACCTGAGACTGTGATACTTGAGAAGATGAGGCAGTTTGATAAGCTGGAGCAAGATAGGATGTCTATTTCTGATTATGCTGACAGGTTCCACGCCTTGGGAAAATTCACGCCCATGGTGTTGGAAAATAACAGGATGAAGATGCTCAAGTTCGAGCAAGGTTTGAACCTCCGCATTCGGTCGGCTATAACAGGATCCAGTTTAATTACCTTTGCTGAGATGTTGGCCACCTGTTATCAGGTGGAGAGCGACATGCGCAGGTCTCAGCCTAGAGAGGCTCGTGACGACACGGGCAAGAGGCCAAGGGATGATCGGAGTGGAGGTAGACCCAGACACTGGGTCAAAATTCCCAGACGAAGTCAGACCGGATAGTTCCAGAGGCCACCGCAGCAGAGTCAGCCTGATCGACAGGCGCCCGGTGTGTGCCCCCATTGTCAGAAAAATCATGTTGGAAAGTGCTGGAAGAAGACGGGAGCATGCTTCAAGTGTGGTAAGACTGACCACAGGATCCGGGATTGTCCTGAGTGGAAGCAGAGGCCACAGGGAGGCTCAGGGCCACAGCAACATTAGAGATCTAGGCCCAAAACCAATTCCAGAGTCCACGTTATGACGGATGCCGAGGTGCAGGAGAACACCAACGTCGTGACAGGTATGATTTAAGTTAAGTTTCAGTTGTTTAAGTTGGAATTAAATTTGCTTTACGTGAGATTTTCCCGTGCTATGCTCCTCATGAATAGGTGCTCTTTTAGTGAATAAGTTGCCTGTGAATGTGCTATTTGATAGTGGTGCGAGTCACTCATTCATATCTAAGAAATTTGCCAAAGGACTTGACCGTCTGCCCGAGTGGCTTGAGATCCCCTTCAGAGTGCAGGCAGCTGGTGATCAAGTACTAGTCTCACATCATCAGTACAAGGACTGTGAACTGGAGTTGGAGGAGAAAGTGTTTCCCGCGACATTGGTTCCGATTGCGATGCGGGATTTCGATGTGATATTGGGCATGGATTGGTTGACTAAGTATCATGCCAACATTGACTGCAGACTTAAACAAGTGACCGTTAAGGATTCCGAGATGAATGAAGTGACGGTTCAAGGAAATATCAAGCTGATAAAGACCCCCAAGAAAATTTATTTGACTGCGGTTAAGACTTTCAAGGCTTTGCAAAAGGGAGCAGAGGGATTTATGGTTTATGCTATGGATGCTAAGCAAGAGATTCCCTCCATTGATCAGATTCTAGTGATCAAGGAATTCAAAGATGTATTTCCAAATGATTTGCCTGGAGTACCCCCATCAAGAGAAATGCAGTTCGAAATCAATTTGATCATAGGAGCCGAGCCTATATCTAAGGCACCTTACAGGATGGCCCCAGCCAAACTTAAGGAGTTAAAAGGACAACTGCAGGAGTTGTTGGACAAGAAGCTGATTCATCTCAGTGTATCACCCTGGGGAGCCCCTGTTTTATTTGTCAAGAAGAAGGATGGCAGTTTGCGATTATGTATCGACTACAGAGAGCTGAACAAGATAACCATCAAGAATAAGTACCCACTGCCAAGGATTGAGGATTTATTTGATCAATTGAAGGTTGCCCGATGGTTCTCGAAGATTGACCTTTGTCAGGGGTACCATCAGTTGCTCGTGAAAGTTGGTGATGTCCCTAAAATAGCTTTTCGTACTCAATATGGACATTATGAGTTTTTGGTGATGCCTTTTGGATTGACTAATGCCCTAGCAGCTTTTATGGATTTAATGAACACCGTGTTCCGAGAACAATTAGATCGATTTGTGATGGTGTTCATTGATGACATTTTAGTATACTCCCCTGATGAGCAATCCTATGCGGAGCATTTGAGAGTGGTGTTGGGGATTTTGAGATAGCAAAATCTGTATGCCAAATTCAGCAAGTGTGAATTTTGGTTAAGGAGTGTGACCTTCCTCCGTCACGTGATTTCTGAGGATGGAATTTCAGTGGATCCTAAGAAAGTGGAAGCCATCATTTAATGGCCGAGACCTACGAATGTGACGGAAGTCAAAAGCTTCCTAAGCCTACCAGGCTACTATAGGAAGTTTGTTGAAGGATTTTCAACAATTGCAGTTCCTTTGAGCCGGCTTACCCAGAAGAGAACTAAGTTTGAGTGGACTACAGAATGCGAGCAGAGCTTCTCTGAACTCAAAAAGAGATTGACCACAGCCCCGGTGTTGGCACAACCCTCCGGCACCGATGGCTTCGTGATCTATAGTGATGTGTCCAAGAAAGGACTAGGTATGTATATAATTACAACTGTTGCATTGTATCTATATATTGGACATGAATTAACTTTCTGTTTGTAGGTTGTGTCCTGATGCAAAATGGATGAGTTATTTCTTACGCTTCGAGACAACTGAAACCTTATGAACAGAATTACCCGACGCATGACTTGGAGCTCGCAGCAGTAGTGTTTGCTCTTAAGATTTGGAGACATTACTTATATGGAGAAAATTGTGCAATGTTCATAGGTCATAAGAGCCTGAAATACTTATTTTCGCAGAAAGAGCTGAATATGAGACAGAGGAGATTGTTGGAGTTACTAAAGGATTATGACCTAACCATCAACTATCACCCTGGTAAAGCCAACAGAGTGGCAGACGCGTTGAGCAGAAAGTCTAGCCATGCTAGACAGTCTCCTTTGGAACGAGAGATTGAGGAGTTTGGTCTTGATGTTGTGGACTCAGTGGCGAATGTTCTTACAGCCTTATCTATAACCCCAGATTTGGTGGACAGAATTAAAGAAACTCAGTATGATGATGTGTACTGAAAGAAATCAGTGACAAATTAAGCACGGGAGCCGTAACAGATTTCCAGTTGAGAGAAGATGGAAGCCTATGGTTTCAGAACCGGCTATGCGTACCAGACAATGAAGAGCTTCGAAGGGAATTGTTACGTGAAGCTCATAACTCGAGGTTGTCTATCCACCTCGGAAGCACAAAAATGTATAAGGACCTCAAAAAGAATTATTGGTGGGTAGGGATGAAAAGAAGTATTGCGAGGTATGTCGAGAGATGTCTGGTGTGTCAGCAGGTCAAAGCAGAGCATCAGCCAGGCGGTTTGATGATGTCACTGGAGATCCCAGAATAGAAGCGGGAACACATGACAATGGACTTCATGATGGGGTTGCCCAGAACACGAAGTGGAAATGAGATGATTTAAGTGATTGTGGATCGCTTGATGAAGACAACGCATTTCCTGGCTATGCCAAATGGTACCTCTTATGAGAAATTGGCAAGTATATATATGGATAACATTGTGAGTTTGCATGGATTTCCCGTCAGTATTATGTCGGACTATGATCCCAGATTCACTTCTAAGTTTTGGATGGCTTTTCAGAAAGCTATGGGCACTGATCTAAGGATGAGCACAGCTTATCACCCACAGACGGATGGACAGTCCGAGAGGACCATAAATCTTAGAGGATATGCTGAGAGCCTGTGCGTTAGACTTTAAAGCGAACTGGGATAACATGCTGAAGCTGATTGAATTCTCATACAATAACAGTCACCACAGCGCGATTGGTATGGCACCATTCGAGGCTCTATACGGACGAAAGTGTAGATCCCCGGTTTGTTGGGACGAATTTGGGGAAAGGACTATCACTGCACCAGAGTTGATTGAGCAGACTATTGGAAAGGTGAAGATTATAAGAGAGAGATTAAAGGTGGCACAAGATCGCAGTAAGGGTTGGGCGGACTCTAAAAGAAGGCCCTTGGAGTTCGAGGAAGGTGAAAAGGTTTATCTGCGAGTCTCACCAACACAGGGAGTTGCGAGATTTGGGATGAAAGGCAAGTTAAGCCCACGATACCTTGGTCCATACGAGGTGCTTGGTCGAGTTGGTGAAAGAGCATACCGTTTAGCATTGCCTCCGATTTTATCGCAACCCACAATGTATTTCATGTTTTTCAACTGAAAAAATACGTGTCGGATCCGAGCCATATTCTCGAGGCTCAACCATTGGAGATTAAGGATGATGTCACATATGAAGAGTATCCTGTGAAGATTGTGGACAGGAAGGATCAAGTGCTACGCAAACGTGTAATTCCGTATGTCAAGATTCAGTGGAATAACCATATGGAGCGTGAAGCCACATGGGAACTTGAGGAGACGAAACTTTCTGTAAGGGGGATGGAATGTTATGCCCCGCACCCTCCAGCACTTAAATAAATGAGGGAAGGAATTTTAAAAAATTAATAATCAATTAAATTATGGATTAAATATTAGGATTGAGCATTAAAGAAAAAGGATTTAAGTAAAATACAATTTAGATATTCCAGTTTCGCCCTTCCCTATAACAAAACTGGCAGAGCGTCAATCTTTCCCCTTTATCTCACAAAAACGTCGACCTTCTCCTCTCCCAAGCCCTAGCCGATTTTTCAACAGTGTAGAAGAAGAAGACAGCCTCCAGGAAACCGATCCAACCTCTGTTCGTTTTTCAATCCGATTGTTAGTAATCAAAAGAAAATAATCTTCTTATAAGTTCCAACGATTTGTGAAGAAAACGGCCTTACTTTTGTATCAAAATTGGATCACCATACATTATTATACCCTTGTTTATCTATATGTGAATTCTGTGCAATTTCTGTGTTTGGATTTGATATTCTGGCCATTGCATGTTGAAAAATCTAGTTTTATGTTGATGAATATATGAATTCCTGCAAATCACTATCCCTTGAAATCCCCTTGCTGTAATTTTATTGTTTGTTAGGGTTTGAGGGTGAAAGGTGAGACCTTTGGGTTTGTAGGGTTGAAATCCTTGAGTTCTAGGCTTGAATCTTTGGTATGTATGTGTGTGGTGTTCAATATGTAGTTTAAGTATGAAATGATAGCAGGGATTAGGCCTGGAATGATTGAGGTGAAGTTTGGGAACGATTGAAGTTTTGATTCTGCAATTTCTGCAGAAATTGCAAAGTTTCTTTACAAGAATCGCAGACATCGATCGATCGATTTCATCGAATGATGTACATCGATCGATCAATGTAGAGATAAGGAGAGACTGATGTGAGGTAGAAACTTTCTGACGGACTTCGATCGATCGAAGTCAGGGTATGAAGTCACTTCGATCGATCGATGTAGGTAGAGGGATCGACTGATGTAAGACAGAAAGTTCTCTGACAGACTTCGATCGATCGATGTGAGGGGATGAAGCCACATCAATCGATCGAAGTAGGGTATGATGTCAACCAGTTTCTTGGGAAGAATAGAAGAGAGGAAGGGAAGCTAGAGGACCAATTGGGTGACATTAGAGACTTCTTAGGACTTGATTGATGTTAGTGTAAGCCTTGGGAATGTGTTGTAAGATGGTGAATCGACGGCGAGGACTTCGTGAGGTGTTTGAATTGGACTTCAGTGTGAATGATCTAAGGGGTTCAGGATGAATGCTTGAGGCTTCTATAAGGTTAAAATGGAGTGTGTGAGGTTGTCTGATTTGTCCTTTGCGTTCCTAAGTTGAGCACTACTGTTGAGTAGACGTGAGCATGTAGAGGTATATTGGAACGTGTGAATGAGATGAGCCCAAATGATTGAATGACATGTTAAATGTGCATCTTTGCATCATCGAACTTGCAATTGCATTATGTTCAGTTATGAGCTGTGCTTTGGCACAGGGTAATAAAGTTTTGCGAAATGAGCTGTGATGTGTTACAGGGTATAAAGACAAGTTGTAACCATCACATGGTATAAAGTGAGCTGTAATGTGATACAGGGTATAAAGACAAGCTATGGAACATTACAGGGTATAAAGTAAAGCTATGATGTGTTACAGGGCATAAAGACAAGTTGTGGCTCATCACAAGGTATAAAGTTATGTGACCGGACATTGTGACATGCATTGCACTGTTTTTGAAAAGTATTGCACAAGCATTTGGGTCTATGTAGTGTGGAGCATGATTTGAAATGGCATGCATCATATGTTTCGTTTCGGTATGGTTGTTATGTAAGTGAATCGTTGTTTACTTGTGTGTTACTTGTTCTTTTCTTTGATTATGCAAGTAAATCCAAACTTTTGAATAACTCGAGACATGTGCCCCTATTCCCCCTAATATTGATATTCACTCATGTCTTGCCATGTGATGATCTCGTATGTCTTATAAGCTGGTTACCTGCTAGCATTTTTCGCTAAGGGTTCTACCCGTTGTTTTGCAGATGAGCCTAAATATGACATGATATTCATTGAGGACGACGGCGAGTGGGGTGCTTAGAGTCTATGCTGAGAATTGTCCTAGACTGCTATTGGTTATTTCAACTTTCTTTCATTCATTTGAGTAGTTAGATGGCTGCGTCCATAAACAGTTTTATTTACTTATGCTTTTGGGAGTACATATTTGATTGATTTAGATTTTAAATTGCATGTGTCTCTGCGCTCATTTCTCTTACGTCAGTGATGATGTGTATGCGAGAGTAGCTACGTCTGGTAGTTCTCTCGGTAGGCTACGACGGGTGCACCGGTTCGGGTTCGCTGTCCGGGCTGGGGCGCTACACGACATACCGGAAGCATGAGTAGTCAACATGTCTGAAGGACAAATAGTTGTCATGCTTGAAGCATTAGTAGTGAACATGCCCGAAGTATAAATAATCGCCATACCTAAAGCATGTGTATCTTTAACTCGACTATCGTTAACTCGACTACAGATTGTTCTATTGAGAATTCTGATTCGATAACATTGTCTCTGTCCTTCCTTTTGAATATTACTTCGTCTATCTTTTGGCATAAGCTTTTCCAGAGCACGAATTAATGTGAAATCATTATATTATTTATTGTATACAGAATGCCCATTTATATTATGCATTATTTAAAGTATTTTGAATATTATACTAATCTGTTTTGGATGTCAAGTTTATTTGAATCCAAATTTTGTTATTCATGATATTGATTGAACTTAAATCTTAAAGTGGTAACATTACATTGATTAATATATGAATAGTGTTTCCTGAAGAAACACCATTGACTATTTCTGAGTTGATGTTCCATAATTGATTTTGATACTAACATATCATCCAAAGTGAATGATATGGGCATATGTCTAGTTAACAGTGGAACGACACACACAATATTGACTGAGAGCTCCAGAAGAGTTCTAATTGGCAAAAGCAAATGTTAGTACCAATTCGAGTACTACGGCATTGATTGAGGGCTCCAGAAGAGCAACCAATATCTTGACGGGTGCTACACATATATTGGTTAATATGGAATCATTTCCCACCAAGTCGAAAGGAAACTACTGAGTTTAAAAGATATGCGTCTTAATGCATTCATAATGAACCATGAATGAGGGGAATTTGAAATTTTTATAGACAATGGTTCAAGCCAGAAGCTTGTTAAAGAAAAGCTCTCAATTTTCCCATATGGATTGTATTATGCGACTATACATCTAGTCGAATGTGATATTGTGATGAACCAGAAGTTCGATAATCCAAAGTTATTTATGACATAATCGACTTGGTCACCAGATAAAATAATGATACGTACAATTATACAATACTCACATGTGTACTCTTTAAAGAACCAGAAGATTCTAGAAACTCTTTCATGAATAAAGAGATTACATGACTTTGTGTGTGTTGCCCGTTCATGTGAGTTTGCTTTCGAAAAGACTAGTAGCTTTTGCCAAGCTTCTTGCTCAGATTATATGATTATCCGATTAAATTTATTAAGTATTGATAATACATGTGAATTTATATCCCAAGCTTTCAGTGGTTATTGTATGTCTTGAGATTGATGTTGAGCATTCAGTTGCAAGTGTGCACACTTAAAAATGGCCCAACAGTGTTATTTATTAAACGTTTACAACTGATTTCTAGACGTTTGATTTAAGGACCAATTTACCCACATAAGCTTGGGGACATGCAATTATACATGCATCAGCATTGATTTGGTGAGCTAGTTTTTCCACCGTTATGGGGGAGAGAAAATGTCGGTTCCTGAAGAACGACGTGAAATTACATGGAACGTTCCTTCACTATCTCATTTTAAGACACGAACAAATCAATGCGAGCGAGAACTAAAAATAATAACAAAATCCCATGTTTTGGCGATGAATACGCCGATTCGACTTGATGTCTCTGAAGGACATGATAATGGTATATCAAAAACAAGTCTAAAACGTAGACACTCAGTTGGTATAAAAGATAAAAGCCCTTGAAAGAGAATGGTACAAATAATACTCCAAAAGAGAATACTCAACAAAAGATTAGATGTTCACAACTTGAAAGCGCTATAGAAATAAGAACTGATCAGTTTTAAAATCAATAAACAAGTTGCTCCTGAAGAAGCAAGTGAACACAATTTTGAAAAGATCTCTTTCAATTATCAGAGAAAATTGGGATAGACAAATGATCATTATTGATCATGTATTTATTAAGGATTGCATATGAAATTATGAATCAGGATCCTAAACCAATGTTAACTGAAAAGTGTCGACACAGAAATCATTGGCCAAAATAGAAAGATGCAATCCAAACCCCTGAAGGAAAAGTCGCAAAGCATTTGAACTCGTAGTCCAAAACCCTTGAAGGGAAAGTCGCATTCGCAAACTATTTGACCTGCAGTCAAACCCCTGAAGGGATCAAACATATTGGATATAAATAGGTTTTTCACAAAGAACTAGGCTTGACTATGATGAAACATATTATCCGATAATTGATGCCATAACAATATTCAGTCAGCCTAGCAGTCACTTAAACCTTGATATGCGGTTAATGAATGAAGTTACCGCTTACTCATATGAATTATAAGATGATGATATAAAATCCCAGAAGGATTTAAATTGCCTGCAGCATGTAATCAAAGGATGAATGAGCTATACTCAACCAAATTATAGAAATCATTGTATGGACTAAAACAATTTGGCAGGATGTACATGTTGATGATCTAAATTTTGTTGGAACTCCTGAAGAGCTTACTAAAACCTCTAGTTGTATCATGGAAGAGTTTGAGATGAAAAACTTTGAGAAGATCAAATGTTCTCTCGACCTGCAGATCGAGCCTTGAGTAGTCATAGCGTGGTACGATCGTTAGATATAAAAGAAGACTCATTTCGACCACCACAAGATAACGAAGAATTATTAGGTCCTGAAGTACCATATCTTAGTGCTTTTTGCTTTAAAGTATCTTGCGAATTTCGTACCATATATAGCATTTTCATTGAATTTATTGAGAAAGTATAGTTCAACACCAACACAAAGACATTGGAATGTTATCAAACACATTTTTATCTTCTTGGAACACCATACGGATGTTTATACTACTCAAGAAAGGTAGAGTCACAATTAGTGGGTTATGCTGATGCTGCCTATCTATCTGACTCGCATAAGGAAAGGTCACATAATGGATATGTTTTGGTGCGGTCATATTACGGAGATGAGTGAAACAGACAGTAACATCATCTCTTCATCATTATAAGATTTTGGCATTGCATGAAGCAAGCTATGAATACATTTCGTTGAGGTCAATGATCCAGCATATCGAAGACGCCGAAAACAATGTTTGAGGATAATGGAAGATGTATTGTTCAAGTTAAAAATGACTACATCTAAGAAGAATGAATTATATATCATCGAAGTTCTTCTACACTTATGACCTCGAGAAGAATGATGATATTAATATCCAGCAGATACAATCAAGCCAGAATTTTGCCGACTTGTTCACGAAAGCACTACCAACGACTACATTTAAAGAGATGGTCTACAACATTAGAATACGTCGACTCAAAGATCTCTTGCCAGCATCAGAGGGAGTGTGATTCCTACATACACACTGTACTCTTTTTTCTTCGTCCAAGTTTTTATCCCATAGGGTTTTTCTTGGCAAGGTTTTAACGAGGCAGTGTATCACACTTACCAATTATTATGAATATGTACTCTTTTTCCTTCGACCAAGTATTTATCCTACTGGGTTTTTCTTGACAGGGTTTTAATGAGGCATATTCTATAAAGTTTGGATATCCAAGGGGGAGTGTTATGGATATATTGGAATCTCAAGGATAAACATGATGTTGATATACATTGTAGAGATAGACATTCTATTAGATGTGGATATCCAAAGTATTATATCTTTTGTATACTATGTATATTAGATTAGATATAGATATCCAAAAGGTTTGTCCAAGTTTATCTTCACTCCATGAGTCCTATAAATAGGACCACATATCATATATGAAGACACACGTTGAGATACAAAGTTCTCTTTTTTCTATTTTCTCTTCTTTATTCTCTATTATATTCTTACTTGAGTTTATAACAGGATTGAATATTTTGTCATATCTATATTCTTTTTACCACAGGAAAAGACTAACTGTTCTCATAAAATAATAACATCATTTATAGAAATTGATCACTTTGTATTAAAAAGTGCTTTGTTATAATTTATAAAGGTATCGGATTGAGTATTATATGCTATCCATTTTGATTAGTTGAAAGGAGTATTAAATTAAATATTTTATACGATCTATATATTCTTCAACATAAAATAATAACATTATTTATAAAAAACGATCACGGCAAATTAAGAAGTGCGTTCTAAAAATTAAAAAATTTATGTTGTTGAATACTATATACTATCCATATCAATTACCTGAAATTCAAAATATTACGTCGTATTGAATATTTTATATTATATGTATTCTTTTTACCATAGGAAAAGAATAACTTTTCTCATAAAATAATAAAATTATTTATAAAAACTGATCACTTCATATTATTAAGTGCATTGTGGTAATTAAAAAAAAGGTATAGTATTTAACATTAAACACGATCCAAATTGATAACATAGCGCACCACATGTATTGAGTTAACTAGTTTAAATAAAATGCAGCTAAGCAAAATTCAAATCGAAAGTCTAAAACCATTGGTGGAAAATATGAATATATAGTGACTAAACACAAAAGGTATGGACACAAAATTGAGAAAACAGCTGAGACTTAAATCAAGAATTACACCGTCTTTTAAACAATTTTACCTCTAACAATGAACAAGGTAAACTACTAACAAATGCTTCTCATGATATAACGGTTTAATTATGTTCGTTTGTTCTTTGAGAAGAAGTTGGAACTTGAGCTTAAGAAGGTTGAATATGTGAAGAAAGAAGAAGAGGAAGAGTGATTCTCCAGGATTTTTCAAGTGCATATTTGTATGTGTGTGCACGTGTGTATAGAGAGAGAGGAGAGGCATGAACGTGTTTCATAACCACCAAGAAATTCGTGTTTGATAGCTTGCCGAGGCTCGCCAACAATTGACAGATAAAATGGTAAATAATTGGTGGCTAACCAATTCAATTTGCCAGAAGTGGACAGGTCGAGCATCAGACAGACTACAATCTAAGCCTGCAACAGAGCTTTGACCATTCTGGGCCCACCAACACGGTTCTGACGTGAGAAGGCTAAAAATAAAGTAAAATATGAGACCTCCATTTATACGTCACCACATATACAAAATCAGTTTTTTAAAGAAAGGAATTCTGCACTTTAAAAAAGAAAAATGTTTTTGTACATATGACACTGCGTGATTGAAGACCTCATATTTTGCATCACTTTTAACCTCCTCTCCAACAGCATTTGATGTTTGTTGACTTGAAAAGTAAAGACAACAGCATAGCAAGACCTATCACTTTCCATAATTAACATTATACCAAATCAAAAGCCAAAGTACACTCTGAGTCTTTAACTACAATTTACATCAGCTATCAAACTACTGATTCGACGTAACTTACAAGCCGAGAACTAAACTTACTCAGGAAATTACATCAAGTCAAATGTGAGCCCCAGATGACAAAATCACATTGGCCAATGATCCTGGTTAAACATTGACCTAACTCAAGCGATCTACCTGAAACTAGCAGCATTTGATCTCTTGGTGCCCTTATGACGAGAGTTTCTGACCTCTGCACTAGGAAGCAAGTTGGTTCCTCTATTTCTCTTCTTACTATAAGCACCTTCACTAACGGATGCACCTGATGCAGCCAAAAACTGTTGACCCCTTGATCCAGGCACACTCTTTTTTATCAATGCACACGCCTGCTTTCTTTCAGCATCTTCCAGCTCCCTGCTCGATTGTCTTTTGCAAGAGACCTGGTCCGCTGACTTCAAATGACCTCGAGGAATGGAAGAGGTCCGATCTGCAAATCCAATAAAATAGGCAGTCAGTTTCTCCATTCTTACTATCCTGCTAAAGACGCTAAAGAGACAGCTCATGACTCAATTAGCCAATTTACCAGGCGGGTCTTCCCTACATGTTTCTGGGCTTGGAGATCTTATCGGCGTTGTTGGTACACCATTTGCAAGACTAGTAACGTCTGGTAAATGGATAGAGTTACTCTCTTCCGATACAGATTGAGTTTGAGGTTCGCTATCATTACAAGGTGTCACCACAGAGGAATTATTGACACTTGGGACTAAAAGAGGGATGAAATTTTCTTTATTCTCACATTCATCATTCCTAGTCTCTTGAGGTCTCTCAGTAATCACCGTAGAAGCTTCATCTGTAGCATCACTGTTTTCATGTCTCTCACTCTTTTCATGTCCATCAATCTGGCATTCCAATGGCATGCTAGGTGATGATGTCCTATCATCTACATTGTCTAGCACCGACTTTGGAGAAGTATTTAGTGCAGCTATATCCACAGACTGCTTTAGAGTGTCATAAAAACTTGAAAAGCAGGGAGTTCCCTCCTTTGCATATAATAGAATGTATGCCTCCTGAGAAAGCACCAATTCTTCCTCAACCCGAATTATCTACAGCATTAGAAATAAATCAATAATGTCTTTTTACACACAGAACAGCTCAGCAATGTTCTAGCAGAAAACCCCTAATCTGCTCAAAAGATAAATGTAGAAGACGGGTCAAACATCAACTAGTTGATGGGGGAAGAGCATTATCCAGAGAAGCCATTAACAAAAACTGATGTTGTACTTGAAGACAAGTTTTTCAGGTGCTCTCATACTTCATGCAAGAGAAGGAAGTGATCTTAGATTATTTAATCACCTGTTCATCATCCATCCTGTACCATGTATGAGGAGCCGAACGAATAAAGCAGTAGTAGTGTCCGGAATTAGATGAAAATCCAATATGTACCACGACAGCATAGAGATCATACTTCAAGCTAGCCTGCTAAAAAAAGGGAGAAAAGTCATACTCACACCATAACTAAAAGAATATGAAAGGAGCTAACTACAATAAGAAGAACAGACATCAAGCACTTTCTTGCATAGAAAGAACTTACACTCTCAATCTGACAGCCAGCAGTGTAATGAGCCATGTCCAACTCCAAGGGAAAAGCGACAAATTTGTCAATCTTTTCCACGAAACAACCATCATTTTTAAACCTTTTTAGATGAAAGGCAGCAACATTAGGGATCTGTTCCAACATGAGCTGTTTCTCCACAAAAACATGCTCCTTACAATTCTCACAGGTGAATTTTGTCTCTGAATCTTCAAGCTTCTCCACCTTAGTGAAGGAGTCTAGAGCACCAGCTAGTGTCTCTGCATCTCCAATCTCCAAACTAAAGTCAATTGAAGGTTCATAGGTATCAGAGCAGTGCCCACAGTTGCAACATCGAAGCTGCAATTTCAAAGGTCTAATGATTAGAAATGAAGACAACAATAGCCTAATTGAGGTTGTATCAGTGACTTGAGAAATGGAAATCCATGCACTTTTCTTACTTTGCTCACAAGACGGCCACCAAAGACCTGCTTGACTATGTTGCTGCTTCCTAAAGATACGTCATTCAACATCGATTCATTCCAGCAATTCTCAAGCTTACCCAAAAAGCATTGAAGGAATTCATGGGCATCTTCCTGTTGGTACCTCCCAAAGCTAGATGAAAAATCTATGGTTCTAAAGTTAAGAAACACAAATTACTCCACATATACAGAGACTCTACAAAGATTACACCAGATTATTGCCCTGCGTATGGAAAGTTCATATAAAAGAATGATACTTGAACAAGGGAAAAAATCAATTCCTTTTCCATTTGAATCTGTCAAGGGCATATGACATTTGAATGGTAATATAGCAGCAACAACAATACAAATGGAAAATGATGACAGTGATGATTACAACAATAATAACAGTAGATATTGAGATCAAAAGGGAACAATAATAATCATGACAGTGATTAGTGTTTAATAATGATGTCTATGATTAGAACAGTTTTTCTTTTCTTTTCAGTAATTAGAACACCAATTCACTTTGAGCAAACTAGAGAAAAATGGCCACAGTTAATAAATGACAAATAACATGAAATCAATGCTCAAGCACACTTGTGTATTCATTTCAACAATAATCATAAGGGAGGATACAGTTCAAATTGTTCACCAGAGTCCATGGATCTATTACTCTGCCCATAAACCTCAATGAAAGGTCAACATGCTGAATCAGGGCACACAGAACACAGAACCCTTCAACCCTGTGAACTAAAGAACAACAAAATGCAGGAACTTAGAGGCAACATTTTGTCAATCATTATGCTCAAGACATCAAAGATATGCATCCTAGAATTTAGAAAAGAAAATATATATATATATATATATATATATATATATATATATATATATATATATCCAAACTTTACATGAAGTTACAAAAATTGCGCCTACTCTCTTACCATAACAGGGAAATTCATGTTTGCATGACATGACCCTGAGAAGCAGTGGCACTGTATGAGTGAAGCATTGCATAACAGCATTTAGAAAGCATGTATTCCCTAAATTCGATAGGCCTGCGCCCTAAAAATTTCAAACCATAATCAGCGTAGCCCAACAAAGATCTAATGCAGCAAGCTATGAAGCATAGAACCTATGATAGACTGATGAAAAAGAATATCAATACCACGTTTAACTAGTTCTTCTGTTGCATCAACCATTAAGTTGTCCCCCCCCCCCCCCCGAAACCAAAAAAAAAAAGGAAAAACGAATAGTAACACTAATTAAGTAGACGTGAGGAGCATCATACAAGCGTCCACCTCGTTCACAAACGAAACATCTAGTTCCTCCATAACGAACAAGAAATCAATAATTTCCAAAATTAATTTGCCCTTGTCTACAAAATGCCCATCGAAGTCACAAACACGGATAAAGGAAAAGTCTATACACAACACAACAAGGACCTGCTTTAATTAAAATTGCGGCAAAAATACTATACCACATTTGAAGGATTAAATACGGCAAGCAAAGCCATAAAGGAAGGCTTGGCAGTCGAATCTGGACGCGAAGACCAATCAGGATACAAGGCCTTACTCTCCTCTGCAACAGATAAACTCAACGGGAGCTCAACAGAGTTAGGATCGTTTATTTGCGACCATGGTTGGTTATAACGCGAGCTGAAAGGTTTAAATGGCGCCAAATGATTGAACTCATTCTCTTCAAAATTTGCATCAAGCTCAGTTTCTTCTAGAATGCTATCGTAATCTGACAGATCACTCTCGGGGATAGTGCTATCACTCAAAGGCGATAAATTATTCGATAAACCAGGGTTATAATTCGGGGGAGAAGAAGCTAGGGTTTCAGTAGAATCGAGTGAATTAAGATGGGGAAAATACGAGTCCAGGGGTTTTCTGAATTGGGTTTCCATCAAATTGGAAACAAAAAAAATAATCCTAAATACGAGGAATCTTCAAGGAGGGAACAAGAATCTGAAAATGAGGGTTTTCGAATGGGAAATTGAGGTTGGAGGGAAACGGTAAAATGGGGTCGATTTGAAAGTGTTTCTGGATGAAATCAACCAACGATTTCAGCAGAATAGAAAAGATTAGGGATTTTTTAGGCGATTTGAAAATGGAGAGTGAATTTTTGTCCTGATATTGGATGATTGAAGGGTTTTGAAAAGGGAGGGAAAGTTGAAGTGGAGCCGCATACGTCTGTGGTGAAAACTGAAAACTTGGTGGGTGAAGTCGAGGGTCTACTATAGAGAGAAAATGGTGAAAGGGCATTTGTAACTGCCAAGGTTAATCACATTATAATAGTAACACCTAAGTTTTTTTGTAATTGTGTTTATATTTATTAGATTTGTACTTTGTGATACAATAAAGATCATATATTAAAGCATTAATACAACAACTTTATCTCATTGTTTTAGAGTCTTCCGACTATGACGGGATATGGAGGATCGGATGTACGCAACCATACTCATGTGTTAGAAACACAGAGAGGTTGTTTTCTGATGACCCGTAATGAAAATTGCGTAAGCTGTGTCGACAAATTGCTACTTCACAATATAAGAAGCACAACCAATTTTGTGCTACTCAATTTCATCTTTGAAATAAGATCTTTAATATAAGTTAATCGGTTTTGTCATATAGTATCGCTAATTTAGTTAAGACTTTATTTAAATGTGTGATATAGAACATTTTTGCAGTTTAAATATGGTTCCAAACGTGCTTAAGAGTCCAACATAGAAAGCTTTTGTAGTACAGCTAATATTATATCTATAACCTTATCAAAATATATAGTCATAGGATTTATACTATTAAATTCTAATACTCAAACACCTTTGATAATTTTATTTTTTACCCCGGAAAAGATCGTTTTATTGAATATCAAAAAATATTTACAACAAATGAACGAATAAAAAACAAGAACTGCAACTAATTATACAAGTGATCAATGACAAAAGCTAACTGTAACTCTTTAACTTTCTGTACAGCCTGCTGGATATAAATATCGGGAGATGTCCACTCATCTACTGCTCCATGAAGATACCGGTTATGCCACCACCAAATGCCATATGTTTTCTCCTGAAAGACATATTTACATGGAACGGACAGCCAACTATCTCCAAAGTTCTCCGACAGATTCATGTCAACCCACTGGACACAAGTAGGGATCTCCCAGAATATGTGTTGTTTAGCTCGTGCAAGCAATCTTCTCCAAATCTTTTGTGGCCAAGTGCAATCATGGAAGGCATGTAATTGACCAACCCCTGAGTGACTGCAAAAAGGGCACGTGCCATCAGGCACTAGTTGTAGCGCCCCGTTCCCGAGCCCTAGCATCGGGAACAGTGCACTCGTCGTAGCTTACTACGAGGACTACAATGTGTCGTTCAAACTTCTTTACACGTCAGAACTGACGTATAAATTTTTTTCGCAGAAACGATAATTAAAGAAATATTCTGGGACTACAAGGACTACAATGTGTCCTTCAAACTATATTTTTTATTTAGTATTTTTTAAAATTTGTTTAGTAGGTTTCTAAATTTCTTTTTATCAAATAATATTAAAATCACTTTAAATTCGATTAACATATTTTATTCATTTATGTTTATTCAATTTTATTAATTTTCTTATTTATTATTTATTTATTGTTTCTTCGGATGCCTGATTCCAGTTTCTCAATACCTTTTATTTTTTTTGTATTTATTCAATTCTTAATTTTATTAAATATTAAATAATAACTATTTTATTTTATTCACTATTATGATTGTGAAGAAATTATTTTAAGGCCCCTTATCATTTTTTTCTTCTTTCTGGCCCTTTAACCTCTTCAGTCCGCTCCTTTATTCCAGCAGGCCCGCTTCACTGCGGCCCGCCAGCAATTTTTTTTCCTCGCAATTCCTGGGCTTCCATTTGCAGCAGGCCCGGCCTGTTAAGAAAACCAGTCGGCCTGTTAGCCTGCAGTCCTCCTCCGCTTTTACTGTTTTTTATATATATAGCGAACTGGGCTTGTATCACTTAGCCCGTTTTCCATTTATTGTATTTTTTTGACATGCCTCTGGTCTGGGCCGGTTGCAGAGCTGGCCCTCTGGCCCGCTAAGGCTAGCAGGCTGGCCTGTGCCGCCAGACCCCTTCCACCTTTTTTTTCTATTTTATATATTTTTCTTAATTTCTTTAAAAATTCATAACTTATTTGTTTTAACTCCGATTTACCCCAAACCAATTTTATTGGACTCAGTTTAACGTTCTCTTCGTAACGCAATTGATAACGTCAGCGCATGTACTGCATGCACTGTTCAGGGGGGTGCATGGCTGCCGCGCGTGTGCTACACGTGCCACCTCTGGACGCGTTTTTCGACGAACTGAACCTATTCCAGCCTATTTCCATGCTATGTGATCTATATCTAAGGCCAATCATGCAATTTCTATACCAAAACTTCAAGAATTCTGGATAAACATATAAAGGATAACCATAAAGTGATAACCAAATAATCCTAATACAGAGTGCGAGGAAATCCAAAGCAATCCGACAGAGGGGAGGGTAACCTACCTCTTGAATGCAAACTCACTAAAAAACGGTGTTGGATCTGATGTGGATTGTTGGACCGTGCACCTGCAATAAACACCACTAGAGGGGGGGTGAATAGTGGTTAGTGGAAACTACACTACTACCCTTTATTAAAAAACCCCTTTGAAAACAGAATCTGAGGCCACCTCAGATTCAGAACCTGTTTTTAAAAAATTCAAAAATAATTGTACACAACTCCGAAAATTATGAAACTTTTTAGAATTTAACTCCAACGTGTTTACAAGGCTCTGTCCAAAAATCAGACAAAAATAAGATCGTTTGACCCTTCAAACAAATAAAAAGATTCAGATGGTCAATCTGGACAGAATTGGACAGAATGTTGCTGATTTTGAAAAACGTGTTTCTCTTTGAATACTCAACCAAAAAGGTTGATCTTTATATCAAAACACTCCCTTAGGATGTGTAGATAATTTTTTCGAAAGGCCATGACCTTGAACAATTCTTGATAAATACAGAATTTAAGTTTTCTTAAAACTGGTCAGATTGCAGCCAGATTGGAGCAGTTATCTTGCAAAGACTGAAAGACTAACTTTCCCTTGCTCAAATCAAGTGATTCTTCTTGCAAATGAAAGCTAACAGTCTGAAGTATAACTCCACAAAAAAATCATAAATTTTGAAAGTGTTTAGCTATTTTTTCAAATCGTCAGAAGTTGTGTAAAAACTGCAATAAAAACGGACAGAAAACAGAAATGAAGAAACAAGATAAAAACACCGAGGATTTATCCTGGTTCCATCAATGTGACCTAGTCTAGTCCCAAGGAACACCTTTCCTTGGATTTTACTATGAAATGAATCACCTTACAACAAGAACCAAGCTTGATCATTGGGTTATGCACCAACCCCATTCAAGACTTGGATAATCACCTTCTAAGCAACACTTAGTTGCAACACCTCTACCACCTATTGATATAGCCTTATAAGAATGGCTAATCAATCTTACAAATGAAGCTCAAGAGGCTTGTAGCTCAACAAAAACAACAATAACACCTTAGCTACAAAGAATGAAACAAGAACAACAATAAGAAGAAGATGATAGCTAGACAATTCAACAAATGCGTTTAAGCTTCAAGTTTGTTTCTTCTTCTTCACCATTGCCTCTATTTATAGTGTGATTTGAGCCTTGAAGATAAGAACTCCAATGTGTCACCATCTTCATCATCAAATTCAAATGTCTTCACATCATTGGTTGGCTTTGTACACTTGGCAAAATAAGACAACATAATTGGTCCACATTGGTATTAAACTTGGCCGAAAATTCCACCTTGAAATTGTCTTGAAAATGTGAAGATAATACCCAAAGATAATAGCCATAACAGCTCTATTATCTTCTCAACTCTTTGGCAAGATAATAGGCATGTGGGCATTGACATTTTCAAACTCAAAAATCAGCTCCAAGACCACCAAGTAGCCGTTGGCTACTTCTTGATTTTCCAAAAAAATAACTTTTGATTATCCTTTGTAAAATGAAGAAAGTAAGAAAAGATAATACCACCAAAATATCCTCAACTCCAAGCACAAGAGTAGGGTATGTGAAGTCTTCATTTGACTTCAAAAATTCTGATCACAACAGCCATATACACCAAGTAGCCGTTTGGCTACATTTGAAAAATCCAAGTTGGCAATTTTTGCCAACTAGCTCCTTTTTTGATTTGTCCACTTGTCACCAACTCATAAAATGAATACCACATCATATCCACCTGATTAATCATGTTTTTCAACATATATATATATATGTGTAGCAACTCAGATTTTTGAAGAAGAAATTAATAGATAATAGTTGACAATATTATGTCAACGTGTAACACCGAAATTCCCAATATTTCTTCTTATATGTCGTGATCATTTGCACACCTTTAACACCATTGATATCTCTGAATAATGATGATAAATATGCTCCCATAACATATATAAGAGTGTCTTCAAGAAAAAATAGAATGTGACGTCTCAAATCGTCACATATCCAGCTATAGTCAACAATATCATCATTTGAGAGAAATAAGATAAAATCACCATATAATCTTCAAATTAATAATAACTCAGCTCCAGAATGAAGAGAATAATATGCTCAGGAGATTCCTTGAGTAAAAATATCAAAAATACCCTCGGAGAAAAATGACCAAAATACCCTTGGTATATGAAAACTCCAGAAATGACCCCGATGGTCAGAAATAATCAAGATATCACCTTTGTCATGATAAATAATATAAGAATACACCTTTGAAATATTTTCACCATGTGATGTTCCTACAAAACTCAAAATACCAATTTTGTCCTTTTTGGTTAGTTGTGGAAACTTCCAAGGCACGTTAGTCACAAGATATTTAAAATCACCAAAAACACATAATAATCACATAATGAACATATATAAATGAAAAACAATCATTTTATCACTTTTTAAAAAAATTTCACCAAAAACGCTGGACATTGATCAATCTATGTCTCAGTTTTAGAGACTGATGTATACATCGATCGATCGATGTACCTCTGGTTGAGAGATCTATGTCTCACAGTGATTTTCAACTTTTACCTCTGTGTGACATCGATTGATCGATGCAGAGATCGATATACATCGATCTCTGGCTGAGAGATCTATGTAGAGATCTATGTATATATCGATCTCTGGCTAAGAGATCTATGTAGAGATCGATGTCACTTTTTCATTTCTTTCAACTTTATTTCAACTTTTAATCACTTATAACACCATATGTGATATTTTTAAGAATTCAACACTTAAAATCATGTCTTTGAAAATTATCCAAACATATTTCTCAATATTCTCCCCATTTTGGATGATTTTCAAAATAACCTAACATGATTTTAATGTCACAACCTTACCAATTGTTTTCAAACTTTGTTGTTAACAAACTTTTACTTTCAAACTTTGTTTTTAACAAACTTTTAAATAGTACGCTCCCCCTCAACTTATACTCTCCCCCTTAACATATACTTAACTTATACCAATTGAAACTTAACATATGACTTACCAACTAAAATCATGTTCTTATTTTATCTCCCCCTTTATTTTGCAAATCATGCAAAAGATAGAACTATACAATGGTGTCGTAAGTCATCATGCCTAACTTGGCGAGTAAGTTTTCAAAAGTGGCTTGATTAAGGGGTTTGGTAAAGATGTCAGCTATTTGGTGATCAGTTCTTATATGGTTTATGACTATATCCTCAGTTTGAACATGATCGCGAAGAAAGTGGTATTGCACCTCAATGTGTTTGGCCTTAGAATGAAGCACCGGATTCTGTGAAAGATTGATCGCACTTGTGCTATCGCAGAAAATTGGAATCTTTTTCATTTTAATGCCAAAATCACTAAGTTGCTGTTTAAGCCAAAGTATTTGGGTAGTACATAAACTCAAAGCAATATACTTGGCTTCAGTGGTAGAAAGAGCTACACTAGCTTGCTTTTTAGAAAACCAAGAGATCAAGTTGAACCTATGAATTGACATGTACCGCTAGTGGATTTTCTATCTAACTTGCGACCACCATAATCAGCATCACTATATGTGTACAATTCTAACTTAGCATTTCTATCATACCAAAGTCCTAAGTGAGGTGTATGCTTAAGATATCTAAAGATCTTTTATACCGCATTGTAATGTGATACCTTGGGACAAGATTGAAACCTAGCATACATACACACACTAAACATGATGTCAGGCCTTGATGCAGTTAAGCATAACAGTGATCCAATCATAGACCTATATAGTGTGTCATCAAAAGGTTTACCATTTTCATCCTAATCTAGTTTGATGCTAACACTTATGGGGGTAGGTGTTGGTTTCAACTCTTCAAAACCAAACTTCTTTATCATATCATTGACATACTTAAGTTGGCTAATGTGAATTCCTTGAGGGGTTTGTTTAATTTGAAGTCCTAAGAAATAATTCAACTCTCTTACCATTGACATTTCAAATTCTGAATTCACACACTCTTCGAAGTCTTTTACTAAGGTAGGGTTGGTTGAACTAAAGATTTTATCGTCTACATAGATTTGAACTATTAATAAGTCATCATCTTTTCTTCTTAGGAATAATGTGTTGTGTATGGTTCCCCTTTGATAATTATTTGTAATAAGAAAGTTTGCAAATCTATCATACCAAGCTCTTGGAGCTTGTTTCAAACCATATAAAGCTTTCTTAAGCTTGTACACATAGTTAGGATTCTTTGGATCTTCGAATACAGGGGTTTGTTTGACAAACACCTCTTCTTGGATGTATCCATTCAAGAATGCACTCTTGACATTCATTTGGAAGAGTTTGATGTTGCTTAGACTTGCAATCGCAAGTAACAATCTAATTGCTTCTAGTCGTGCAACGGGTGCAAAGGTTTCTTCATAATCTATACCTTCTTGTTGATTATAACCTTGTGCGACTAGTCTAGCCTTATTTCGTGTGATGTTTCCTTGTTCATCCATTTTATTCCCAAAGACTCATTTGGTTCCTATTGTAGACTTGTCTTCAGGTTTAGGTACTAAGTCCCACACGTTGTTCCTGGTGAATTGATTTAATTCCTCATGCATGGCATCTATCCATGATATATCACCTAAGGCTTCCTTAACATTCTTAGGTTCTATGTGTGAGACTAATCTATGTCCCTCAAGTTGACTTATGTTTCTACGTGTTCTAATCCCAACACTTGGATCACCAATGATTAATTCTTTAGGATGCCACCAATTCCTAGATTGACTAGGTTCACCTTCATCTTGTTCAAATGTTTCATTAATGTGAACATTGTCGTATACAGTTGAATCATCTTGTAAGTTAGTTGTATTAGCTTCCAATTGCAAAATCTCTTCATTTATTTCATCTAAGAGTTCATGCATGTCTTGTTCAGGGGGAGTTGGTTCTAGATGATCAAGTACAGGCTCAAGTAATACATCATCATCAAATATATTTTCAACATTATTCTCTTGTGTATGTTGATTTTTATCACTAACTTCAAAGCATGCATTTTCATTGAATTTCACATGTATAGATTCAATTATTTTTCTAGATGCAGGATTATAACACCTATATGCTCTAGAATTAGTTGAATAACCAACAAATATACATTCAATAGACTTTGGTTCAAATTTGTCTAGATTATCCTTAGTGTTCAACACAAAACACTTACATCCAAATACTCTAAGATAATCTATTTTAGGTTGTCTATTGTTTAACAACTCATAAGGTGTTTTATTTAATTTCTTTCTAATAGAAAGCCTATTTATTATATAGCATACACAACTAACAGCTTCAGCCCATAAATATTTAGGTAATTTATTTTCACATATCATAGTTCTAGAAACTTCTTGAATTGTTCTATTTTTGCGTTCAACAACTCCATTGAGTTGTGGTGTTCTTGGTGGTGAGAATTCATGTTTTATTCCATGTAATTCACAAAATTTGATTACATCTTTGTTTTTAAATTCTCTATCTCTATCACTTCTAATTCTCTTAACATTTTCTTCGTAGATGTTTTCGAGTTGCTTAATAAGAGTTTCGATTGCTAATGGAGCATCGTCTTTGTGTGTTAAGAACAATGTCTATGTGTAGCGTGAGTAATCATCTACTATGACACACACATAGTAGTGTCCACCTAGACTTCTTGTCCTACTTGGACCAAACAAGTCTAAATGAAGCAATTCTAGTACATGACTAGTATCACTTCATGTTTCGATTTTCATGTTTCTTTAATGTGTTTTCTTTTAATACATGTTTCACACATTTGAAAATTATCTAAGTCCAATTTAGGCATACCCCTGATTAAATTCTTTTTAGATAATTTTTTAATGGTTGAAATTCCTATATGGCCTAATCTTATATGCCATAAATTCACATCTAAGTCATGTGATATTAGACACTTCACCTTAGCATCTAACATATTATCTAAGGTAAGAGTATAAATGTTATCATCCCTATTTCCTTTTAAAACTATTTCTCCTTTTTATTTATTATATCACAAGAATTGGGAAGAAAAGAGACATTATAACCACAATCTATAAGTTGAGAAATACTAAGTAAATTATACGAGAGATTGCTTACTAACAACACATTTCGTATTTGAAATGTGTTAGAGTCCCCAATTGTTCCTTTTCCAACAACTTGTCCTTTGTTGTTGTCACTGAATGTTACTTTTCCTCCATTCTTGATATGTTCCAATTCGATGAATAGTTTGGGGTTCCCCGTCATATGCCTCGGACATCCACTATCTAAAAACCATTTGGTTCTTAGATTCTTTGACTTTGCCTCCTTGCATTCCGTACGTTTTTCCTACAATGGAGACAAAGTTTTAGGTACCCTTTATTTGGGTCCTTGAATGTTAGGGGCATTATTATTGTTTAGATATCCCTTAGGTATCCAAACTTGAACATACATTTTAGGCACATTTTTAGCATGATTATAATTTAGAAAATAAGAAGGATTAGCATATATATGATCATTCCATATAAGTGAAGATGCATTGTTATACACGTTACACCATGGTTGATAATCATTATATGATGGCCGATTTCTATTATGTGTATAAGGCATGCGATTTTGTTTCTTGAATGGCGCTATATAAATGTGTTAATAGGTATTTCTATAAGACTTATATGAGTGTTGCCTATACTTAGGTTCATAATAAGTTGGATACATTTTATTCTTTTTAGTTGTATTCTTATATATATATATGCATAATTTCTATGTTGTCTAGATGCAAAATTTGGCCTAGATGTATGTTTATGCGTGTGTATATTTGTGGGTGTGTGTTGTATTTTTGCCTTGATATAAGTAGAAGAAGGTGTAGAAGAAGGTGTAGAAGAAGATGTAGCAGGCAAAATTGATTTTGTTGTATTATACGGCAACTTTGTACTAGATGAGATTATCATTTCTCAACTTGATAGCCTAAGCTGGTTTTATCATTTCCATACTTTTGTGATGAGATTAGTGTATCTAACATATTAGCACCCGATTTAAATTGTTCTAATATTTTTTCTAAGTTAAGTTTACAAGACTTAAGTTGTATTATTTCATGTTCACAACTTTCCAACTTAGACTTTAACATATTATTTTCCGTTTTTAACTTTTGTTCATCTTTCCTATATGATTCAATTTTATTCTCTAAAGAACCAAGAGTATTAGTAGACTCTTGTTTAAAAGATTCTAATTGATCAGAAAACTCCAAGTTGGATGTCTTCAACTTGTCATTTTCTTCAATTAGTTTCTTCTTTTCTTTAGAGAGCCTCTTATAGTGAGCATGCATTCTTAAGAACTCTTCATACATTTCATCAAATGTCATGTCACTATCAGAATCACTATCAGAAGAAGAACATACCTCGTTGGATACGAAGCAGACTTGAGCTTCCTCAGTTTCGGATTCTGAGTCGGATGAGTCGCTCCATGTGCTCACCTTCATTGCTCGTTTCCTTTTCCTTGCCTTTGACTCCTTTGTCTTTGTCATTTGTGTCTCTTTGTCCTTGGCTTGTTTATTATTGTTGTTATTATTATTATTTTTCTTCATGGGACAATCATATGAAATATGTCCTTTTTGACCGCATTCATAAGACTTTAATTCTTTATTATACCATTTGTTTGTGTTATTTTTCTTAGGTTGAGAAGAAGAAGAAGAAGAAGAAGAAGAACGTTGTCTATTTCTATTAGGACGTTTGAAAAACTTTCTAAGTTTTCTTGATATTAATATCAAGTCATCATCTAATTCAGTATCACTATTACTATCATCATTATTTGTATGTGTTTCAGTTGTTTTGAAAGCTATTGGCTTACATAATGATTTAGATGACTCGGACTTCCGTTGATTTAGTTTTACCTCATAGACTTTAAGAGACCCGATCAATTCATCCATCTTAGTGATTGACTTTGTCTCCTTGATTGCAGTCACCTTTGGATCCCATTCAGCAGGAAGGATTCGTAGCACCTTTTGAACTTTTTCATTGTTCGTGAATGATTTGCCTAAAGTTTCAAGGGCATTAAAAATGTCAGTAATCCTCAAATCCATAGGTTTTTTTGGCAACATTTTGAAAGACTCTAATTCAGTCATAAGCATGTTTATTTTTGATTCTTTATTAGCCCAGTACCTTCATGCTTCAATACAAGTGATTTCCACATGTCGTGTGCGCTTGTGCAATTTGAAACATATTCTGCTTCAGAAGTCGTAAGTCCATTCAAGAGTAATTACATAGCTTTAGCATTCATTGACATTTTATTTTTATCTTCCGATGTCTATTCACTTTTATATTTTTCAACTTCTTGAGTGACTCCACTAACTTGTACAACTTTCATTGGAATTTACGGCCCATCTTTAACTATAGACCATAAATCGATGTCTGTAGCTATTAAGAATAGCATCATTCTTAGTTTCCAATGAACAAAATTATTGTCATCAAAACGTAGAAGGTGTTGAGTGGACATACCTTCCAACTCACATTTGTGAGAAACTATTGCTATAGTATGTACCTTTAATATGAGATAAGCAGGCTACAAAGAGTAATTGTTTCTTGGCTTTGTATTGATTGTACGGTGTTGAATTTTGCTTCTTTGAGTGGTGTAGACCTTGCTCTGATACCAATTGTTGGATCGTGCACCAGCAATAAACAACACTAGAGGGGGTGAATAGTGGTTAGCGGAAATTACACTACTACCCTTCATTAAAAACCCCTTTGAAAACAGAATCTGAGACCACCTCAGATTCAGAACCTGTTTTTGAAAAATTCAAAAATAATTGTACACAACTCCGAAAATTATGAAACTTTTCAGAATTTAACTCCAATGTGTTTACAAGGCTCTTTCCAAAACTTAGACAAAAATAAGATCGTTTGACCCTTCAAACAAAACAAAAGATTCAGATGGTCAATCTAGACAGAATTGGACAGAATGTTGCTGATTTTGAAAAACGTGTTTCACTTTGAATACTCAACCAAAAAGGTTGATCTTTATATCAAAACACTCCTTAGGATGTTTAGATAATTTTTCCGAAAGGCCATGACCTTGAACAATTCTTGATAAATACAGAATTTAAGTTTTCTTAAAACTGGTCAGATTGCAGCCAGATTGGAGCAGTTATCTTGCAAAGACTGAAAGACTAACTTTCCCTTGCTCAAATCAAGTGATTCTTCTTTCAAATGAAAGCTAACAGTCTGAAGTATAACTCTACAAAAAATCACGAATTTGGAAAGTGTTTAGCTATTTTTTCAAATCGTCAGAATTTGTGTGAAAACTGCAATAAAAACGGGCAGTAAACAGAAATGAAGAAACAAGACAAGAACACCGAGGATTTATCCTGGTTCCGTCAATGTGACCTACTCCAGTCCCAAGGAACACCTTTCCTTGGATTTTACTATAAAATGAATCACCTTACAACAAGAACCAAGCTTGATCATTGGGTTATGCACCAACCCCATTCAAGACTTGGATAATCACCTTCTAAGCAACACTTAGTTGCAACACCTCTACCACCTATTGATATAGCCTTATAAGAATAGCTAATCAATCTTACAAATGAAGCTCAAGAGGCTTGTAGCTCAACAAAAACAACAAGAACACCTTAGCTACAAAGAATGGAACAAGAACAACAACAAGAAGAAGATGATAGCTAGACAATTCAACAAATGCTTGTAAGCTTCAAGTTTGTTTCTTCTTCTTCACCATTGCATCTATTTATAGTGTGATTTGAGCCTTGGAGATAAGAACTTCAATGTGTCACCATCTTCATCATCAAATCCAAATGTCTTCACATCATTGGTTGGCTTTGTACACTTGGCAAAATAAGACAACATAATTGGTCCACCTTGGCATTACACTTGGCCGAAAATTCTACCTTGAAATTGTATTGAAAATGTGAAGATAATACCCAAAGATAATAGTCATAACAGCTCTATTATCTTCTCAACTCTTTGGCAAGATAATAGGCATGTGGGCATTGACATTTTCAAACTCAAAAATCAGCTCCAAGACCACCAAGTAGCCGTTGGCTACTTCTTGATTTTCCAAAAAAATAACTTTTGATTATCCTTTGTAAAATGAAGAAAGTAAGAAAAGATATTACCACCAAAATATACTCAACTCCAAGCACAAGAATAGGGCATGTGAAGTCTTCATTTGACTTCAAAAATTCTGATCACAACAGCCATTTACACCAAGTAGCCGTTTGGCTACATTTGAAAAATCCAAGTTGGCAATTTTTGCCAACTAGCTCCTTTTTTGATTTGTCCACTTGTCACCAACTCATAAAATGAATACCACATCATATCCACCTGATTAATCATGTTTTTCAACATATATATATGTGTAGCAACTCAGATTTTTGAAGAAGAAATTAATAGATAATAGTTGACAAGATTATGTCAACGTGTAACACCGAAATTCCCAATATTTCTTCTTATATGTCGTGATCATTTGCACACCTTTAACACCATTGATATCTCTGAATAATGATGATAAATATGCTCCCATAACATATATAAGAGTGTCTTCAAGAAAAAATAGAATGTGACGTCTCAAATCGTCACATATCCAGCTATAGTCAACAATATCATCATTTGAGAGAACTAAGATAAAATCACCATATAATCTTCAAATTAATAATAAATCAGCTCCAGAATGAAGAGAATAATATGCTCAAGAGATTCCTTGAGTGAAAATACCAAAAATACCCTCGGGGTGAAATGACCAAAATACCCTTGATATATGAAAACTCCAGAAATGACCCCGATGGTCAGAAATAATCAAGATATCACCTTTGTCATGATAAATAACATAAGAATACACCCTTGAAATATTTTCACCATGTGATGTTCCTACAAAATTCAAAATACCAATTTTGCCCGTTTTGGTAAGTTGTAGAAACTTCCAAGGCACGTTAGCCACAAGATATTTAAAATCACCAAAAACACATAATAATCACATAATGAACATATATAAATGAAAAATAATTATTTTATCACTTTTTAGAAAAATTTCACCAAAAACGCTGGGCATCGATCGATCTATGTCTCAATTTTAATGTATACATCGATCGATCGATGTACCTCTGGTTGAGAGATCTATGTATCACAGTGAGTTTCAACTTTTGCCTGTGTGTCATCGATCTCTGGCTGAGAGATCTATGTAGAGATCGATGTCACTTTTTCATTTCTTTCAACTTTATTTCAACTTTTAATCACTTATAACACCATATGTGACATTTTTAAGAATTCGTCGCTTAAAATCATGTCTTTGAAAATTATCCAAACATATTTCTCAACATGGATGACCAATGTTTCTTTTCTCTCCCCCCTTCTCTCTCTTTTTTCTATTTTCCTTTTCCTCTTTTCAGTGTCGTTGCTTTTCTCTGCTCTCAACCAAATATTCCAAATGTGTGTATAGTGAGTGTGTGTGTTGATAAACGGCTGAGCCCCTTTTATGGCTCAATTTGTTATATTTTATTATTATTTTTGTAAAAGCACGATGGCTAAAATGGTTGTGGGAAGGAAAATTAGGAGAGATATTTTGGGAGTTAATGGGGGTGGTTAATGGCCCCATTAACTCATTATCTTTTATCTTTTTTTAAGTTTTCATATTTAAATTTAACCTAAATTAATTAATTTAATTTTTTTTAAGTTTACGGTTACAACACTAGTCTTCATGCTAGGAGGAAATGTGTTGTGGGCAACACATTCCAACGTAAACGCCAGAGAAAAAGGTTCATGCGCAGAGGTCCCTTGAGCCTCCAGATTCGATGTCAGGCTTGGCTATTCATGGACTGGGTTGCCGATGTGATTACGTCATATGCACTCGCCACTGAGAATTTCCCAGATGATTCAAACTTCTAATGAAGCGTAGGCTCATTCTGGGTATGCCGTGTATGATGGATGCTAAGGGACTCCAACCCATCCATCAGAATATGTCTACAACTGCGAATACTCCTCCAAACAAATGAAGCATCTTGAGGTGTTGCCTCCGAAAGTGGAGAACCAGATTTAGTTGTTAGGACCCGAACCCATAAAGGTTCCCTTTCAGTGAGTAACTTCCAACCCAACTTAGATAACATGGCTAGGTTCATTCGACGTATTCTACGAATACCGAGGCCACCACAGTTCTTGGCCTCGCAAATGGTATCCAGGATAGGTAGTGTAAATGTTTGGTGTCATCGAGCTCATCCCAAAAGAATCCTCGCATATGTTTCTCCATTTCCTCAATGACAGATAAGGGGATTTTAGCTGTTTGCATCACATAGCAAGGTAAGGTGGACAGTATGGATTTGATGAGTATGGCCCTCGACGCTTGTGAGAGAACCTTAGATTTCCACCCAGCCAACCTATTACGAACATTCTCCACAAGAAAGCCACAGGTAGAGGAGGTAACTCTGGAGTGTAACAAAGGCATCCCAAGATATCTGCCCAATCTTTACATGGTCTCCACTTGAAGGGTCCGGCTTAGCGCAGCCACAATGTCCGGAGAAGTATTTTTCGACGTATAAATCATAGATTTCCAGAGGCTAACCTTTTGACCTGAAAGCTTGCAGAAATGGTTTAGCATATTCTCAATGGTTGCTGCTTGTTGTTCAGATGCCTCTCCAAACAGCAGAAGACCATCTGCAAAGAAGAGGTGGGAGATTGCCGGGCCCTTCCTGGAAGTTTTGCATGGCTTCCACCGTTTTAATTGCACCTCTCGTTGAATAAGTTGACTCAGCACCTCCATACAAAGTAGAAACAAATAGGGCGTTAAAGGGTCCCCTTGTCGAATACCACGCATAGGTTGGATACGCTTCAACTGTTGTTCGTTCCAAATGATGGATGTACATAATTAGCTCCACAAGATCTGACCCGAGGCTTACGGTTTGCAGAACAGTGCACATGAAAAGCCAACTCACTCTGTCATAAGTCAAGGCCTATTTTGACCACCATCAGACTGTGCTTCCCAGATTTACGTCTCATGGTGTACAAGGGCTCTTGAGCAATAATGATGATGATTTTATTTTTAGTAATTACTTATTATATTTATAGTTATTCCTTGTTTGATGATTAATTTTTTTATCTAATAAGATTAGAAAATAAGAAACATTATGGTCGACATATACATCCTTTACGTGGATAAGGTTACATTGTATGTTCATGCAATAAAGAAATGTTATTTTCTGTTCCATAAAAAAAACCATTTATTTGAAGAACTTTAAAACTTATACTTAGATGACAACCTCTTGTTCTAATGACATATTTATTTAGTTAAAGATTCTTGTTTGTACAAGAAAATTTAAAAATTTTGCGCACAAAAGCTATATATACACACATAAACGTTAGTATATATAAAACATATTACATATACATTAGAAGCTTTTAGTAAATATGACATATACATTTTGCACATACACGCACTTAAATCATGCTAAAAAATCATTCAAACATATACATTGCATGTGTGTATCTAAGGCTACAGGCAAATCAAGCTTTTAGCGAGCTATTCGAGTTCAATTCATTAATGACTTGGCTCGAATTCAAAGTCGAATCATAATTTTAGTTCGAAATATTTTACGAATCGAATTCAAACTTAATGTTATTCGGCTCGAATGTTCGACGAAGCCTTGACAAATAAATTTGTCGAAGTTTCGATTCGTAGGCCTATAATTCACACAAAAATAATCGATTTTGAGCCAACGAATCGAACTCGAGCTCATGAGCCAATCTGAGTTGCAAATCGGATAATGCTCAAGAATCGTAAATGAGCTTTCGAGGCGAACCAAACTTTTCCTAAAACTTATCGAATTCGAATATGAGCTCAATTTTAGGTTCGTCACAAATTCGAATTCAAATTCGAACCTCATTAAACATGTTTGAATCGAACTTAATTTTTAAATTATTTACCAAGATTCGGTTCGTTTGCACCTCTATCTAGTAAATATGTGTGAAGGAGGTCCTTATCATGATAGTATTAGATCTCAAAAAGAAAAATGTCTTTTAGTGCTAATTGTTAAGCGTTTTAGTTACTCTCAGAATATAAAGCACAGGAAGTTCAATCTTGTCCAAAGTTCTTCGTTTGTGGTCTTCCGGTTGCAAAACCTATATACAAATATAATTGTTGGAACTCACATTCTCTGTGCCATGATGTGTGCCCTAAATCCTAGTAATAACTTAGTCCAAATGTCATAGAGCCTAGCTGATTGTGATGATATTCAGTGATTAAAAATTTAAATATTCACTTCAGTTATAACATCACAATTCATGGAAAAAAGGCTTTATCGGTATTATCCCGCGATTGCGCAGGGTCCGAAGAGGGACCGAATCGTTTCGCAATCTGGTAAGGTTGCTGATTTGTGATCTTAAGATCACGGATTAACTGCTGAAAACAGTCTCTTACAAAAAAAAAAAATTATATGATAAAACCGCGTATTTTATTGCACCAAACTCGTAGGACAGGAAAATTGTCAATCCAACTTAGCCACCCTTGCCAAACAAGTGACACAACATCCAAAATAAAGTAACACAATTAGACCTCAAGCCTTTACAATTCCATAAACACCAAATAAAAGACGGTGAATAATCCTGAGGGCAACCAACTCCCTGCATGCATGTACATCACTTTTCATACCTATCTCTGTAAGGTCCGAAATACACTCTAGAAAGGGGGGGTGAATAGAGTGTATGGCTCTTTTGCGGAATTTTCTGGTTTTTCTCAACTCAAAAAGATATTCAAAATCAGAGCAAGAATTGGAGATGAGAGACAATGAAAGAGTACACCGGATATAGAGTGGTTCGAATCGCAAATGATTCTACTCCACTACCACTTTGTTTCCAAAGTGGATTTTCAACAACTACTCTTCTTATTATGAACAATAAGAACAACCACAGCAACACTTACACTAACACTTTAGTGTAAGCAACAACAACAGCAACTTCTTGCACAACACACTTGTGCAACTACAACAACTACAGCTCGTAGCAAGAACAATTTCTTGCTTCCTCACAACTTCAACAAAAGTTCTCTCAAGAACTTCTCACAGTGGGTTGAAGAGATATAGTAAGGTTCACACTTTCTCACAAGTCTAAGCACAAGCTAGAGATCAAATAATTATGGTTCCTCTTGTGCTTGACTCTCTTTCTCTCAATATACAACAATGAAGATCAAAGAAAGCTAGACAAGCTTTGAACAAATTTACAAGTATGAGAGAAAAGTACAACAATGTAAAATGAAGCTAGATGATGTTGAAAGTGTGTAATTGCTTCATCCAAGCCTTCTCTATCTATAGAAGAAGTTCACCACGTTTTTGAGGCCTTCCACCAAGTCTTCATCTTCAAAAATGTCAAGACAATGCCAAAATAGTCTTTAGCCACCCTATGGAGTGATTTGATCTTGGATAGCCACCCTAGAGAATCTTAGACAAGCTTACAATAGTCAAGGAAGCATGTAACAAGTTGGGTTAAAGTCCACAAGAAGTTTGAAGAAGATTGGAAAGAGAAAACCTTGAAAATCAACCTTGGATTTTATTCTAACGTTCAAAAAATTTGAATTCTGCAGCACATCGATCGATCTATGTCACCAGGTTTAGAGACTGAAGTACTCAGTCAGACATCGATCGATCGATGTCAGGGGCTGAAGTGACATCGATCGATCGATGTCACCTGGTTTAGAGATCGAAGTCCTCAGTTCGACATCGATCGATCGAAGTCAGGGTATGAAGTGACATCGATCGATCGATGTCCTTGTGGTTGAGGGTTCGATGTTCTCAGACAGACATCGATCGATCGATGTCAGGGGCTGAAGTACATCGATCGATCGATGTCCCCTGTTTGAGAGATCGATGTCCACCAGTGACTTCCAATCTCAACCATCTTTGGACATAATATGTTTTGCCTATCTTGCATCGAATATTAAACATAGTTTTAACTTATACAAAACATCTTTTCATCATCAAAACGTTTTACAACTTAACATTCTCCCCCTTTTTGATGATTTCAAAACAACAATCCAAAAGATGTTTTTCTACAACTCCCTCTTAGTTCATGCTTTCTCATCAATCTACCCAACATGCTCCCCCTCAAATTTTGCATCAAGTTTTGTATTTTCACCATTTCAATATGTAAAGCATATCAATAGACTTTTTGTCATGTTATGCACAATTCAACTTTTTAAGCCAAAATGACAGACAGTAACCATTCTTAGTTTAGCCATTTGAATACCTATCATGTCAACATGTTCAACACAAAATGACAGAAAGTAACCATTCTTAGTTTAGCCATTTGAATGCCTATCATGCCAACATGTTCAACACAAAATGACAGAAAGTAACCATTCTTAGTTTAGCCATTTGAATGTCTATCATGCCAACATGTCCAACACACGTCGTGTTAATATCTAATTATGCTTCCCAACAATCCATCATGCCAAAACATATCATTAGCAAGCATCCAAAGCTCCATCAAGTTAAGGTAAAAAACAATTCATGAAATGAAACCAACAAAACATGCTAACAATGTAAAAACATGATAATGATGCCAAAGCCAAAGCATGCATGGAACTTCTCCCCCTTTTTGAAAACATCAAAAAAATTTACCAAGGCGAAAATATAAATGTCATGAGGAAAATATCAAGTTTTGAGATACAAACTCAAACTAACATAAAAACGAGGGAATGGGAAATCATCAAGAATTACTCCTCATCAGAGGAGAAACAAAGTCCGGAAAGAGCGGCTTTGAGCTTCGTCTTCAATTTCTGGTACTTGGTCTTTTGCATGGTTAGCTCATTGTGGAGTGACTTGACTTCAGTATCCACTCTTGTTTCTAGCGTTTTTAAACGAGTCTGGAAAGTCATATAGCCTTTTTCCAAATCGTCTATACGAACAGCTTCCTTGGTCAAGTCTTCACCCCATTGACCAAGAGTGCGTTGGATGTCATTTATCTCGTATTCAATATCGAAATCATCCCCGGATTCACTCTCTTTCTCCATTGGGGCTTTGCCTTTGTCTATGCGAGATGTAGGACTTGGAGGGTTGGGTTGGGGTTCTACAGTAGGCTCAGTGGGGTGTGGTGGTATTTCCGGCTCATTTTCAGCTTCCTCTTCCTCCAGCTCCTGAGCACCACCCCTTCGTTGCGCTTCCTTTCTAGACTTGAGAATTTGCTGGATGTTGAATTTTGTGTAATAGTCCTTATTCGTAATCCCTTCTTCGTATTCAACATCCAGTACGAGATTTGAACTTTTCAGTAATCTATATCAGATTACTGTAAGGAAGTGCTTTTGATTTCTTCGTGACCGCCTCCAACACGTTTTCAAAGAATATTTCTCCAAAATTTACCTGCTCTCGCCTGGCTATGCGGTATGTGATGTAGAAGTCTAGGTTGCTGGGAAGTTTAGCTGATTTTCCATTTACACAAAAGGTAACTATCGCAAGCAAGACTCTATACATCAAAGGCATATCGTTTGTGTTCTTTGTCGGGTGAAAGCCAAGAAAGGTTTTGACTTCATTTTCAGTGACTTGGTACTTGTGAAAATCCCACTTCCAAGGATCGAAATCCTTGAATCTCTCATTAGGTGTACCAAGAATAGCATTGATTTGTGCAGTGTGAAAAGAGACTATTTGACCATCAATAACTGAATTCAGAGAAAATGGATTTCCATTCAGATAGTCAATCCAAAAATTGGCATAAAACAGTCGGGTATAACGGGTAGACATAGCTCCCATCTCAGATGAATCCCATAAAAACTTCCAGTTTTGAGCATACAACAAGTCAATTATAGGTCTCAATTCTGCATTGCTCAAAATGTCCTCAATTTTGAGCACTTTTGATGGAATGGTAGACCTATTGCTATTTTCCCATTCAGTGAATAGTAATTGTGCTCTCTGAGATATATGAGTATGTATGCCTAATCCTAGAGGTGTAGCCAATGCATTCTCATATTCACCAGTTTTAAGCCAGGGAAAGTTTCTAATGTGAAGACTTTCTCTTACCTCCCTGATTAGATGTTGTTGAGATGGTTCTGGCTGTTTCCGCAGCCCTGGTGTCCTTGAGCCAGTTGGTACATGTGGTTGATTGTCTCCTTGAGATGTCCTTTTCCTTTTGGGATGATTCTTGGTTCTTGGGGCCATTTGAGATTTAGGGCACGAATTTGACAGAGGAATTGTTTGAATATTGAGACTTGGTGTAGGATTGAGTAGGATTAGAGATAAGAAATGTTCTTGAGAGAAGAAACTAGGGGTTGGGTTCGTTTTGGTGGAGAGTTTTCGCAGAGAATTTTAGGGTTCTTAGGATAGTTTAGGGTAGAAATAAGAAATGAGGCGTTTTTGCAGGTTTTATAAGCTTCTGTCCCGCTGACATCGATCGATCGATGTCAGGGACTTCGATCGATCGATGTCCTGTACATCGATCGATCGATGTCTTTATAGACATCATTCTCTAAAATTTTTACATAGATCGATCTATGTATGCAGAATTCTGTAATTTTAACAGTTTTTAACCCTTTAACCAATGTTTAGCATTCCCAATCTTGTCCTAATTGATTCGAACGTCTCGGTGGGAAGGGATTTTGTAAATATATCCGCCAGTTGGTCATTTGTTGGAACGAACTCAACGCATACCAATCCTTTTTGGATGCAATCTCTTATGAAGTGATGTCTCACCTCAATGTGTTTTGTTCTACTATGATGAACCGGGTTTTGTGCTATACTTATGGCTGAGGTATTGTCACATAGAATGGAAACTTTTTCAAACTTAACATTATAATCGTTCAAGGTGTTGATCATCCAAAGTAGTTGTGCACAGCACGAAGCGGCCGATACATACTCGGATTCCGCCGTGAAAAGTGACACACTATTTTGTTTCTTGGAAAACCAAGAAACTAAGCAATCTCCAAGGAATTGACATGTCCCGGATGTGCTTTTACGATCAACAAGATTTCCAGCATAGTCGGAGTCACTATATCCTCTTAGATCAAAACAACCATTTTTGGGATAAAACAATCCGAAGTTCAAAGTCCCTTTTAAATACCTAAAGATACGTTTAATGGCAACTAAATGCGATTCCTTAGGCATACTTTGAAATCTAGCACATAAGCACACAGCATGCAAAATATCCGGTCTACTAGCGGTTAAATAAAGTAAACTTCCAATCATACCCCTATATTTCGTTACCTCAACTGGCTTTCCTTTTTCGTCTTTGTCAAGCTTTGTACTTGTGCTCATCGGAGTGCTCACACTTCTTCCATCCTCGAATTTGTACTTCTTGAGCAAATCCTTCGTATACTTTGTTTGAGATATGTACACTCCATCTTGAGTTTGCTTGATTTGTAGACCAAGAAAGTAGTTGAGTTCACTCATCATGCTCATTTCAAATTCTCCTTCCATCAATTTAGCAAAATGCTTACAAAGAGAATCATTAGTAGCACCAAATATGATATCATCCACATAAATTTGAACAAGTAATTGATGGTTTCCTTGTTCTTTAATAAAAAGAGTAGTGTCGACTTTTCCTCTTGAAAACTCGTTTTCAAGTAGGAAGTTACTTAATCTATCATACCAAGCCCTAGGAGCTTGTTTAAGTCCATAAAGGGCCTTTTTGAGTCTAAAAACATGATTTGGATAATCATGATTTTCAAACCCCGGAGGTTGAGCTACATAGACCTCTTCTTGAATTATTCCATTCAAGAATGCGGATTTCACATCCATTTGATATAGTTTGAAATCCTTATAGCATGCATATGCTAATAACATCCTAATAGCTTCTAACCTAGCCACGGGGGCAAAAGTCTCATCGTAGTCTATGCCTTCCTCTTGCCTATAGCCTTGGGCTACTAACCTAGCTTTGTTTCTAGTGATGTTTCCTTTATCATCCATTTTGTTCCTAAATACCCATTTGGTGCCAATTACAGGATGATCACTAGGTTTAGCAACTAATTCCCAAACATCACTTCTTTCAAATTGATTTAATTCTTCTTGCATAGCTAATACCCAATCTTCATCATTTATTGCTTCTTTTATATTTTTAGGCTCAACTTGTGAAATGAAGGCATTTTCATTGAATTTTCTCCTTGTCATTACACCTTGGCTAGTTTCACCTAGTATCAACTCTTTAGGGTGATCTTTCCTATATTTGTATGAATCCGGCAAATTTGAGGTATCTCCTCCTACTTCTTCATCTTCAACATTAGGTTCAAGTGGATCAATCCTAAGGTCGATGACAATATTACCTTTTGGATTCTCAAATTTTTCTATATGACTTACTTCGATTATTTCATCTTCATCGTCATCATTATTGTCGTTTGACTTATCATTAATGAATTCACTAAACTTGACATGAATTGATTCTTCAACTTTCATACTTCTCTTATTATATACTCTAAATGCTTTGCTATTTTGAGCATAGCCCATAAAAATTCCTTCATCCGCTTTGAAGTCGAGTTTATCCAAGTTGTCTTTGGTGTAGGATAAAACACTTACAACCAAAAACCTTGAAATAACCAATATTTGGTACTCTACCTTTCCAAAGCTCATAAGGAGTCTTTTTGAGAAATGGTCTCAAATAAACTCTATTGATCACATGACACGCGGTATTTACCGCTTCGGCCCAAAAATATTTGGGTAGCTCAAATTCGTTTAGCATGGCTCTACTCATTTCTTGAAGTGTTCTATTTTTCCTTTCCGCAACACCATTTTGTTGAGGAGTTCTTGGAGCTGAAAAATTGTGTCCATACCCTTTGGATACACAAAATTCTTGAAACTCTCCATCAAACTCACCACCTCTATCACTTCTAATTTCCTTAATTGTGTCTTCTCTTTGATTTTCTAATCTCTTACAAAGCTTTATAAATTCTTGACATGCATCATTCTTTTTAGCTAAGAACATTACCCAAGTATACCTAGAGTAGTCATCTACCACCACAAAGGTGTAATGTTTTCCACTTAGACTTGTTGTACCAATGTCCCCATACAAATCCATATGAAGCAATTGTAGAGGTTTGGTGGTGGAGATTTCACTTTTGGGCTTGAAACTCGTTTTAACAAGTTTTGCCTTTTGACAAGTGTCGCATAAGCCATGGTTTTCGAAATTCAATTTTGGAAGACCTTGGACCTTTTCATTTTTGCAAATCTCTTTGAAATTCTTGAAACTAATGTGTCCAAGTCGTCTATGCCATAGTTGAGTCAAATCATTTTTGGCAACTAGGCAAGAAACATTTTGTGATATCAAATCATGTGTGCTAAATTTGTAAACATCATTTTTACGAATAGCTTCGAAAACAATCTTATCATTCTTTTTCACAACACATTTTCTTTTCACAAACTCAATTTGAAAATTTGCATCACATAGTTGGCTAACACTTATCAAGTTATACTTAAGCCCTTCTACATATAGTACATTATTAATAGTAAAAGAGGAATTACCAATTTCTCCATGTCCAAGGATTTTGGCTCTCCCATTGCCAAAATGCACCGTTCCACCATCTTGGAGCTTGAGCTTGGTGAACAACGTCTTGTCTCCGGTCATGTGAGTTGAACATCCGCTGTCCATAAGCCATTTGGTTCCTTCTTCTTTGGCTACTCCATTTATCTTGAGAGCCTACAAAGACAAAAGGTGTATGCATTGGTACCCTTTGATGGTTGGGTCCTTTAGGGTTAGTTTTTCGACCCTTAGGCTTCCAAACGTATGTGCCCTCAAATCGAGCTTTACATGCTTTCTTTACATGTCCTAGTTTGTTGCAATAGAAACACGTGGGTACGAGCTTTGGTTTAGAAGATGATAAATTTTGTTGTGATTTTCTATTGTTTGTCTTTTTCTTTAAAGACTTGGGTTTAATAGAAGATGATGAGTTAAATCCTAAACCGGATTTATCATTTCCAATTCGTTGATTCCCAAGTAGTATGTCTAAGTTGTTTTTCCCGTTTGTTAGTCTTTGTAAGTCTAATTTTAGTTTTTCACATTCTTTTATAATTTCTTCCTTTTCAAGAGCTACGGTTTTATGCATAGTAAGCATGATATCATGCTCTTGAACCATCAAAATATTTTTGTCATGCAAGCTCTTATTTTCTAAAATGCATTTCTTGAACTCTTTCTTTAAATGCTTATATTTCAAATTTAATTTTTCAAAATCATCTTGCAAATCTCCTATTTCATCATGCAAATTTGAAGGGTTAGAGTTTACCTCAAGGTCGTCTTCAATCGCCATAAGACAAGTATGTTGAACCTTTGAATTTTCAACCATTGCCACAAGTCCAACACCTTGATCTTCACTATCTTCTCCTTCCGATTCCGAAAGGAGATCATCCCACGTGGTTACCTCCGCATTGAGTGCCTTCTTCTTTTGAGAAAAGACCTTCTTCTCTTGCTTTTGCGGCTCTTTTACGTGGCAATCGGCAATGAAGTGACCGGGTCGACCACATCTATAGCAATTTTCACTTGCTTCTTTTTCTTTAGATGGTTTCTTGAAAAACTTTCTTGCTTGAGCTTTGTTTCTAGTTGTCATTCTTCTAAATTTTCTCACAAGAAGGGCAACTTCCTCATCCGAATCATCGGACTCTACCACCAATCCTTTGTGTGATGCTTGTGTAGGCTTTATAGGATTCATCCTATTTTGTTCATCAATAAGAATTTCATGAGTAAGAAGATTACCGGATAGCTCATCAAGAGTAAGAGTCTTGAGATTCTTTGATTCGGTGATGGCGGTGACTTTGGGTGTCCATTCTCTTGGCAAGGAGTTAAGGAGTTTTGAGACAAGGTCTTCGTTTGAGATTTTCTTGTCAACCATGGAGAGTTGATTCACTATTCGTGTGAATCGATCGATTGTCTCCTCAATCTTCTCACCGCTCTTCATTCCGAACATCTCATACTCCTTCATGAGCATGAGTCTTTTGGCCATTCTTACTTGCTCAGTTCCTTCATGTATCATTTCAAGCCTTTTCCATGCCTCATGGGCTGTTTCAAGACCTTGGAGTCTAATGAGCTCAGTGGTAGTTAGAGCACTTGAGAGAATGTCAAAAGCTTTACCATTAATGGCGAACTTTATCTTCTCTTCGTCGGTGTAGTCATCCTCATCTTTAAACATTGATTCTCCTTTTGAGTTGGTAATCATTGGAACTTCAATTCCTTTGACAACAGCTCTCCATATATCAAATCCACAGCCTTTCAAATGATTGATCATTCGAAATTTCCACAAAGAATAGTTTTGGGCATCAAACATAGGAGCTTTAGTGTTTGATCCGGAAAATAGTGCAGTAGGCTTAGGAGATGAGGAGGTTGAGGTTGGGGTTGAGGTTGTCATTTCCATGATCTTTAACCTTGCTACTTGCAAAGATTGGCCAAGCAATCAAGGTTAGGCTCTGATACCAATTGTAAGGTCCGAAATACACTCTAGAAAGAGGGGGGGTGAATAGAGTGTATGGCTCTTTTGCGGAATTTTCTGGTTTTTCTCAACTCAAAAAGATATTCAAAATCAGAGCAAGAATTGGAGATGAGAGACAATGAAAGAGTACACCGGATATAGAGTGGTTCGAATCGCAAATGATTCTACTCCACTACCACTTTGTTTCCAAAGTGGATTTTCAACAACTACTCTTCTTATTATGAACAATAAGAACAACCACAGCAACACTTGCACTAACACTTTAGTGTAAGCAACAACAACAGCAACTTCTTGCACAACACACTTGTGCAACTACAACAACTACAGCTCGTAGCAAGAACAATTTCTTGCTTCCTCACAACTTCAACAAAAGTTCTCTCAAGAACTTCTCACAGTGGGTTGAAGAGATATAGTAAGGTTCACACTTTCTCACAAGTCTAAGCACAAGCTAGAGATCAAATAATTATGGTTCCTCTTGTGCTTGACTCTCTTTCTCTCAATATACAACAATGAAGATCAAAGAAAGCTAGACAAGCTTTGAACAAATTTACAAGTATGAGAGAAAAGTACAACAATGTAAAATGAAGCTAGATGATGTTGAAAGTGTGTAATTGCTTCATCCAAGCCTTCTCTATCTATAGAAGAAGTTCACCACGTTTTTGAGGCCTTCCACCAAGTCTTCATCTTCAAAAATGTCAAGACAATGCCAAAATAGTCTTTAGCCACCCTATGGAGTGATTTGATCTTGGATAGCCACCCTAGAGAATCTTAGACAAGCTTACAATAGTCAAGGAAGCATGTAACAAGTTGGGTTAAAGTCCACAAGAAGTTTGAAGAAGATTGGAAAGAGAAAACCTTGAAAATCAACCTTGGATTTTATTCTAACGTTCAAAAAATTTGAATTCTGCAGCACATCGATCGATCTATGTCACCAGGTTTAGAGACTGAAGTACTCAGTCAGACATCGATCGATCGATGTCAGGGGCTGAAGTGACATCGATCGATCGATGTCACCTGGTTTAGAGATCGAAGTCCTCAGTTCGACATCGATCGATCGAAGTCAGGGTATGAAGTGACATCGATCGATCGATGTCCTTGTGGTTGAGGGTTCGATGTTCTCAGACAGACATCGATCGATCGATGTCAGGGGCTGAAGTACATCGATCGATCGATGTCCCCTGTTTGAGAGATCGATGTCCACCAGTGACTTCCAATCTCAACCATCTTTGGACATAATATGTTTTGCTTATCTTGCATCGAATATTAAACATAGTTTTAACTTATACAAAACATCTTTTCATCATCAAAACGTTTTACAACTTAACAATCTCTACTCATCTAAAAAGATAGAAATATAAAAAGATGAACCTTCTACTAGCTCATTAAAAAATCTCATATCAATGAGACAATTCCATATTCACCTACTTTCAAGTATTCAGAACTAGATGTTTGAGAGGTCAGTCCTACATGTCATGCAACAACATTACCCCGTCATACTTAATTTGACATGTTTTATTTTACATATTCTTGCTCTCTTAGTCTTAGACGTCACACATAACAAAAGTCTATCTTTAAACTTAGCATACCTATTCGATGAATGCCGTTGCACATAACCTGACCTTACCATGCTTTAGCATAAGATCAATTTGTGAGATATTGTCATTGCTCACCACCTGACTATAACATGTATCGTCTCAATGATCTAGTCATGAAATGCTAACATTAGACATGGTTAGACTGAATCATGTTCATTACCTTCAATCAACCGTATGATCTTAGTACTTGTTCCAGTCGTACCGACTGGTCGAGTGATTTCTTATGTTTCACATAGCACACTCTTGTTCCAGACGTTAGGTGACCTCGCCATTGCACATGGCTTGTTTCTTCTTTCTTTTTTCTCATATGTCAGGCGATTTAGCCGTTGTCCATAAAACTATTTTATCTTAACCTAATGCAAGAGGTTTTGTCCTTGCACTTGACTTACTCTTCCCTTTATATCAAGTGATATCACCGTGGAACTTGATATCATTTGACCTTACCAAGTCAAGAAGTACCCTATGTGCATATGACGTGAGATTTTTTTTTTTGGAGTAAATGCAAATATTATAAACCAAGTAAATGACCATAGTAAGTACCATGATCGATCAAAAGTTGCACCTAAATGGGGGTGTACGTTAGACCTATTGTGCATGGCAACAAACTGGGATGCAAGACTAATGCAAAATTTATAAGTAAAGTAGACCCTATACAAAATTCACAATCTCCAAAGCAACAGGCTACCTTGAGTTGTATCTAAGAAATAAACTAAGTAATCATCAAAAGCAACATGCTGCTTTTGGTACTGGCCGATAGTTCAATTGGATGCTAGAATACAGTGACTCAAATTTCTAAGAAATAAAATGAGTAATCATCACTTATTGTTACAAGTGATGTGATCTTGACGTTGCACATGATTTTCACTAATTGACTTTCATACACTGATCATTATAAACTTTCACATGCATTAACATTTGTGACATAAGCTTTGATCTTTCCAAACTCTCATGCATTGTCCTTAACTAAAATGCAATGACCTTTCTTGACCTTTATGCGTTGACTATTTTGCATGCATCGACTTGGTTTGAATCAGTCAACTATGCAGTTGTCTTAAGTTTTCTTACATTGAATTTACCCGGATGAGATCCTAGGAGGTTAAAAGTGAGGCTAAAAGTGATGCATCCAATCACGCGTCGCTACATGTACAAAAGCGATTTTTTTTAAAAAAAAATTGCAGCACCCCTTGCTTTTGTAACGTGACGACGTGTGATTAGAAGCCTCACTTTTAGCCTCCTAAGATCTCATCCGGAATTTACCTGGCCTTCATGCGCATACATTTCTATGACATTCACCTACTTCTGATATTCCTGTATTTGTCATCCATCTACAAGCTTATGACAGCCTCCTGACTTGACCCCAGCTGAGACCCCATGCTTTGCATAAACCTTTGATTTAGTCATGTCTATCTTACTTTCCTTTGTGAATCCATTTCGGCTTAACGTTGCGTCAAGTCATTTACCAACAACGCCTACTCTTTTGCATGAGTATGCAACTTTATTGAAACTTGGACTTACACGGGATGGGGTTCATATCTATTCAAAACCTTAAAATAATGGGTGATGATACATAATCTTCATATAACCCGTATATTTTTCTCAAATTGGCCAATGTATGACAATATTCTCAACAGAATTCTGGATTTAGTCTACTCATAGCCATACTCACGTGTTTTAACCCATAAGCACCAAGTCAAGGTATCTTATACTCATCTCTATGAGTTGGTATATGACCTTTTGCATCCGAAATATCTCATACTCAAACACCATCATTCTTATCCTTAAACCCATCATGTTTATTTGTGGTCTTCAAAATATTGTATTCATTAAATTCAATATGAGCATATTCAACATGTTTTTATCACACACATAGTATCGGCATTAAATGATCACAAACATGCAAGACAATATAACCATAACAGTGTGAAAAATAATGTTTTCTTTTTCTTTTTGCACCATATAACTGACTAAAACTTGTCAGTTTGGTATCGGACCTTGCAGAACAGTGTCTGGAGCATCCGAAAGGGTCTCTTCAATTTTTTGTGTCACCGGTCTGTTGACACCTTTAGGGTTAGAATCTCCTCACCCCAAATCCCTCACCCCACGCGTCACCGTGCGCCATGCGGCGGCAGAGGTGGGTGGTGAGGCTAGATGCAAGTCATCCTCATCTAGCCTCACTACACACCCCTGCTGCCACGTGTCGCTTGATAACAAGTAGAAAGATCGAATTTTGATGAGAAAAATAATTTCTTTCTTGTTTATTCATCTTTACAATGCCTTACATATATACACCCGAGCCTACATCTTTGTATGGTAAGTCAAATATTCTGTTTTATGATTACACAATCATATCCCTATAAATCTGCAATCTAAATCTGTTATTTACAATAAAGAATATTCCCTATTTAATTATTTTCCTTCTAACACTCCCCATCAAGTTGAGCATGGGGATCAACAATGCCCAACTTGAACAAAGCTGTTTCGAACCCTTTTCTAGCCATTGCTTTAGTTAAGATATCTACAAGTTGATCTTCAGACCGGACAAATAGTAGTTCAATGATTTTCTCATCCAACTTCTCTCGGATAAAGTGCATGTCCACTTCTATATGTTTGGTACGATCATGCTGAACTGGATTTTCAGAAATATGAATGGACGCTTTGTTATCACACAATAACTTAGACAATCCCATAACAGGAAACCCAATATCCTTCATCAGTTTTCTTATTCATAATATCTCCATTACACCTTTGGCAATGCCTCTAAATTCTTCCTCAGCACTGGAAAGAGGTACAACCTTTTGCTTCTTGCTTCTCCACGTTACAATGTTTCCTCCTACCAAGGCAAAATACCCTGAAGTTGACCGTCGATCTATGATATTTCCTGCCCAATCAGCGTCAGTATAAACTTCAACATTAAGATGACCATGATTTTTAAAGAGGATACCTCGCTCAGCTATTCCTTTCAAATACCGCAGGATTCTCATAATTGCCTCTATGTGGTGCTCTTGGGGTCGATGCATAAACTGGCTAACCACGCCTACAGCATAAGCAATGTTTGGTCGAGTATGTGAAAGATAGATCAACTTCCCGACCAATCGCTGGTATCTTTCACGCTCTACGTCCATCTTTCCTTCCACAAGCTCAAACTTATGTATCATCAACATAGGGGCATCGGCTGGTTTACAATCGATCATGTCAACTTCAATCAACAGGTCTAGTATGTACTTGTGCTGAGAAATAAAGATCCCTTGCGTGGATCGGGCAACTTCAATTCCCAAAAAATATTTCAGAGCTCCCAAGTCTTTCATTTCGAACTCAGAAAACAACTGCCTTTGGAGTACTAACATTTCTTCTGAATCGCTTCCTGTGATAATTATATCATCCACATAAATGATTAGATATGTCAATAGATCTCCTTGTTTTTTCACAAATAATGTATGATCAGCATTGCTTTGAATGTACTCCTGTTTTTTCATAAAGGTCGTGAATCTTCCGAACCAGGCCCTGGGAGACTATTTAAGTCCATATAGAGAGCGTTTCAACCTACACACTTCATGATCAGCAAAGGTAGTAGAAAAACCCGGAGGAGGTGTCATGTATACTTCTTCTTTCAATTCTCCGTGAAGAAAAGCATTCTTTACATCAAACTGGTATAGAGGCCAGGACTTAGTTGCTGCTACAGACAACAATACTCGTATAGTATCCAGCTTAGCAACTGGAGAGACGGTTTCATCATAATCAATGCCGTAGGTCTGAGTATAGCCTCGAGCTACTAACCTGGCCTTATATCTTTCGATGCTTCCATCTGCCCTGTACTTAATGGTATACACCCATTGGCACCCTACAGCCTTCTTGCCTTCCGGTAAACTTGTCCTTTCCCAAGTATCGTTCTTTAAAAGGTCATCTCTTCTTCCATGGCCTTTCTCCATTCTGATTTTTCCATGGCCTCATCAACTGTCCGAGGAATCATATTCTCACATACTGCTGCCAAAAAACCTTTTGCCCCAGTCACGGGATATATGGTGCTCTTAGACATTTTTCCTGGCGAATACCGAATTGGTGGGACTCCTCTATTCGTCCGGGGAGGTAGAATTTTCCCTCGTTGTTCTCCTGAAATATTAGTCCTATCCAAAATAGATTCGCATATAACAGTACAGGTAGACTCAGGTAAAACTTCTTTAGGTAAGGCTTTTAGTTTAGTGATGGAAGGTGAACTAGCTTGACTTACCTCTTGTGGAGTACCCATCGAAGAGTGATTACTAGGTTGTTCTGGAAGTGAGATTGTAGTTACGCCGGGTAAGGCACATTCGGCGTCACCTACTTGCCCTGTTGGGATAACCGGACAGCTTAGGTTATGTAATCAATCGTAGCTCTCTTCAGAAGTCTCCCCCGGAGGTCAAGATTGGACAAAATAAAAATACTCATGTTCTAAGAAGGTACAGTCTAGGGTAACATGGATTCGTCGAGTCCTAGGATTGTAACACCGATACCCTTTCTGGGAGGTAGCATACCCAACGAAGACACACTTATAAGCACAAACGTCAAATTTAGTACGTTGAGTACTGGGAATATGGAAAAAGACGGTACAACCAAAAATTTTAGGGGATAGGGTGAGACAAGGCGGAATAGATGTTTGGGCAGCAAGTTCGGATAAGGGTGTACAGTTAGCAAGTACCTTAGTTGGCAAACGGTTGAGTAAGTATGTTGCAGTAGAAATGGCTTTAGGCCAAAAGTATTTCGGGACCAGTGATTCAAGCATCACTGCCCATGTCATTTCAAGAAGTATATGATTCTTTCGTTCGGCGACACCGTTCTGTTTGGGTGTATTGGAACAGGAAGTTTGATGAAGAATACCGTGTTTGCAGAAGAAGTTCTGTAGATCACTAGATATATATTCTTCGCCATTACCAGAACGGAGAATCTGGATATTCTTCTGAAATTGAGTGACAATCATATGACAAAAGTCAACAAATTTGGTATAGACTTCAGAGTTTTGTTTAAGAAAGTAAACCCAGGTCATTCGTGAACAATTATCCACAAAGATAACAAAATACTGAAAACCCATAGGAGTAGCACAAGGGGATGGTCCCCAAACGTCAGAATGTACCAGTCTAAACACATTATTGACTCTAGTGTTATTTGGTTTATATGAAGAACGATGCTGTTTAGCACGGATGCATGTTTCACACGAAAAAGTAAGTTGAGATCCAACTAGTGATGGAAATAAAAATTTTAAATAACCTAATGAAGGATGACCTAGGCTACGGTGCCATAACCAAAGCTGCTTATGGGCCGTCCCGGTGGCAATATTGGACAGGCCCTGTTGCACCACATCCGTCACGTAGTACAATCCATCCTTCTCAGTGCCATGCCCAAGAATCGCCTTCGAGCAGATATCCTGCAAAAGGCAAAAATTTGATATATAAGTACCACACAATCCAATTCTCGAGTGACCTGATTGATAGATAAGAGTTTTGACGAAAGTGATGGAACATATAAATAGTTAGATAATGTTAATTTGGAATTTAATGCAATCTGTCCCCCACCAGTTACGGGAACTAGGTCACAATTGGCAGTCTCAATATGGGTTTTAGTAGGGGTTGCCATTTGGTAAAATCATTAGGGTCGTTAGTCATTGTATCAGTTGCGCCACTATCAAGTATCCAGGCAAATTTGTTTGGTGTTATAAAGGAAATAGTAAGTGCAGAGGTGTGAGGTGAAAGGGTTGATTGAAGGATTTCAGAAGTTCTGGGGTTCAGAGGAGAGTTTTCGCTATTTTCAGGGGTTAATGTTGTATTGTGGGAATTATCAGGGGCGGATTGGGTAATTTTCGAGTCAGGAAGGACTGATTTGGCAATAGTGGAACCAGGAGGGGCTATTTTGGATTTGGGCAAACTGTTGGAGGACTGATCTGTAACATGCGAATTATTCTGGGTTAGTACTATAAAATCAGAAAGAACATAAGGGGCAATTTGGGGTTTTTAACTGAATTAGGGTTGGACTTTATAAACCCAACCCTAATACCTCCTTCTCCATTTTCTCCTGCGGCTGCCTCCTATTCATCCCTTTCGTCTCCGAGGTTCTTGCTGCCGGCAAGGTTTGAAACCCCTGCCATGGTAGTGCCTCTGCCTCTCCTGACCTCCCCCTGCTTCCTTTTACCTTCATACCAATCTAGATAACCAACTAATTGGAAACATTGCTCCTTGCTGTGTCTCCTTTATCCGCAGTGGCTACAGATTAGGTTATTTTTGTCATCGTTGCGTCGTGATGTATTTGAGCGTTCATTCCTCCCTTGGATCTGAGAATTTCCTCGTCCCTGTGCTTGGCCTCGGCCTCTGGTGGCAGCTGTTCTTGCTGCCAGGCCTTGGCCTACCCCCGATGAAGAATCTTTGTCTGAGGGGGTCCTCTTTCAAACCAACAGTCTCTCTTCTGCTCTGCGAATCTCCCTGTAGGCAGATTCCAAACTGGGTAAAGGATCCCTTTTCAGAAGATCTTTGTGATCTATTTCGAATCTCTCATCGATAGCTGTAAGAATTGATACAGCCTAAGGTCTTGCATCTCTCGATTGTATGTATTTATATCGGTTGCCATGTCATAGGATTGGGTTTGCGGGCATCAATGGCTGTCCAGATGTCCTGCAGCCGATTCCAGCACTTCTCTATGCTCTCTTCTCCTTGTCTGATTAAGCTAGCTCTTCGGTGTAAACCGTACACTTGCAACGAGTCACTTTCTGCACCATATGTTAGCAGTAGTCCATCCCATAAGGCCTTTGCCATGGGATAACAAGTAACATTTGCCACCAAGGATGGTTTAATGGTCTATATGATCCAAGTGAACACAGAGTTATCAGCCTGCTCCCAGGGGAAAGAGGAACACCAGTGAGATGGTTCCTCCTTCCTCTGCCAATGATAGCACGCAAAACCAGTGGTGCCCAAAGGGCATAGTTGTCCCCGTTCAATTTGATGGTTACATTAAGACTTTCTGTAGAGAAAGCTACTTGTGATGGTAAGGTGGATATTTCTCGTGATCTTACAGGTGTATTGCGAAGGATATTGGCTACTTGCACTGCCAGATCCGTCAAGTCAGGGGTATTTGGTAGTTGTGGTGTGTGTGGTTCATCAGTTGGCTCTGTATGTGACATTTTTGCTGGTTTTCTGGGCAGGTATTAATCAACTCAGGAGTTAGAGATTACGGATCTCAGTCAATACTGGCTAAGGAGGTCAGGTTCGCTGGGAAAGGTAATCGCTGGGCAGTGATGAATCAAGGTTCTGAGCCTATGTCTCAGATGAATAAGTTTTAAGGGTAGATTTGCTGGGAAAGGTAATTTCTGGGCAATGATGAGCAACAATTCTGAGCCTACGTCTCAGACAAACAATTTTATGGTAATCAGGTTAAAGATTCAACCCGCTCTGATACCATGATAACAAGTAGAAAGATCAAATTTTGCTGAGAAAAATAATTTCTTTCTTGTTTATTCATCTTTACAGTGCCTTACATATATACACCCGAGCCTACATCTTCGTATGATAAGTCAAATATTCTGTTTTATGATTACACAATCATATTCCTATAAATCTGCAATCTAAATCTGTTATTTACAATAAAGAATATTCCATATTTAATTACTTTCCTTCTAACATCGCACGGTGAAAGGTGGGGTGAGGAGAAAGTGGGTGAGGTGATCTCATCTCCACTAAAGGTGGGCCAGCCTGCGGTGAACTCGTCTTTTTTTCTTTTTGGTGTCATCTTTGACAAAATTGTTTCAGTGACGCAGAGAGGGGGAACGCGTTTTGTACACGGCCAATCATGGTCCGCCACGTGACAAAACGTGGAAAGCAAAAAAAAGTTAAAGACCAAATTTTGCCACGTGGCGGATCATGATTGGCCGTGTCCAATACGGATGCCCCCAGCGTCAGCGAAACACTTCCCCATCTTTGATCCCTTTTTGTTTGTCTCTTCTCGATCTATTGGCAAGTGAGCCCATCCTGCGGTTAACTTTTTTTTTATCCTCTCTATGTCATCTTTAATCTCTTTTTGTTCTCAGTAGTGGCAAACAAAGAATGGTCACTCCATCAGTTTGATGTTTAGAATGCTTTTATGTGTGGGGAACTAAAGGAGAAATTATATATGGAAATTCCATCAAGATTTTTAGAATGTTTTCGAAAAGGTGAGGTTTGCAGACTGAAAAAAGCCTTGTACGGGTAAAAAAAATCTCCACATGCGTGGTTTAAGAGATTCACGATGGCAATGAAAAAACGGTATAAAGAAAATAATGTTGATCATATTTTGTTTTTCAGAAAGAGGGGAGACTTGGTTGCGTGCCTAATTATATATGTAGACGATATGATTATCACTTGGAGTGATAAGGAAAAAAATTGAATGGCTTCGACAGAATTTGCTCACAGAATTTGAGATGAAGCACTTAGGAGGGTTAAAATATGTTCTTGGGATTGAGGTTCTCCAGTCCAGGGAGGGAATCTTCATTTCCTAAGGGAAGTATATTCTTGACTTATTGACTGATATGGGGATGTTAGACTGCAGGCCGAGTGATACTTCAGTAGTCGTAAATCACAAATTACAGGTGATATAAGAGGCTTTATTGGCAGATCGAGAATAATATTAGAGGCTGGTAGAGAAATTGATCTATTTCTCACACACAAAACCAGATATTTGCCTTTGCAGTTGGGATAGTAAATCAGTTTATGCATCATCCACAGGAAGAACATATCATGGCGGTAGAAGGATAGTCAGGTACTTAAAGGGGACACTAGGACAAGGTATATTGTTCAAAAAACACAGACATCAGGATATGGATGTGTTTATTGGTACAGATTGAGCAGGTAATCCGAACGACAGACAATCTACTTCAGGGTGCTTTGCTTTAGTTGGCGGCAACTTAGTCGTATGGAGGAGCAGAAAACAGAAGGTGGTACAGCTATCTAGTCCAGAGGCAGAATTCAAAGGGATTGCAAAAGGCATTATGGAGATACTATGGAGAAAGAAGTTGATGTGTGAAATTGGTTTTCCACTACGACTCCAACTTAGTTGATGCATGACAATAAGGTTGCGATCAGTATTTCTGAAAACTCATGCAGCATGATCAAACCAAGCATATTAAGGTGGATTGACATGTCATTATAGAAAAGCTCGAAGAATGAGTTGTTGAACTCCTGTTCGTCAGGTCCGAAGATCAGCTCGTGGATATTTTTATAAAGACAGTCACTAGAAGGACTTTCGACTCAGCGTTGTGTAAGTTGTGTATTGGTGATCCTACTACACAATACGAGGGGAGTGTTAGGAGATAAGATCGTGATCTTCATCTTCTACATTAAGGAATATTTGATATCGGAATCAATTTGGACCTCAATCAACTCCCCTAATCCTATCTTTTTAATTATAACTAGATTGTATCTTTTTATATGTAGGATATTGTACACTACGATTTACTCAATAAAAATACAGTTTTTATTCCAGATCTTTCAACAATCACAATCAGAATAGAGGAAGAACAATTTGATCAAGAAGCAAGGGGTGTGATCTAAGATTGATTATTATATACTTCTGTCCTTTTTAACATGGAAGATTCTCTGATGGATAATCATCACCCACATGTAGACATACCGATCGGATTTCAACAAGTCTAAACTCAGCTCATCATTTAAACTTGCTGTTCACACTCAACTCTACAAAGCTCGTCAGGATAAAGCTCAAACTCAGTCCAATGAGCTTCTAGCCAAGTTTGGACTAGTCCAAAATCATATCTTTTCCACTTCAACTCCTATTAAGAATACACACACAAACACACACACACACATAGATATATATATATATATATATATATATATATATATATATATATATATATATATACATATATATATATATACATATATATATATATACATATATATATATATATACATACATGCATACATACACACACACACATATATATATGAAAACATAATAATAAAGTATGATCCTGGTGCACTAGGCTTCCGTGTTTGCGTAGGATCTTGAGAGGGGCTGAATCGCTTCGTGATCTGATGCATGCAAACTTAGGGCTGAATCGCTTCATGATCTAATGTACGCAGAATTACTCTATACTTTGTGCAAGAGGCTGTTTCCACGACTCGAACTTGTGACCTCAAGGTCATAAAGCAGCAACTTTACCAGTTGCACCAAGGTTCGCCCCCATGAAAACACAATAATAAAAAGAACATAACTAGCTTAAATGTTTTTAGTTTAGTCTAAAGTTATAATTATTTAATGATCAAATAACTAATATTTGTTGATTGGGAATTCTGGATCTGATTAAGTATTTTGAGAAAGGAAGAAAAATCATGCAAACTGGCAATTGACCATGTATTGCTTTTTTTCTTTGATGAGAGGGGGGTTTCTTGTCTCCCTCTCTTTGCCGTTCCTCTATCCATGGAATGTGCTCTTTCATGAGAGGCTCTTTGTTTCGTTAGAGATTCTATAGCGCCCCACTCCCGACTCTAGCATCGGAGATAGTGTACTGCCGTATCTCGCTAAGGAGAATATAAGGCATCAAATTAATTTTCAACATGTCCGAAAAGACATAGAAATTTTCTCACGGAAACGAAATACAATAACATTAAGTTTTCTTGATAAAAGAAAATCCTCAATACAATAATGAACCAAATCCTGACAATAACGTAACAGTACTGGCATCTACAGTCTAAAAATCTAAACAAGGTGATGTCTGATAAGATCCCAATGAAATAAAGACAGACATTCGCAAGGTCTCATCGTGTCCTAGATGCGACCATCAGTCTGCCCACTCCACCATGTCAGCCCCGTCCTCAACAAAGACATAGTCGTAGGCGTCATCGTACTCACCTGGAGGGGGGAAGTAGGGGTGAGTGACGAGAATCACCCAGTACACACCTGCCTCCAACTAATACAAGATGTGCATACCGAAATGATATAACACATAGCACATAGAACATGATATAACATAATCATATAAAAGAATGCGGAAAAGTAATTCACTCCAGATAAAGAATGCGCAACATCATGATGCATGTCCAGCTATGCATGTCACACGCAACAAAATCATGTCACACAGGATGCCAATATCTCCACCGTGCAATGCATGATCCCGGGTCCTACTGAGTGGATGTGGGTCGTACCCACCCACAGTCACCATACTAAGTGTACGTGTGTTATAACCCAGAATTTTTGAACTAATTGTTATTTGTTAAATTTAAAAAAATTAGGTAGCCATAGGGTGTAACGATCCTTCTAAATTAAATTAACCATAGCGTGTCGATCATATCCAAGTAATGGTATAATTATATGAAGTTGTTATACATGTATAGGGTGGAAAATAAAAAAAGAACAAAGGAAATAATAATAACAACAACAACAACAACAACAAGACAAAGACATAAAAGGAAAGGAAATAATATAAATAAATAAAATATATTAAAGTCAGGAAGGGGTGCCATGTGGGATAAGGGAGTGAAAAAAAATAAAATAAAATAAAGATAAAACAATATTGTAACCGAAGGGAGGGGATAATAATTAATATATATCAAATATATATATATATATATTAAAAACAAAAATAACAAAAAAACAGGAACTTGTCAGGGAGAGTAACTGACTCCCCCTGATTTTCGCATATTGATAATTAAATGGGGGCAGTTGGAGTAGAGGGAGTAAACAAAAAATCATAAGAGAAAGAGAGGGCTGAGGAGGGCCGCAGAAAAGGTAAGAAGAGAGGAGAGAGGAGAGAGGGAAGAGAAGAAGAGAAGGAAAAAAGGGGAAGCCGGGTATCTCGATCTACTCGCTCGTTCGTATATGTGTGTAAATTGTCATCAATCAAGTAGGTTCCCTTTTTCCCCTCCAAATGGTACAAATTCAAGCATACTTTGGTGATATATTATCTGTTTGTTGTTTTAATTGTTGAAATCTACACCCTGTTGTTGAATTTGTGCATGATTTATGAATTTGGAGTCTACTGTATGCGTATATTGGTGTTCTTGGATACTGTTGATGTGTATAAACGTTATGCATGACTTTGATTTGATTTTAAGAAAAACTTTGATAATCAAAATAGCACAGTTTAGGGGTTTTACGTTTTTGTTTTGGCTTAGATTAGGTTCCCATAGACTGGAAATAGACAAAAATATAGATCGAAGTTGAAAAACGGACGCCAGAGGCGGCCGGAGCAACTCACGCGCCGCCGGAGTGGCCGCGCATGGCCTTCACGCACGCATGTGAGGTCGCACGTGCCTCCTGGGTGCTGCTGATCGAAATATACAAAAAAATTGTAAAAAAACAATCATTAAAATCTTGCATCTGCAGGACCAACCCAATAGTGGGCCGCGGTTTGCAGCTGCCGGAGTGGCCAACGCGCAGACCGGGCCAGCCCTTAGTGGGCTGCGGTCTGCAGCTGCAGGACCAACCCAATAGCAACGAATTATAAAAAAAGGGGGGCGGCTGGTAACGGGCAGGGACGGACGGCCAGCGGACCGGACCGGATGCCAGCCGGCCCAAATCGCTTATTACGTTAAAAAAAGGACTGTAGGCCGCCTGTAGCGGGCCAGGCTGTGCATGTAGTGACCAGGCTGGGAAGAAGACCAGCCCAAACGGAGAAAAGGAAAAAATATTGGTAATTTATATAATTCTGAATTTCTGGAAATTCTATAAAGGTTATTTAATTAATTTTAAATAGTAATAATCATAGAAAAAATATAAATAAATATCAAAAAATTATGAATTAATTTCAGAAATTATAAAACGTTGAAACTAAATTATTTTCACTAAATTCCAATAATTTTGATAATTTTTGTAATTTGGATAATTAGGTAATACATAGAAATAAATTAGGAAAAATGAATAAAAATATAGAAAATGCATAATAAATGTATACAAGTCATGGAAAAATAGGCGTAATGTCAAACAACATTAAATCATTACTCGGATAATAAATGAACCTAGATTTAAGTGTCGGGGATGGTGAGGATGGGCCAGAGGCATCAGGCGATCATTAAGTGAACCTAGAATTGAGTGCCGGAGAATGGTGAGGATGGCCCAGGGGCCTCAAGCGATTGTGTTTTTGCATTCATGGCACGTGCATTGCATTATAGCGGGTCGTGACGTACGGGTCACGGGCGCTCATGATGGTGTACGGTGGCGGGGCCACGCACACTCAGGATGGTGTACGGTGGCGCGGCCACACACACTCAGGATGGTGTACGGTGGCGCGGCCACGCGCACTCAATATGGTGACTATGGGTGGGTACGACCCACAGCCACTCAGTGGACCCAGGTTCATGCGTTGCACGGTGGAGATATCGGCATTCTGTGTGACATGACTTTGTTGCGTGTGACATCCAAGTAGGACATGCATCACAATGTTGCGCATTCTTATCTGGAGTGAATTACCTTTCAGCATTCTTTCATATGCTTGTGTGATAACATGTTATGTGCTATGTGTTATATTATTTTTGTATGCTCGTCTTATACCAGTTGGAGGCAGGTGCCTACTGAGTGATTTCCTGTCACTCGCCCCTACTTCCCCTCCCCCTCCCCCACCAGGTGAGCACGACGGAGCGTACGACTCTATCTTTGCTGAGGATGGGGCTAACATGGTAGTACGGGCAGACTGACAGTCGCACCTAGGATATGAGAAGACCCTGTGATTGTTCCTCTTTATTTTATTGGGATCTTATCAGACTTTACCTTGTTAGAGTTTTTTTCGACTGTAGAATCCAGTATTTAGTATTGTTAACAAAATTTGGTTTATAATGGTACTGAGGACTTGTTTTATCATGGAACTTAATGTTATTGTATTTTGTTTACGTGAGAAAAATTTCTACGTTTTTTCGGACATGTAAAAAATTGACTCGACGCCTTGAATTCTCCTTAGCGAGATACGGCGGGTGCATTGTTCCCGATGCTAGGGTTCGGGAGCGGGGCGCTACAGGTGGTATCAGAGCCGCGGCTTCAGATCCGCCTCGGAAACGCAGGATTAACTAGATCACCTAGACATAAGCCATGATCTTTCCTAGAAATGACGAGTATACCCCTAATAAATGAAGTAGACCAAAGTTATGATTGGGTTAAGGGAGGTGTGTGCCGATGGTGAGCTTTTTCTATTTAATTACCGTTGTACCCCTGAACCTTCACATGAGCCCCATAAATGTTCAAATCCATCGATTACCCCCGTTCAACCCGAATTCTTGTCAAGGTTCGCATGAAATCTAAGAAAATACCACTGTGTCCTGAACAATCTGGTAAAAGAGACAACGGTGGTTGTGGTAATGACCCCCAGGATCAGTGGGTCATTTTCCAAGCATTGGCCGACACCATAACCACCACTTTGGCGCAACATCGGCAGTAGACTGCGTAGTGCCAGTAGCAGTTAACCCAGCGGCTTCCACCGTCGTCGCCGGACCTGAGATTCTACTAGTTTAGAAGGACCCTTCACCGGAGAAGGCGGAGATATACGACATGGCCGCTAATAATCACAGGACCGCCCGTGACGAAAGTACAATCGAGGAGGAGTGCATGACCATTGCCGCCACCATGTGCTCATTATGGATGCCACACTTGGGTCAGTGTGGTGAAAATTATGCAAGTATGAATGCGAAAATCAGGACGTTTATGAGATAGGGCACTGAGCAGAGGCCGACACCAACATCACAACAGAATCAAGAGCATCCTAAAAGGAAGTAAGGATCAGTGCCCAGATCCACGTAAACACTAATGTGGACATCGGGGAGGCTGGCGACGTCATGCCAAAGTCAACTGTCGGCGACCAAATATCAATGACTCATCATTGGTAAAGTGTATGTCAGTCAAAGATAAATAATAAGCGGAATAGTGATTTTCTTTAAGTCACATAAGTTCAGAAGAGAGGATCTCAGTGGATTCGAAGAGGGTTAAGACCATCGCTGAGTAGCCCTGATTGACCGAGGTGACTGAAGCAAGGAGTTGTTTTGGTTTGGCCAGCTGCTACAGGAAAATTGTTGAAAGATTCTCATCGATACTGGTGCCCTGAGAAGACGAAAATAGAAAAAAGGCGAAGTTCGAGTGGAGCATTAATATCAGCAAAGTTCACTGAAAAAAAAATATCAAACACAAGACTATAATACACAATTTTGCTCATTAATTATATATACACACACTGACTAATACAACATTCCTTAACGACATATTTCCACATATCAAACACGTACTAAAACACCAACCACACAAAACCCAACACATCTACACAAAGGAACATAACACAATACAAAAAAACAAAAACAAAAGAAAAGAAAAGAGGGATATCACATAACATAATGAACCATGAATATACGGCATCATAAATCAACAATGTACATATACACATATATACACGTATACATATCCATACAAAGGGACCCATACAAAAAAATAAAAAGTAATAGGCAAAAGCCCACAATATATATATAGAATACGATAACAACATAGGAGTAGTGAACATATAAAAGAAATACGATATGTCAAAATTATATGTGCTAAACGACCAAAAAAAATATAACCAACTTAGGAACTTATAAATGTTATGCTGTAAATACACTTCATGGGTTACGAATCCCTAAAGTAATATATAATTACAAAAAAAATACTCAATCTTTTACAATCATAAAAAAAAAGCATATGGCTACTCACAATTTGTTACAACATAAATGATATAATGTAAATAAGTCGATTTAAGAAAACATACAAACAGATACACGAAACAAAAGTAACTAAACGATGCTAAGTAAATGTGCACTAGTATACACACAATTATTTCGAAGACACCGCAACATAACCAATACAACAAAACAGTAATAAACATCATAATATATAACGCAAACAAACAACACGATCAGTAACACAAATACTTTTTTTATACAAGACATGGATTACGATATAGGCATACCTTTACAAATTTTAAAACAAAAAAAATCATTAACATATACAACTGAAGTAAAGCAGACTAATTACGAGTTGGAACGATATGGTATTGCATGACAGCATAGTAATAGATTAAAGTATAAATAACTTAATAATATGACATGTATATATTAAAAAAAAGGAGTTTAATAAAAAAAATATTATCATACTTGAACACCCAAATAAATCATATACGTATATTGCAGTAAAACCTAAGCATTTATGCATTTTTCTTGAAATAATATTTATACGATATTTATATAACAATAAGACAAGCTGGTATGAAAATATAGAACACAAAAAAAGAATTATTAATGACTAACTTAAGTACAAAAAAAATCACGATAAACAAGACAAAAAAATGAACGCGCATAGCGTGCGTACCGCTTAAACCTCAACTAACAAACAATATAAACATAACACACGTGACAAACTACAAATAACGATTGTGAAATTCTTGAGCTACATATGATACATAAGTCATACATGCTGATACACAACATGCTATATGTCTATACCAAACAAGTTCAAACAACTTAACCATTAAAACGACGCACATACTAAAAAAACTCGCGTATGCTGATGTATATAATGGACGGAGCTAAGATCCCCAGGCCGATGTGCGGTCAGAGAAGACGATACAGACATTAGAGGACATGTTGAGAGCTTGCGCCATAGTCTTCGGGGAGAACTTGGATGGCATGATCAACTTGATTGAGTCCTTCTACAACAGCAGCTATCATAGCGCCATCGGCATGGTACCATTTAAGGCGCTCGATAGGCGTAAATGCAGATCCCCTATTTATTGGGACGAAGTGGGAGAGCACGCTATCACTGGTCTAGAGCTGGTTAAGCAGACCACGGAGAAGATAAAGTTAATTCGGGAAAGGATTAAGGTTGCTCAAGGCAGAAGTAAGAGCTGGGCAGATTCGAAGAGGCGTCCTCCAGAGTTTACTGTCGAAGAAAAGGTTTATCTGAAGTTATCGCCTATGAAGGGTGTTATACACTTTGGTCTGAAGGGTAAGCTGACGTCTCATTACGTTGGCCCTACGAGGTACTCGAAAGGATTGGGTCGTTAGCTTACCATTTGACATTACCTCCGGTACTAGCCCAAGTACACAAAGTATTTCATGTCTCTCAGCTGAGAAAGTATGTTTCTGATCCGATTCATTTATTAGACGCCAGCCTTAGAGGATCAGAACGAACGCATCATATGAAGAGACTCATGTTCGGACCATAGACCGCAAAGGTCAAGAGCTAAGAAAGAGAATCATTTCGAATGTCAAAGTGCAAGGGAGCCATCAAGTAAAAACGAAGCGATATGGGAGCTGGAGGACCAGATGCAGGAGCGCTTCCGCACCTCTTCGATTAAGATACGTCAAGTTTCGAGGACGAAACTTCTTGTAAGGAGGATAGGATATTATAACCCGGAATTTTCGAACTAATTGTTAAGTGTTAAATTTAAAAAAAAAAATTAGGTAGCCCTTCGAAATTAAATTATTTATAGAGTGTCGATCATGTCCAAGTAATGGTACAATTATATCAAGTTGTTATACATGTATAGGGTGGAAAATAAAAAAAGAACAAAGGAAATAATAATAGTAATAATAAGAATATACAGCAAAAAATAACAAGACAATGAAATAAAAGGAAAGGAAATAATATAAATAAATAAAATATACTAATGTTAGGAAGCGGTGCCGTATGGGATAAGGGAGTGAAAAAAAAATAAAATAAAATAAAATAAAAAATGCTGTAACCGAAGGGAGGGGATAATAGTTAATATATATCAAATATATATATATATATATGTATATATTAAAAAAATAAAAAAATAACAAAAATAACAAAAAAAAGGAACGTGTCAGGGGGAGTAACTGACTCCCCCTGATTTTCGCATATTGATAAGTAAATGGGGGCAGTTGGAGCAGAGGGAGTAAACAAAAATAATAATAAGAGAAAGAGAGGGCTGAGCAGGGCGGCAGAAAAGGGAAGAAGAGAAGAGAGAGGAGAGAGGAGAGAGAAGAAGAGAAGGAAAAAATGGGAATCCGGGTATCTCGATCTACTCGCTCGTTCGTATACGTGTGTAAATTGTCATCAATCAAGTAAGTTCCCTTTTCTCCCTCCAAATGGTACAAATTCAAGCATGCTTTGATGATATATTATCTGTTTGTTGTTTTAATTGTTGAAATCTACACCCTGTTGTTGAATCTGTGCATGATTTATGAATTTGGAGTCTACTGTATGCGTATATTGGTGTTCTTGGATACTGTTGATGTGTATAAACGTTATGCGTGACTTTGATTTGATTTTAGGGAAAAATATGATAATCAAAATAGCACAGTTTAGGGGTTTTACGTTTTTTGTTTTGGCTTAGATTAGGTTCTCATAGACTGAAATTAGACAAAAATATAGATCGGAGTCGAAAAACAGACACCGGAGGCGGCCGGAGAGACTCACGCTCCATCGGAGTGGCCGCGCGTGAGGTCGTACGCGCCTCCTGGGTGCTACTGATCGAAATATACAAAAAAATTGAATTAGGGTCAGCCTGCCAGCGCACAGATCGGGCCAGCCCTTAGTGGGCCGCAGTTTGCAGCTGCAAGACCAACCCAATAGCAACAAATTATGAAAAAAAGGGGCGACTGGTAGCAGACCGGGCCAGATGGCCAGCGGACCGGACCAGATGCCAGCCGGCCCAAATCGCTTATTACGTTAAAAAAAAGGGACTTTCAGCATTCTTTCATATGCTTGTGTGATAACATGTTATGTGCTATGTGTTATAGAATTTTTGTATGCTTGTCTTGTACCAGTTGGAGGCAGGTGCCTACTGAGTGATTTCCCGTCACTCACCCCTACTTCCCCTCCCCCCTACCAGGTGAGCACGACGATGCATATGACTCTACCTTTGCTGAGGACGGGGCTAATACGGTAGTACGGGCAGACTGACAGTCGCACCTAGGATATGAGAAGACCCTGTGAATGTTCGTCTTTATTTTATTGGGATCTCATCATACTTTACCTTGTTAGAGTTTTTTCCGACTGTAGAAGCCAGTATTTAGTATTGTTTACAAAATTTGGTTTATATTGGTACTGAGGACTTTTTTTAACATGGAACTTAATGTTATCGTATTTTGTTTCTGCGATAAAAATTTCTACGTATTTTCGGACATGTAGAAAGTTGACTCGACGCCTTGTATTCTCCATAGCGAGATACGGCGGGTATACTGTTCCTGATGCTAAGGTTCGGGAGCGGGGCGCTACAACATGGCCCTTTCCACCGTACACCATGCTGAGCATCCGTGACCCGTACGTCACGATCCACCATAAATGCAAATGCACATGCCATAAATGCAAAAACACAACCGCCTGCGGCCCCTGGCCCATCCTCACCATCCTCCGGCACTCAAATCTAGGTTCAATTATTGTCCAAATACTAACTAAATGTTGTTCGGGATCAAATCCACTTTTCCACGTCTTGTAAACATTTATCGGGTATTTTTACTACTTTTCTTCAATTTCCTCCTATTAATTTCTATTTATTACATAATTATCCGGATTAAATAAACTATCATAATCATAGAAATTTAATGAAATAATTTAATTTCAGCATTTTATAATTTCTAAAATTTATTTATAATTTTCTGATATTAGTTTATATTTTTAATATAATTATTACTATTTTTAATTAATTAACTAACATTTACTAAAATTCCAAAATTAAAAAAATGTAAATAGTTGTTATAACCTTTGGGCTGGCCCTTTACCGCCAGCCCCTGGTCCGTGCGCGTCTTTGGTCCAGCCTACCAGAGGTCCGGTCTGGAGTCATAATAATATATTTTTTTAATTCTATGTTATTTGGGCCGGCAACCGCTGGCCCAATCCGTTGGTTGTTTGGTTCGGTCCGCTAGCTTGCACCCTTTTTTCATATATAGGCTAAATGGGCAGGTCCTGCAGCTGCCAGCCAGTGGCCCATTAAGGGTCTGGCCTGGTCTGCGTGCTGGCAGGCCAGCCCTATAGCCAAATTATTTTTTTATTTTATCTGTATATCGCATCCAGCAGCACCAGAAGACACGTGCAGCCCACGCGTGGCCATTTCCGGCATCGCGTGAGGCGCACCTGCGACCTCCGGCGTCCGTTTTTCGACTCCGATCTATATTTCCGCCTATTTCCAGTCTATGGGAACCTATCTAAGGCCAAAACAAAACGGAAAATCTCTAATCCTGCAACAGTTTCACTATTTTGATCATCAAATTTATCACTAACATCAAATCCAAGGCACGCAAACCAATAAACGCATTCAATAGTCCTCAAAAATCATAAATCTAGCACATATTCAACAACATAGTGTAGATTTCAAAAATCAAAGCAACAAAAACACATAATATATCACCAAAGCATGCTTGGATTGTACCAATTGGAGGGAGAAAAAAGAACCTACCTCAATTGCAGACAACCTAGACTATCACACAAATGAAGATGAATGGGTTGAGATGATTTTGCTTGCTTTTTCCTTTTTTTCCTTCTCTTTTCTCTTCTCTTCTCTTTCTTCCTCCTGCCGCCACTGGCGTTCTCCCTCCTAGTGTTCTCAATATTTTTTTTATTTGTTTCTCTTGCCCTCAGTTCTCCCAGCGTATGGATTGGGTTGAGGGGTTTTTAATTTACCTCTTGGGCAGGGGCGATGATTAGGGAGGGGCTTTAGGGATTAGATTAGGTAGTTTTAATTATTCATTTATCTTATCTTTTTTGTCTAAATTAAATCCCAACAACTTAACCAATAATCCTCCCCCATTATCCCCTACCCCGGCAGGCACTTCACCCACTCACTTAGTGGCTATTTGTTTTTAATTTATTTATTGTTATTTGCTATTTGTTCATTTTTTTATTATTATTTTTTTATTATTTATTCTTCCCCTTTTTTCGGTTCTTATCATCCTACCCTCCTTACAAAAAGTTTCGTCCTTGAAACTTGACGTAATTTAATCGTAGAGACTGAGGAAACTCGATGTACCTTAATCGAAGAGTTCAGGGTAGCGTTCGCGCATCTGATCCTCCAGCTCCCATGTTGTCTCATTTTCCTTATGATTGCTCCATTGCACCTTGACGTACGGAATGATTCTTCTCCTCATCTCTTGGTCTTTGTAGTCTATGATCTGAATGGGAGTCTCTTCATATGATGTGTCCAGTCTGATCCTCAAAGACGATGCATCCAGTACGTGACTCGGATCCGGGATGTACCTTCTCAACTGAGAAACATGGAATACATTGTGTACTTGAGCTAACACCGGAGGTAACGGCAATCGGTAAGCTAACGACCGACCCTTTCGAGCACCTCGTAGGGGCCAATATATCGAGGCATCAATTTACCCTTCATTCCGAATCGTGCTACACCCTTCATCGCAGACACCCTCAAGTAAACCTTTTCTCCAACCGTAAACTCTAAAGGACGCCTCTTCGAATCTGCCCAGCTTTTACTTCTGTCTTGAGCAACCTTAAGTCTTTCCCGAATCAACTTTATCTTTTCCTTGGTCTGCTAAACCAGCTCTGGACCAGTGATAGCACGCTCTCCAACTTCATTCCAATGGATAGGGGATCTGCACTTACACCTATAAAGTGCCTCAAATGGTGCCATGCCGATGGCGCTATGATAACTGTTGTTGTAGGAGAACTCTATCAACTTGATCATATCATTCCAGTTCTCCTTGAAGTTGATGGCGCAAGCTCTCAATATATCCTCCAACGTCTGTATGGTCCTCTTTGATTGCCCATCCGTCTGCGGGTGAAACACTATACTCAATCGTAGTTCGGTCCCCATCCTTCTCTGACATGCTGACCAAAATCTGGAAGTCAATCTCGGATCACAATCGAAGATGATACTGACTGAGACGCTATGCAGACAACGTCTGTATGGTCCTCTTTGATTGCCCATCCGTCTGCGGGTGAAACACTATACTCAATCGTAGTTCGGTCTCCATCCTTCTCTGACATGCTGACCAAAATCTGGAAGTCAATCTCGAATCACAATCGAAGATGATACTGACTGAGACGCCATGCAGACTGATGATGTCGTCAATATAAAGTGTAACCAATCTGTCAAGGGTCACATTATTCGGTACAGGTAGAAAATGATCGGACTTAGTCAAACGATCGACGATCACCCAGATCATATCATTGTCATTCCTTGTTCTCAGGAGACCCATCACAAAATCCATAGTCACATGGTCCCACTTCCATTCAGGGATCTCTAACGGCATCAACAAACCCCCTGGTCTCTGTTCCGACTTGACCTGCTGACATACAAGACATCTCTCAATGAACTCAGCTATATGTCTCTTCATACTGCTCCACCTGTAATGCTTCTTCAAGTCATTATACATTTTCGTAGCACCCAGATCAATAGACAACTTCGAGTTGTGCGCCTCTTTCAATATCGTCCGTCTGAGATCTTCAACCTCAGGAACACACAGTCTCCTTTGAAATCACATACTGCTGTCGTCAAGTATTTGAAATCCATCAACCTGGCTGATCATCATCTTCTCTCGAATCTTACTAAGCGCTAAATCTCCCTTCTACGTCTCTTTCATATGCTCAATGAAAGATGGAGTGATAACCAGTGCTGCTAGAACATTAGTTGTGGAGTCCACAATATCAAGGTCCAACTCTACCATATCTTTTTCTAACAGTGTCTGTCTGGCATGGCTGGACTTCCTACTCAGAGCATCTGCGACTCGGTTCGCTTTCCCCGGATGATAGCTGATAGTCAAATCATAGACCTTCAATAACTCAAGCCATCTCCTCTGGCGCATGTTCAATTCCTTCTGTGTGAATAGGTACTTTAAACCCTTATGATTGGTAAAAACTTCACACTTTACACCATACAGATAGTGGTGCCAAATCTGTAGTGCGAATGCCACCGCTGCCAACTCCAGATCATACGTCGGGTAATTCTGTTCATAGGGCTTCAACTGACATGAAGCATAAGCAATAACTTTGCCATTTTGCATCAAAACACACCCTGAAAGAAAATAGATCAAACCACATTTGTAATGTTTGCAGAATTCAATAGAAAACGTAAACATATACCTAGCCCGCTCTTCGATCCGTCGCTATAAATGACAAACCTCTCTGAACCGGAGGGTTGAGCAAGTATAGGGGTCGTTGTCAATCGTCTCTTAAGTTCTGCAAAGCTCTGCTCGCATTTGGCGATCCACACAAACTTTGACTTTTTCTGCGTCAATCTGCTCAAGGGCACCGCTATCGATGAGAATCCTTCAACGAACTTCCAATAGTAGCCGACCAAGCCCAGAAAGCTCCTCACTTCAGTCACGTTAGTTGGTCTAGGTAATTCAGTAATAGCCTCAATCTTCTTGGGATCTACAGAAATTTCCTCTTCCGAAACCACGTGTCCCAAGAAAGCAATGCTCTTCAGCCAAAACTCGCACTTATTAAACTTAGCGTATAGCTTCTTTTGCCTGAGGACCTCCATAACCTCCCTCAAATGTGTTTTGTGCGACTCCTCAAACGGAGCATAGGCCAGAATATCATCGATAAAGACCGTGTTTGTCAAGTCCATAAAAGCTGCTGGAGCATTAGTCAAACCGAATGACATTACTAAAAACTCGTAGTGGCCATATCTAGTGCGGAAGGCAGTCTTCACTACGTCCTCTAATTTAATCCTTAGCTGATGATATCCGGATCAAAGATCAATATTAGAGAATACCTTAGCACCCTGAAGAATGCCAAAGTTGAGATATCATTTGGAAAATTCTATAATATTAATTACAAGTTACATTGATTAAAGGGTACCTTTAGTTGATCGAAGAGGTCCTCGATCCGAGGCATAGGATACTTGTTCTTGATGGTGATTTTATTAATCTCCCGATAATCAATGCTAAGCCTCATAATGTCGTCCTTCTTCTTCACAAACAAAACTGGAGCTCCCATGGTGAGACGCTGGATCAAATAAACTTCCGGTTCAGTAACTCCTGCAGCTGCTATTTCAGCTCCTTCAGCTCAGCCAGAGCCATTCTGTACGGTGTCTTTGATATCGGCTCAGTACCGGGCAGCAAATTAATTTGAAATTCCACCTCTCGACTGGGCGGTAGTCCTGGCAGCTCGTCGGAAAATACATCCGTATACTCATTCACCACTGATATCAAATCTATCAAGGGTACCTCTTTTTCCGCACCAATAGCATATACAAGAAAACCTTGATTACCTTTCCTCAATGCTCAGTATGCCTGCGCTGCACTCATGTAAATCTTCTTGGGCGCCTTCTGCGACTTGAAATCCCCCTGAAAGATGGCTTCTTGTATACTCTGCGTCTGCATGCGGACCTGCCTCTAACGACAATCGATCGTGGTCTGATACTTAGCCAGAAAATCCATGCCCAGAATAACATCAAAATCTTGCATCTGGATCGGAATTGGAGTTGCAGTGAATTCCAGCTCATTAATATCCAATGGGCAGTCCTTGTATTGATAGTGTGACACAAACACCTGATCACCGGCGGTTTGGACGCAGTAAGGAATCTCGAGCCATTCCAGCGGAATATTCAAACTCTTGACGAACCTCCTGGTGATAAATGAATGGCTGGCCCCACTATAAAAAAGTACGCAGGCTGGAACCTTGTTAATCAATATCTCAACTAACATGTGTAGGGTTATACCTATAACACGTAACCACAAGAAAGAAAGGTATTTAAAGCAAACTGGAACTTTAACACTTAACTAAGATGTACCTGCTCCGAAGTCGCCGGCCTCCTCGACGTCGGCGTGTGTCATGACATGCACTCGAGCATTAGTCTTTGGCCTTCCCGTCTGTTGTGTCTGGCCCTGCTGTGAGGGTGGTGCCTGTCTCTGTGCGGGACAGTCTCTGGCGAAGTGCCCTGGGGTGCCGCACCTGTAGCAAACGTCTCTGGTCCTCCAGCACTGACCCGTATGAAAGCGTTTACAATAAATACATGGTGTAGTGGGTGCCACTGCCCTCACTAGCTGTGCATCGGTCACAACTGGCCCCTCAATGGCAAACGGCTGAGTGGACGGCCCCTACTGCGGCGGTGGTCGGAAAGAGCGTCCAGGCTGCTGGCGGCGTGGTACCTTCAGCCATCTCCCTGGTCTCCTAGAACGGTACTCCTCCCATGGCCTCTTCGCCCAATCATTTGTTGCAACCCTCCTGATGTCACCCTCCACCTCACGGCATATCTCGAGTAGCTCCTCGAATGTCCCTGGTCTAGCACAGATAATCAAAGACTGGATGCAGGAGCTCAGCCCAGTCTTGAACTTTAACATCTTTGCCTTCTCGTTATCCATAACGGAAGGCATGTATCTCTCCAGTGAGTGGAATCTCTTCAAGTACTGGTCCACAGTCATGGACCCATGTGTAAGCAACTGGAACTCAGTTATCCTCCTCTGTATGGCACTATCAGGAATATAGTGCCTCTGGTACTATTCCCGGAACTAGGTCCAAGTCAACTGTGGGGTCAACTGGCGCTGCACACTAAGCCACCATTCCCTAGCATCACCTTCAAGGAATGGAACGACCACCTCCATCTTCAGATCATCTAGAACCTGCAATAACCTCAGCTGCTCGGTCACATTCTGGAACTAGATTCGGCCTCCTTTGACCGTGTGGTGCCTCTAAACATCGGTATCTGGGAGTTCTGCATCTCCCTGTAGAAAAATCGAAGTCCTGGGGTGGTGGTGGTGGCAGCGGCGGCTGCTGCTACTACTGCTCCTGCTGCTGCTGAAGGTGCGCCATCTGTCCTGCTGTTGAGCCACCAAGGTAGTCAGAGTGGCTAGAGTGTCAGCGAGGACTTGGGGTATGGTCCCCTGACTCTGATGGTCATCACCATCATGTCCTCCGTTACCTACTGGCTCACGTCATGGAGGCATTTTTCTGAAGTTCGAGTTCATGAAAAGTATTCAGGTTAGTCAAAAATAAGTTAAATAGTTGAACGCGGGGTAAAAGGGTAATTAGATAAGAAAATCTCACCATCGGCACACACCTCCCTTAACCCGATCATAATTTATGTCTACTTCATTTATTAGGGGTATAATCGTGATTTCTAGGAAAAGATCATAGCTTATGTTTGGGTGATCTAGTTAATCCTACGTTTCCGAGGTGGATCTGAAGCCTGGGCTCTGATACCACTTGTAGCGCCCCGCTCCCGACCCGAGCATCGGGAACAGTGCACCTGCCGTATCTCGCTAAAGAGAATACAAGGCGTCAAATCAATTTCCAACATTCTCGAAAAGACATAGAAATTTTCTAGCAGAAACGAAATACAATAACATTAAGTTTTCTTGATAAAAGAAAATCATCAATACAATAATGAACCAAATCCTGATAACAACATAACAATACTGGCATCTACAGTCCGAAAATCTAAATAAGATGATGTCTGATGAGATCCCAATAAAATAAAGACAAACAGTCGCAATATCTCCTTGTGTCCTAGATGCGACCATCAGTCTGCCCACTCCACCGTGTCAGCCCCGTTCTCAACAAAGACATAGTCGTAGGCGTAATCGTTCTCACCTAGAGGGGGGAAGTAGGGTGAGTGACAAGAAATCACCAGTAGACACCTGCCTCCAACTAATACAAGACACGCATACCGAAATGATATACCACATAGCACATAGAACATGATATAAGATAAGCATATAAAAGAATGTGGAAAAATAATTCACTCCAGATAAAGAATGCGCAACATCATGATGCATGTCCAGCTATGCATGTCACACGCAACAAAATCATGTCACACAGGATGCCGATATCTTCACCGTACAATGCATGATCCTAGGTCCTACTGAGTGGTTGTGGGTCGTACCCACCCACATTCACCATACTGAGTGTACGTGGCCCCGCCACTGTATACCATACTGAGCCCCCGTGACCCGTACGTCACGATCCACCATAAATGCAAATGCACATGCCATGAATGCAAAAAAACACAACCGCCTGAGGCCTTTGGCCCATCCTCACCATCCTCTGGCACTCAAATCTAGGTTCAATTATTGTCCGAATACTAACTAAACGTTGTTCGGCATCAAATCTACTTTTCCACGGCTTGTAAACATTTATCGGGCATTTTTCCTCAATTTTCTCCTATTTATTCATACTTATTACTTAATTATCCGAATTAAATAAATTATCATAATTACAGAAATTTAATGAAATAATTTAATTTCAGAATTTTATAATTTTTGGAATTTATTTATATTTTCCTGATATTAATTTATATTTTTCTATAGCTATTAGTATTTTTGATTAATTAACTAACATTTACTAAAATTCCAGAATTAAAAAAAATGTAAATAGTTGTTATTACCTTTGGGCTGGCCCTTTACCGCCATCCCCTGGTCCATGCGCGTCTTCGGTCCGGCCCGCCAGGGGTCCGACCTGGAGTCATAATAAAATATTTTTTTTAATTCTGTGTTTTTTGCCGGCCCGGTGCGCTAGCTTGCATCCTTTTTTATATATAGGCTAAATGGGCTGGTCCTGCAGCTGCCAGCCAGCGGCCCACTAAGGGGCTGGCCTGGTCTGCGCGTTGCAGGCTGGCCCTATAGCCAAATTAATTTTTTTTATTTTATCTGTATATCGCATCCAGCAGCACCAGGAGGCGCGTGCAGCCCACGTGCGGCCATTTCCGACGGCGCGTGAGGCGCACCTGCAACGTCCAGCGTCTGTTTTTCGACTCCGATCTATATTTTCGTGTATTTTTAGTCTATGGGAACCTATTCTAAGACCAAAACAAAACGAAAAATCCCTAATCCTGCAACAGTTTCACTATTTTGATTATCAAATTTATCTCTAACATCAAATCCAAGGCACAAACCAATAAACGCATTCAATAGTCCTCAAAAATCATAAATCTAGCACAGATTCAACAACATGGTGTATATTTCAAAAATCAAATCAACAAAAACACATAATATATCACCAAAGAATGCTTGAATTGTAACAGTTGGAGGAAGAAAAAGGAACGTATCCCGATTGCAGACAACTTAGACTATCATGCAAATAAAGATGAATGGGTTGAAATGATTTTACTTGCTTTTCCCCTTTTTTTCCTTCTCTTTTCTCTTCTCTTCTCTTTCTTCCTACTGCCGCCACTGGCGTCCCTCCTAGTGTTCTCAATATTTTTTTTATTTATTTCTCTTGCCCTCAGTTCTCCCAGCGCATGGATTGGGTTGAGGGGTTTTTAATTTACCTCTTGGGTAGGGGCCGGAGGGGGGTTATCTTTTTTTTTTTTTTGTCTAAATTAAATCCCAACAACTTAACCACAAATCTTCCCCCATTATCCCCTACCCCCGGCAGGCACTTCACCCATTCACTTCATGGCTATTTTTTTAAAAATTTATCTATTGTTATTTGCTATTTGTTTATTTTTTTATTATTTTTTTATTATTTATTCTTCCCTTTTTCCCGGTTCTTATCAGATTTTTTTCAGGTGAAAGTTCATTTCCTTCCACTTTTTGGTGCACGTCTCCGTTGTAAAATCTGCAAGGAGAATCAATCGTTTATAGCCTTGAAACTCACGCATCTTGTTGAAGGAAGAGGCCATAAAAAAACAAGCAAAAAAAGGGATCAACTAAAGACATCATATCTAAATCCATCTACAATGAACTATAAGCTCTAAATATGTAGGTCATGATTTATTAGATCTGATTCAAATCTATCCGATCTTGATTGATCTGATGAGCTTGTATAGATTGTTGCTTGTATTTTGTTTTCTTCTCTCGCTTTATTGGTTAATCTTTTACTGATGTAAATGCTTGGTATAACTTTCGTATGAATTATTTAACTCCATTATCCTTTCTTTATCTCTCCTATCTTTTTGAACTCCAAATCACTTTTTCGTCATTTCTTTCATATATCTCCTATTTTTTTAAACTTCAATATTTTCAATTTAAGAAGAATCCCTTTACCCTTCCTATTACGGTTTTCTGAACATCGGTCTCCTCAAAGGGTAAAAAATTTGCCTGTTTGCTTTCCTAATAAAAAAAAATCTTCTGAATAGATTATTATTTTTTTGTTAACGGAACTTCAATAACGTATTTTTGTTCAATTAAGGCATATCCGATTATACTGCAAAAGGTGAGCTTTGTTTTTGGGAAAAAAAGAAAATTGAAGAAACGAGAGATTCTCTTTCACGGGGTATTTCTTTGGTGCGGCTGCTCAGACTCGGACAGCTTGCGGTGTCTCTTTCGTGCGGCTATTCAGACAGTTTTTGTATGGTTAGATCATGCAGATTTACATAATTTAACGGCCCAAAAGCTAATTAAGCATTCAAATGATTGAAAGGAAGAAAATCAACAAGTATTGCTTTAAAAGGGAAAACAAAGCCCTCCTCCTTTGCCCCTACACTTTGCAATATAATGTGGGAAAGGCAGTTGGGAGGGTTCATTTGAACATTTTCAGTTCAATAAAACATCTCATGACTTAAAAAATAACAATAACAACCATATCCACTATATCCCAACAACAGCAAAAGTTATAACTAGGTTCAGACAAACAATGCACACACAAATCCAACAGGAATGAGGACATCCCCCCCCCCCCCAAACACAGTGAACACAAACACCACCTCTTTTAACTCAAAACTATCTTCCACAGAAGCCACTCAGCAAACCTACACCTTTAGTAAATTCTCTACCACAAAACCATGTGTTTTGAAAAGATTGGCAAATACACACATGAAGAAATCCGAGTGACTTTGCTTGTATGCAAACAACAATTTCAACAATTTTTGCACTATCAATACCATCAAACATCTCATAAGCCTTTGTCTTTTTGCGAAACAATAAAAATAAAATCTTACCAACATCTTTATACATTCACTCAATATCCTTTTCAGTTTCCCACGAGCAGATCATCACGATTTTCATGCAAAATTGCTTCACTTTAGAGTATTCTGTCCTGGAGATCTGAGATTAATGTAGACGCAAGAGAACCGAGCTTCTTCCCGGTTTCTCCAGCAATATTCTTCAACGAAGATATATCCTGTGAGGCCTGTGTAGAAAGGGTGAAAAAGCTTCAACTTTGCTCAACACGTTATAAATTACAAACATGGCCACATGTCATAAGGTGGTCTAGAATCAAACATGAAAAGATGGCAAAACAATAAATCTCTGCATCTACAAGATCCAAAAGGGAAAGGATTCATTTCAAAATTACCTGAAAAGACAACCGGTTGATAAGATCACTTGCAGTGAGATCAACTGCTGACCTATCTGATGGGTGGCCAAAAAGATCAGCACTAGAGATGGCAGTTGAACCCTGTAATAAACAAATGAAAGACAGAAGGAAAAAGAAGGGGAAACCATGAGAATTATGTAATTAAGGATGAATAGTTTCTCATAAACTCCACTACAGCATGCACAAAAATTTTAGAGCGACCATAAAGAACCAACGTGAGTTTCACAATATCATCAGTGTTTACTTCCTCATGCATGAAGGCCTGGGAGATAGAAAATTAAATACAATTGAGCATCCAGTAATCTACTTAAAACCATTCAGGAAACATATCTAGTACGTGATCCAGCTATTGGTTGAATGTATCAGATTATTGGTCCCAAGGAGAGGAAGAGAGGAAGGGGGGGGGGGGGGGGGGATTAAAAAGGAAGGGAAGAAAAAAGAAACAAATATTTGTATGAACGATAGTCCTGAATCCAATGGGTGAAAGGGTTGAATCTGAAGTTTCAAGCATATTTGACAACAGAATCACATCTATCAAAAGAATCTGAAAGCTCGTAAGATTTGAAGTATCAAAGATTGATGTGGTGTTGTCTAACTAAAAATCCTGCAAAACACATCCATAAAAGAGACGACCAGTACACAAAGAAGACACATGAAGACTTATAAGTTTCTTTGAGCACCACAAAGGGAACACGAGAGCACATACAGAGAACTTCTGTAGTGAAGCTGACGCATCCAGATCAGCTGCTCTGCTTGGATCACTAAAAAACTGGGCAGAAGAGATAGATTTAGCATTTGAAAATTTCTTTCTTGCTTCATCGGTTTCCTCAACCTGTATAAGAAGAATAAGATAATTACATGTCATGAAAATACTGATCCATTAGTGAAGAACAAAATACAAAGGCTACAACTATAACAGCAGATGCAACAAGGTTAATGCATCAACCAAAGAAAAGGCAAAAAGAAAAGGGATATCTTGGTCCCACCACTGTATTATTTAGAAGGGCTGGCTAGTGTTTTAAGGTTGAGGAGGAGGAGGAAGGGGGGTTGTTGTTATGGTTTCTTCTGTTGAAAATGTTGTTCAAGGGGAAGATTGTAGGTACGCCAAAAGAAAAGGGATATAATCAAGTTGGATAGAACACGATGTAAATGTAAGAAACAACTTCCTTTTGGTGTTTTTTTGGGCAGTAGGGGAAAAGTGGGAGAATATTGCCTGCCACGCAAAATGAGACCAAAAAAAAGGAAGGGAAAAAAAGCGGAAAACTTTGTAATATCCACTTTTTGCAGCAATAATATTCACCACGAAGATATTTCGTCATTACAAGTTAGGAACAATTAATTAAACTTTTTTTTAGTACAATTAATTATACAAAACAGCCAGAATATTCACACCTACGACTTACTTGAGCAGTGACTGAAGTTGAGCTCGTCTTCTTTGTATAACTACTATCCATTCCATATTCTGCAAAGAAATTGGCTGCCTTAGGCGGGGATACATGGCTTAGGACATGTGGGCCACCAGAACTTGTCTCTGCAGGTTGCACACTGTCATTATACTCGAATCGAGATGCAAATGATTTTGGTGTGCTATTGTCTGCCGGAGCAACAACAACAGGAGCTTCTACAGGCTTTTGGTCATACAAACTTTCATTTGGCTGCTCGAAAAACAAGGTTAATCATTGATAAAAATGATTTCAACATCAGCAAACATATTTCTCGAATGAAGCTAATAGATCTTGTTTCGGTGTGCATGTGTGGGGGTGGGGATGGCCGGGGAGGCGGGGTTGTGTTGCACTCTAAACATACCTTAGAGGTAAGTTTTCGAGCTCCAAGGCCACCGGTCTTCCCAGTTTTCTTAGCAACCAATGGCTTCTTAACAGTGGTGGAAGAAATAGCACGGGAAGCTTTGGGTGAGGAAACCACCTCAACAGATTCATTCGTGGATGATGAGCTTTGTTTTGGGAATTCATCAACCTTAATCTCAGGAACCCCATTAGCACGTGGCTCAGATTGGGCTGCAACAGGAGACGATGGCAAGACTGCTTCATCTGCAGAGCTTTTAGCAACTTCTTTGGAAAGCAACTGCCTGTACAGGTTTGCAGCCCTCGATGTGTACTTGGCCTCTATCTGGCCACCATCAGTCCATCCGTGCTGCTTAAAGAAAACTTGAGCCCGGTTATTTCCACCAAAGGCCATCATTTTCAATTGATCCGGAGTCCAAGAATCTAAGTTAGTCGACCTACAGAATCAATTATCATTTTAGTGCGTACAGGAGTAAAGTTAAGCAAGGAAATGTGAATTTTTTTCCCTGCACAACTGTTATTATACATGCTAAATGCTTCAAAATAAGCTGAGAAACTGCAATTGTACTAAAGAAGCTCAAAAGGCCAAGTATCAGCATCCTAAGCAGAGAGAGAGAGAGAGAGAGAGAGAGAGAGAGAGAGAGAGAGAGAGAGAGAGAGAGAGAGAGAGAGAGACTATCAGCTCCTTCCTTTAGATATCAGTAAATATGTTCTGAGAAATTTTCTATGCTTTAGCAAAAATAGAGAAGTATCACATATCTTTCTTTCATCAGTGCACATGCGTTCAAACAACATAACATTAATCACAAGCAATCCGACAATGTTCTCTTAGATGGATACTTATTTCACAATGCTCATCTGTACACAGGTTAAGGAGTAGCGGTTAAGCTTTATCGATTTTAATGAGTACAGAAGTAAAGTTAAGGAGGAGGAAAATGTGAAGAAATTTTCCATTGAACTGTTTTTATATATGCCAAATGCTCCAAATAAGATGAGAAACTTCAATCGAACTAACGAAACTCAGAAGGCCAACTCTTAGCATCCTGAGAGAGAGAGAGAGATCCACCCTTTCCTTTAGATACAACCAGTAATATGTTTTGAAAAATTTGCTAAGCTTTATCATAAATAGAGAATTTCACAGTTCTTTCTTTCGTCGGTGCACATGTTTAAAGAATAAAACATCAAACAAGCAATCTTGCAATGTTAGATGGGTATTTTGCCAGCTCATCTGTAAATAGGTGAAGACAGTAGAGCTACCTACCAAGCTTGTTTCTCTATTTCTTCCACTCTATTTACCTGCTGTTTACGCTCATTAAAAGGTCATAGGTTTGTTTCTCAATTTCTTCCAGATGAATGATCTTCAACTCTCCTTGTTATAGGTGTCTGATGGCAAGAAATATTATAACTGCTTGTTCCAAACCAAAGTATAGACTATCTCCAACCCCAGCCATTTATCAGGTGAAATGCATGTCAAATCACCTTGTAATTCGAAATCGTGTTCTATGCTGTCATTCATGTCATGATTTTATTTCCATGAAATGGTCAAATTAGACTACTTCATTCTTGTAACCTTTTTTAGACTACTTCGTTCTTGTAACTTCAAAAAAGGCTGTTTAGATTTCTCTAAAGCTAGATCCTACATTGGCAAATAACATAAATCATATGTTCAATACCACATAACTAATGAACCATTTGGCCAACAGTAATAAACATTTTTTAGGAGTATAAATTCTAAAGTGATAGAAATAAACGACATAGGACAGACTGAGTGGTTGAATGAGGTAGAAAACACCAAGGGTTCATGAACACTATCTTCACATTGTTTTTATAAATTACGGGTTCCATAGAGGGCGTTATAGATATCCTCTACACTGAAAGGCTGCCACATTGGCAGGCAACTATAATATATTACTAAATGCCTAGAAGAATGACTTTATTATAGAAGTAGATTATTTGCACAACAATAAGCTGGTAAGGAAATCTTGAATTTCAGCAATCATTGCCTCCTGTGAATAGATAGCTGGAGATAATGTTTCCATGAATAATTTAATGAGAAAAGCCAATAGAAGAAACGGAGACTAATGGAACCAACCTAGGAAAAATAATTATAGTTATTATATACATTGAGCTGGACATCTGCTTTACACTTAACTATCAACCTAATGGTTATGTAATGATATGTAATTGAGAGGGGACATTCAAGAACTAGTTGGCAAATTAGCACTGAAAATAGCTGAACAAACCCGTATCACAAACTAAACAAGGTATTTTGATCCCAAAAAAATTGAGATAAGGTCTTCTAGCCCATCTTTTATCACTTCCTCTAACCCATCTAACGGGACATACCATGTGTATTCAATTCTCCCCAATTTGATATATGTGGCATGATTCCATTGGATGGGTCAGAGAATAGGATAGAAGATGGGTTATTTTTAAAATAGAAGAATTTGTCAGCAATCATCATTACACTAATATCCTGAGAAATAATAGTAATGTCTAAGAATCTGACAGTACTGATTTTCATTTCAGATAAGAAAGAATTATCCAAAAACCATCAACAGGTGGAAAGAAGTATACATTAAAAAAAAAGTAAATGAAGGGCAGGGCACCTGACGAAACTAATGTGAACACCAAGGCTCCGGTGGACGGCGGAACAATCTAAACACAGAAAAATCCCATATGTCACTGACGCCCATGTCGGATTTCTCGCGTTACAATCAAAGCACATCTGCAAAGGAGAAACGGAAATTGAAACTCGTCACACTCATAAACCCAAAAATCAATCAAAAAGTTACAAGATCTACATCAGATCTCGGGCGTTACAAATACCCACCCCACTTACCCCAAAAGAAGAAGAAAAAATTAAGGCCAAATTGAAACCAACAGAATTCAAGAAGAGAAGATGTTACCTTGTTTTCAGACTTTGCTTTGAGCTTCCGGAAAACGGCAGCCTTGTCCGTATAATTCTCGGAAGCCATTTCTCTGTTGAGATACAAGAGAAGTGCGAAGCAGTATATGATTTACAAAGGCAAAAGGGATCCTCCCAAAACAAGCAAGCTGTGTAGATCGAGAACCAAAAACAATAATTGAAAATATTGTGAGAAAATCTCATAAACTATGATTTTATTGAAAATATTTAAATGGGTGATTTTCTGTACGTTATTCGGTTGCCATAACACCTCGCCGGTCGCATGGGATTTTTCTATGTTAGTGATTTATTAAAACTATTGTTACAGTTGATTTTCACGTTATTAGTTTCGATAAAATATGTTATTTTTAATTTTTCATGCTATTTTTTATGTTACTTATTTCTTTTATAATTTTTAGTATAATGTAATTTGTGTTATTTAAAAATAAGGAACAAGTAAAAATAACTTCAATCAGTGAGCTAGATGAGAAAGGAACAAGTGAAAATTAAAGAAAAGATACGTACATAGTTTTCTTCTTAAAGAATTAGGCTTTGCCAAAGGAGGTTTTTCTTAATTCCCACTACTGGCTGCTTTTCTCTTCTTTGCTAATTCCGCCAAAAAAGAAGCAGAAAAAAAAAGCGTCACGGGCAAGTGAAAATTGAAGAAAAGATGCGTAGATAGTTTTAGCATAAGAAAAGAAAAATCAAAATAGAGTGAGCCGTGTCAAACGCCACCAAAGAGTAACCTTCTCGACGATGGGCCTTAGGTCTAAACTTATTGGCTATAAGCCCACAGCCCAAAGCAATCGAAGTCGCTGACATTTCTGCTCGGCTTGACACCATAGGCTCTTGACGACTCACACTTGGAACTCTAGAATGTTCTGCCCCTGAAAGTGGAGCAAACCTTAGCTTGGCCTTCAGTCGCTAGAGGAGGATTTTCTTGATTCCCACTATTGCCTACTTTCCCCTTCTCTGCTAACTCCGCCAAGAAAGAAGCAGAAAAAAAGCGTCACGGACGGGCCGCAGTAGAGTTTGAAGCTTCTTGTTGAGGCACTTTATTCCACAATTGTATCATCGCCTTATCGTGTTCCAATAGCCGCACTTGCTACTATTTAATGTGATAATATTTTTTTAGACAAAAAACGTATCAATAATAATATTATTAATTTCCGTTCTTATGTTGGGAGTGGTTCCTCTTTTACTTTACATCGTAAAATAAAATATAATTCTTGTATTTAATTAAAAATTACGTACAAATACATATAAAGTAAATCACATAATATGAGTCTCCTTGTTGCAACCATTTTTTTATTATGACTTGATTGTTTATTACACCTTTTTCGCATGACTGTTAATTAAGGTTTTTTCCTTTCATATTCTTTACCAAACCAAAAATAATAATTTGTATACATAATAACGAAACTATTCACAAAACAACATATCTTATATTAAGAAGCATGAAAAATTAAATAAACTACGTATTAAATATTTTATATTGTATATATTGATATATATTGTATCAAACATGACTTGAATTATAAGTCACAAGTCATAATGGCAGTTACAAAGTCATGATGATAATAACCAAACAATGGGACACAGCTTTAAACGTTTTTGTGGGTATTTATTCTTACTATTGTGAACAAAGCAAAGAAAAACTAAACACTCATAAATAAGTTAAAGAACCATGTTCCGTAGATATTTGTAAATGCTCCATTATTAAAATAATTAAAGTTACCGTTTCTCTGGAAAGTTTAACTCTTTTTTTTTGTCAATAAAACAAGACACAACTTTTTTTAAAAAAACATTTGGGAATAGAATCGAACTCAAGACTTGAGACAAGAAAAATGTTATTCAACTTTTAGGCTTAAATATGGTTTTTTTTACTTTTTCTAACATCGGACTTTTGTTTTCTTTTTTTAAATGTTTGACAAAGAGAAAACCAAAATTATTATAATTTTAATAAGAAAATATATTTTTATCGCAGTTTTGGAAGTAATTTCACATCTATTACATACGGTTTTTTCAAAACCGTGATGGGTGTCACAATATGGTTTTGACAAAATCATATTGTGCCACTTTCATCGTGGACACAAGATGGTTTTGATAGAACCGTGGTGCACAATCAGGTCATAGTTCTGTCAAAACTGTGTTGTGACACACCACAGTTGGCTGTAAATACTTCCCATTTTTCACTTGAATGTTTTTTTCATATTTGTAAAATGCAACAAAGTTCTATCAGAATCTACACACAACATAAAACACACCTAAAGATAGACACGAGTTTTCTCTCTCTCTTGTGGTTATTCGTTTAATGTTTTTAAGTTAGTTATTTGTTTTAATTTATGAACATGTCGTAGCATTTAATTATTGTTATTTACTTATTGATTGCTCTTACCTATATTGGTATTTAATTATGGTTATTTACTTCTGTCGATTGCATGAATGTATGCAGGTATTTAATTATTGTTATTTAATTGTTCCGATTCACGAATCTATATTAGTATTTAGTTGTTGTTATTTAATTATTTCAATTGCATAAACATATAGTAGTATTTAATTAATGTTATTTAATTATTTCGATTGCATGAGCCTATATTAGTATTTAATTATTGTTATTTACTTTTTTCTATTGCATGAACGTATAAATGTATTTGAGTATTGTTATTTATTGGACTTGAAATTGAATAATAGTAGTATTTAATTATTTTTATTTACCTTTTCTATATAATGCATCTATGTTTGTGTTTCGTTTAAGTAATGTTAATTACATTGTATTTGTATTTAATATATTATAACATATTTAGGTGTAGTGATGGTATCCTTTGTTAGTGGTAGTGGCGAGTTGAGACAGGAAATATGGGATTTATTGACGCTCCAAGACGAACATAGGACCCTTCATCTTAGGAGTATTACTAGGTACAGCACACTGGATATGCTGAAGAGGATTGACATGTATAGAGATCCTGAAGTCTCAGGTAATTGTAGGGCACATGTCGAATATGTATAGTTATTGGGAGTGATGCGGTGTAGTAAGATTAAGGCTTGGCCTTTGCATTGCTGATGAGATGCTTATTGGCCAGGAGCTGTCGTACAATGCAGCATAGTGACGCGATCTGTGCACCAAGTTGCTTCGATGGACTCCGACCTTCTGAATATTTCAGGCAACCATGTACAATGAAGGAAGTTTATGGAGTGGTTTATTCATAACAACCTATTAGCACATCCATCCGGTGAGCAAACCATACAAAGGTATTGGACATACATTTTCTCCCTTCTGATGGGTGTGTTTGTGAAAAATCCAACGATAGAAGTCAGTTGGTCTACTTGTACATACTACAAGACCTGTCTGGTGCAAGTAGATATTATTGGGGCAACACTATGCTTAGATGCTTATACGGGAATCTATGCTAGGATAGCGTTGAAAAGACGAAGGGCCATCAGATTGCGCGGCCAATACACTTCCTGTAATTCTGGATATGAAAGCGGTTTACTATCTTATGTCCTTGACGCTTTGGGAAGCAGCTGCAAATGATACCTAATATGCCCCGTGTAGGATGGTGGCTTAGTGATTGCAAATTTGTTGAGGTTTCCCGACACACAGTAGATGTCACGTGCGATCAGCTGAACATTCTGATAGATGGAGATGTTTTCTGTGTGCCTTACGAGCTGAATGTGCTGGCAAGTTGCCATCTGTATGCACCCAACACGCTAATCTATGGACTGCTCAGGTGCCACTAATAATGTAGCACGTTGTTCAGCATCACCTCTCACATAGGTAATGAGACATTTTAGGCTGACACAGAAGGTGCCACCAAGGTTCATTGACACGGGGCTTGCGCTGCATCAGATGGTGAAGAGTGTAGAGAACGCCGATTATGCATATACCCATTCTATATTCATACAACAATAGAATTATCGAGCGAAGCGGATCGATAAAGCTATATCATGGCCTGACATCCTGACAGATGAGTCACCTTACATGTAGTGGTATAAACCACAGACACTCCTGAGGCTTCGTCGACTTCGTGTTGAGCGCATAGGTGACAACGGTTTCTGTGGTTTCACAACTAGTCTTATGTGAATGGTACGCATAAATCTTTTGTTTTATTTAATTGTGTCAGTAAATTAAATTACATGTGTTTATGTATTGATGTTTCTATCATTTAAATTGTATGGCGAAGATGTACTATGCTGCGATTGAGGTAAGGGCCAAGGAAGTGAGGGCGGAGGGTCTCAAATATCTTCTTTTGTAGGAACCTCCTTTCACATCCACTCAGGGGACCGTTATGTGCCCACTGCCACCACGTTCACAATCACATCCAGAACTACTAGAAGAACTAGATCCATCCAGACGTAATAAGGCAGTTCATAGACCAAGACGTAGGAGCGTTGTGGTACCGGTGGCCACATGTGAGATGTACATTGTATTTGTATTTTGTCTACGTCATTTTGTATTGAGACATACGTTATACATTTTAGATTTATTTTATTTTATATTACTTTATTCCGGTTGTATGTTTGTTTTATTTCCTATTTACACCATTTTATCCTAAATAAAAAGATGTTTGAATTTTTGAATGTGTCATTTTAAAAAAATGGATTACAAAAATAATTTGGTGCTGAATTTGTCATTTTATCTAAATAAAATAATATTTGCTTAAAAATGTAACATTTCTACAGAAAGTATGTGTGAACACAATCGTAAAAAAATAGTACAAACTTATTTTGTTGTTGAGAAAATAAGGTTTGTGTTTTAAAAAAAAGGTGGACACATCACGGTTTTGACAAAACTATGTTGTGTACTACGTTTATGTTAAAACGTGTTGTTTCCAAAGTTAAAGCGGTACACACGATTTTAACAAAACTGACAACACGATTTTGACAAAACCGTATATTACACCCCGACTTCCGCTACGTGCGAAGAAATCGACATTGTTGTATGACACTTGTGTGGTTTGTGTAATATATGTGCTTAGGTAAAATTCCAAAACCACACTTAGATAACCTAATAGGGAGTGGAAATGATTAAATAAAACTATAAAGGATAACACAAAGAATAAATGGAATTAAATTAAATAACAAAGGGTGTAGGACATTGAAATTAAGTGGACAACATGGTTGCCCAACTTTGCCCTCCGAAAGGAGACTTACTCGTGGGTTAGGGCATAAGTGGGGGGGGTATTTATTTTCACCCATTTATAAATTCTTATACAAGCTGGAAAAATTATAAGTAGGCAAATTATATCCACTTTCTCCCCACTAATCCCCAAAAATTCTTTCAAAATACACCACTTACACCCCTACCTTAACCATCCGGCCACCCCTTCCACTTGCCCCAATTTCTTCCATTTGCATCCCATTTTCCTTTCTTTCTTTTTTCCCATCATAACCTCTTCTTACACAAATTAAAAAACCTACCAATCAAACATTTTCTATGGCATTATTTCCCCCACACCCTCAAGAACCTCGGGCAAGGAGGAATAGAAGACAAATAAACCCCACTTGCAAGACCCTTTTCTTCCATTTCTCATCCTCACACCATTTCACATTCCTACACTCCCATTTTCCCCCCAACCACATTTCATGCAAGGTTTTGTTTTCTTGCAATTCCCCTTCCAAATTTAATCATTGCCTTTCCACTACATCAATTTCAGCCAAAGGGATGAACAGGGCATAAAAGCCTTTTCTCCTTACATTCCTCTCATTTTTTCCATCTTCATTCACTCCAGATTTCTCCCATCCTCTAGAAACAACTTTCCAATCTCTCTTCTCAAGCAAGAAAACTTCCTTCATCCTCCTTTCCCCTTTACATCCGAGGCTGCCCTACCCACCAATGAAGAAAAAATCTTCCATCTTCAAGCAAGAATCAAGCTTTAATTCAAAGGTAAGAACCTCATATCCCTTTATACACACTTATCTCGTCATCTATGTCTTTACAAAGCTTCGAAATCCCTCCCTTAGGCTTCACCCGTGAGTTCAAGCAAGAGGAGAAAGAAGTTCTCCAAGTTGGAAAAGTATAGAACTTTCAAGAATTTCAAGGGTAAGCTCTCTTAAGGATTAATCTTAGCATCATTCTTAATCTTTCTACATTCAAATAACTCATTTTTCCTCCTTCTTGGACCCAAGGGACGTGGGGTACCAAGAATAGGGAAAAGAAGACATCTTTTCCTACCTAAGAGTAAGAATCAAAGAAAAAGACAAGTATTCTTCCTAGTTTCATCATGCATGTTCAAAAATATATCATCTATATTCATCTACACTCTTGGATCATACGTGTATATATTCAAGTGATGTTTTCTCTACAAAGATAGAAAAAGTGTGATTGCATGCCAATTTGATGGAGCCTTGTATGTAGTATTGGAATATGATTGTGTTGGTGACCATAAGAGCATAAATAAGTGTCACACATGTTGAATTCATGGCTTGCTAAACCTCATATAGTAGGCGTGCCATAAGAGAGAAAGGATAGAGCATGCATGTGTTCATTTCCATGATAAGTGTTGGCATCTTAATATACTTTCTTGAAAAGGTGTACTTAGATCCTCACTTTGATCCATTTTCATGCATGATATTATGATGATCATCACTTTCATGACTTCCTATAATTTTTAGTGTATTTGCATGTTAATGGACATGATTTAACATGACTATGATGCATCATAAATTATGTTAAATGCATGGACATGAAGGTTAATGTCTTTGGTGATCATCATCTCATTTTCAGGAAGATCCTTTCAAAGATGGGGTTGCTTTGCCCCCATCATTAGACATGATTTCATTACCATCATTATGATGTGTATCTTGATGATCATGGCCTAAGAAGAGGTATTTTCGTGGGTTGCATCCTCATATATGTTTGCATGTGAATACGATCATGATCATCACCATGATCATGAACCTTATGATCATGGTTGTGATGGAGTGCCTCAAGCATGGATCTTTTTATGTTGAAATCATAAGATTGTTACGTCATCATGCATCACTATGGTAGGGAGTCATGGTAGCCAAAGAATATGATGATTATGAGCATTTTTAGCATGTGTGGCATAAAGAATAAATCGAAACATCATGTGTATATGTTTAAGGGGGTATTCGGCAAAGAGGCTAAATTTGATGCTATGATGATCTAAACATTTATTTGAATATATATGTATGTAAATATATGGATAATATATACATTATATGTATGTGACAAATTAAAAGGTGAGAAATCAAAGGAATTAAGGAGGTGACAACCAAATAGGGGCTGTTTTAGGCCTGCTGGCCGAAGACACCCAAAAGGGCAAATTGGTAATTTTAAATTCCAAAGGGCATGTGAAAGGGGCTGATTTAGAATGGCTGCAAAATAGAATAAATAATGGATCATTTTAGACAAAGAATTTAACAAACAAAGCCCAAAAGTGGACTGTTTTGGGGGCTTAACCGAGAACCCATTTATAAGGGTAAAATTGAAATTTCACATAAGAGCATGATAATAAATGAGAGATAAATATTGGACATATGAGTTGAGATTATTAGAGGCTTGAAACCAACCTAGACCACGCATACATCCATGCATATGATAAAAAAATATGTTTTCGATAAAATGCTTTATGATACGTCACTTTGCGAAATGTTTTCGATAAAATATTTTAAATGGACTTTTACGAAGAAAGAACCGTACCACGAGACGAATGATTCCACATGACTTATGTATGTTTATGTTTAGCTGAGTGTAAAACCTTGTCCTGGATAAGACATCTCTGCCTTTATGATACATCTACAATGTTATGTTTATGGAGAGCTATCTGATATCGGGTCCAGCCGTCCAGGGGAGGATGTCAGGGGCAAAGTATATGTTATGGTTGAGTGTAACACCACGTCCGGGACCCAGGATCTCCGTCATAACGCGTCATTGTTAGATCTATGTATATATGATGTAACACCGTGGTGGGACCATCGGGATTCATATTTGGTACATGAGACTACTTGGGAAATCATTTGGTTTGTCGTGGGTACCATTCTTATGATACGAAAAGTGTTATAGCCAATACATGATTTTCCATGTTTATGAAAGTTACGAAATGACATGTTCTAAATGTTTTATGATGCATTCATCACATACATCTCTGCACGAGCATTTGACACCCTTACGAGTCATCATCACCTACAGTTAGAGAGGTACAGATTACGCACATAAGTCTGGACTTAGTGAGAGATATGACTTAGGGCAACTAGGAATAACCAAAGTGATGAATAAGTTTCTAAAACACATTTAAATGCAGCTTAAGATTATTCCATTACATGTTTTATCTCCTCATGCTATTTGTCTAACTTGTCCTTTCCTTAACATTTTCCGAGACGAGTTATGTTATTTCTTTACTGTACTTGTTCTCCTACCCCGTCTCCCATGCATGATCCACATTAGGAACCTAAACGAAAATACTTGCTGAGTGATTCATTATCGCTCACCCCTTATTTTACATCTTGTAGAGCCTCAAAATCCGGAGCTGGACTACATAGACGACGAGCCGAGAGAGTATGTTCCCATGAGCAGCCTAGTGGGCCTAGTAGTTCCAGCTTTTGTATTTTGTCATTTCAACCATGTACTTATGCATTGATGTAATGATGATATTGTACTCTGATGTAGTTACGATGTACGCATGTCATTTATGTTTTTATTATGTCTATTTTATGATGTTTTCGCTATTCGATACATGTTTATAACGATGTACATATGCATGTTATCGATGCCTTATATTTCTCGTATAAGAGTATGACGGGTGCATGCCGAGACTCTAGTTCCGGGCGGGATGCTACACCGTACGTGATGGATGTGAAATCACTTCTAAAATTGAGATAAACATAAATTATCGTTTTTAAAATTACGGTAATTTTGACTCAGAATGTTTGACATCAGTCTGGCTGCTCAACTGTTAGCAACTACTAGACCTATGGTAAACAAACACCACCGGTGAAGTGGTTGACGTCAGAGCACGGCGGTACCTGGTTCCGGTGGAACAGAAACGGCGGGCTATTTATGTCACGGAAATAAAAACTGCTCCGCCCGTAGTTGAGTTCCGCTGTCCACACCCCTAGTCAATTACCAAAAGGTTGTGCCCTTCTGCGGTGGCGACGCCTCTAACCAAGAAATCAGTTGGCGTACATAGAAGACGATGAAGCTTCCGGGGATTTTGTGAGGTCGAATGCTCTTCGGATCTAAAATGCTGTAAATGTGCTCTTTACCTGGTAAAAGCTATGATGCTAAACACCTCAGCGGTCACAATCTCTTTATTGACGGCATAAGCATCACATAGCAAAGCCTGACAAAAGGTGTTTGCTTTTTCTTATATGCGTAAAATTTGTGTTTTCTTAAAATTTTAGGAGCAGGAGGGGGAACTTCCCTGTAATTTGTTATTCTAAATCTTCATTGAAGTGGAAAAAAGGATATTGGCAACCGGCCATTTGAACATCACCAAAAAATTGGGTTTTTGGTAACACTGTCATTGAAAATGAAGGTTTTGGTTGATATCTCATAGTTGAAAGTCAGGCTTGAACCTCTCTGAGTAGAGCAAGTAGATTGTGGAAGTTCCTATTTAGCTTGCCATGCTATAGATCTCAGCTCCCAACTCATGTGGAGAATTCATTTTTGTCCGCTTATTTTTACTTTAAACGACGTTGAGAATTCTACAGATGGAAAGATGAATGCAGGCAAGTTTAGCTATTTTTTCATGTGCACTGCTAAGAACTAAGGAGATTCAATCGTTTGTTAATGAAACTCTCTTGATTAAGCTACCAGATTGATTGAGTACAGTTCCAGTTAATTTCACCAAACCAACACCTAACCTTATTATCCCATAAGTTAGTTACAGCATTGTTTTATTAGCAAGAAAGCTTGCTCAAGAATAACACCATCGTCAATTATTCTGAAGCAAAAGTCCATAAGAGCTTTATGGTTTAGATCATCCAGTGTCTCAACTCCTCCTAATTATATATGTACCTTTGAAACATCTGTTAAATTAGTTGTTTGAAAGTTCATAGGACACCTGTTATGGGGAACAGTAAAGAAAATGGGAAAGTGACCAGACATAACTTGGTTGACTTTTGCTGGGCTGGAGAGTAGGATGGCTGGCGAGAGAGAAATACTAGCTCAACTCTCTTTATGAACAGACCTTTTTTGGGCATCATCAAGCTTCATTAGCTTTAGTAGACCCTAGGTGAAGGAGTACATGACTTTGTACATGACAAAAGTATGAATAGTCATATGCCTATTTCAGATGAAAAATACATATTTTAAGGTGTAGTTGGGCTTATCATCTAGCTAGCTGAAGTTACTCGGAATACTCATCTGAAATTTTGAGTTCTGTATGGGTGCTTGCAGAAATGAACATTTTTTTTAATTTAAAATGTTACCCGACTTGTTCTACTTCCTGATCTTGTGTCCATTCCTCTTAAGATTTTGGAAGTTTTCACATAGACTTGGTCCTAAAGCCAAAATGCATGTAATATATTGTACTCTGTGGAACATATGCTTATATTATGCATAACTGCTGCCTTTTACATGCTTCCATCCTACGAGGTTACCATCAGATTTTTCAGAAGCCTTTATCTTTCAAAGCGTATGAAGTTATTCGACGGTATCATTAGTCCATTTGTTTCTAATGTGAGTTGGCATTTCATTTCCATGGAATTGGTTATATAATAGCAAGAGAAGATTTTTATTATAATTTGGCAGAAATGCTGTGGGTGAAAAGAAATTGAATTGCCTATATTGTCAGTGGAATAGGGGTATTGTGTGCATCACTTCTTGTGCTGATGCCTGCTCAATTTTAATTATTCAACTCGTTAAATATCTTTCTTCCTCTAATTTCATAATTATACCTGTGCACGTTTCTGATTATTGACAGTATTTTACTAATCATGATGGCGTGAAGGTAGGATCAAGGTGCTTATGTGCCACTGCAGGATCTATCTTTGAGGAAATGTAGACAGCCTTTTAGTCGAGTTCTATGCATGAGTTTACTTGGTCTATTCTGTACAAATAAGATGCTGAGCTGAATGATAAAATGGAATAACATCTCGATTATAAAACTGGTTTTGAATTGGCTGAATTGGTTTCTTTTCATGTTAATCTCAAAGTAATCCAGTCAAATAAAATAAATTTAGTTTAGGAGCTTTAATTTGTTTTTTTGTTTTTCCTTTTTGGCTAGAAAAGTAGGAAATCCTCGGTTTAAAGGAGACTTCTTGGCTTCGGAAAAAAAGGAGACTTCTTGTGTACGTTCCTACCTTCTTGTGCATTTCTACCAATATGTTAAATTAATAACAGCGTTCTTTCTGAGAAATTGCCTGTTTAACTGATATAGTTGGTTATTGTATGATCATGCTAGTGGCAGGTAGCGGTTTGGAAATGATTCATATCATACGCAATCATGGAAATGTGGTAATCGGAGAAATTGTAAATTGGGAATATTCGGCGCCTAGAAGCTGTGGTGCATTCATGAGACTTTGTAGACATATTTATCGCTCTGGTCAATGAAGAAGGCCCTGATCTTGAATCTGCCTTGTATAGAAACCGTAGATGGATACTGAATAATCAGATTAAAAATATCATTATGCGGTGCCCTAATCAAGAGGCATCAGTTATTTGATGTGTATTCAGAACATGATGAGCAGTATTGCCAGCTGGCTAAAAGAATGATGTTTTTGGTTGATGAAGAAGAAACTGTGAAGGATATGCAGGAACCTGTAATTGTGCAGAGATTGTGAAAATTGTTGATGATGAGCTCAAATCGAAGGCTTAATGTCATTGAAACTCAATGAATTAAAGAGAAACTTTGGATTTCCTGATGACTATTTGTTCAGGATCGTGCCAAATATCTGGAGATCTTTAGAATTGTTAACTTTTCTGGGAGGCAAAGTTATTTGGAAATCGAGATTATATCATGGAACCCTGATCTTGCAGTATCTGCAATTGACAAATTAGCTTTGGAAAAGGGGCGTGATCCATGTTCTCATGTTCATTGCCGCAATCTTGGGTGAAGTCATGGGAAAGGTTTCAGGATTTGAATTCAACTCCTTATATTTCTCCTTATATAGATGCGGTAGGTTTAATTTATGGGTCAACAAGAGATAGATAGTTTGCTTCCAGTGAGACCCCCGGCTCTATATGTATCTGTATATCGATAAAAGAACTGTGGGCTTAGGGCATGAAATACTGTTCTTGACCTTGTGGAAGAAAGTAAGCTAGGGCATTTTAGAAGAGAGTTTTGTTTACCAGGTAAGCTAAATGTCTTATTGCCCAAGCATCCTGGAAATTTTTATGTTTCAAACAGATACCAGATATACCATTCTTCTGAGGGAAGGATATAACGGGTCCGAGTTGATTGATAAGGATCCACAAATGATTGTGAAGGAGAAGTTTGGGGAACTAATGCAAGAGGGACTTCATGGATACAACCAGAGGCACCAGTTGTTAAATCTAGAGAAGATGAGAAAGAAAGGAATGAATTTGGTTAGAAGAGAGAAAATAAAGAATTGGTTGGATAGTGTTATGAAGAGGAGGATCTAGGAGATCTTGGTGGGATATTTGAAACAGAAGAAAGGAAACGGTTTCATAATATTATTTTTGGTTAGTAGTTAATGAAATAAAGCAAAATGACTCACTAAATTGGCCGCGTTTTTTATATTGTGGAGTAGCAGTTGATCGGATCAACTTGACGTAATTTTCATTATGGGTCATCGGGAAACAACCTCTGTGTGTTTCTAACACATGAGTATGGTTGCATACATCCGACCCCCTATATCTTGCCGTAGACGGGAGCCTCTAAAGCAATGAGCTAATGTTGTTGCTTTTTGGTTAGCATTTTGCTTCTTCTGTGCGACTTTGGTATTACAGATAGTTCTTTGGTAAGATTTACATTTGAATCAAAAATGCTAGAAGGTCAATAGAATTTGCTGCCTACCGCAGCAGCAGTCTTGGTAAAGATAGGTGCAAAATTTTGTACATATATTGTGATTTAGGATATCTAATCTTCTTTGTTTTCTTAGATGTTGTTTAGCACCAGGGATTGGTTTACTATTTCTGTTTCCAAGTTATAGATTTCCTTCAGATTTTCATCAAATTAGCTGTTAGAATTCTTGTCATAACTTTTGCATGATTACTTCATTTCTTCCTTGCTTCTCTGCAATGGTCTTTCTTCCATATTATTCGACTTGGTCTATATTAAGAATGTTCATACTTCTAACTATGGCATTCTTGACGGTTTTCAAGAATGCCTTACTCTGGATTTTCTTGTGCTTTATTCTTGACACTCTAAGAGGATAGAGTTTTTGAGTTTCTCTTTCTCAAGTGTGAACAATTTCAAGTTGTCTTTTTATTGTGATTGAATCAGTTGTGTCTGGAAGGAGAAATGACTAGCAACTTGTGCCATGAATTAATTTTCTTTTCTGAGCAAAAGGACAAATCTTTGTTCGGGGGTCTTCGATGTTCTATCTCCATAGAGATGCGTAGAGGTCGTAAATGAGTAATTTAGTAGTTTTTTAAATTGGTAAGATGTTACCAGACAACCCGCACAAGGAGTCTACTGCAAATCGGGTCTGTAATCCAGCATACAGTCAGGTTGGATTCAGACATTTGGCCTCTAGATCCAGATAACAGTATTGTTTCTATGCCGCACATGTCTTCATCCGAACCTGCACCTTTCTTAAATAATGTTCCAGCTCGAATAACAATTGAGCTATGCTCTGAAGACATTAATTTTCTTATATGTAGCTTGGTCTTATTATGAATTCATTGTGAATTAAGCTAATAGATGACTAGTTTGCCGTTATTGATCTTGATGGTCGAGATGGTCGTTTATGTGACACAACTTTTTGTTAGTTATGACACTTGACCAAAATAGTTGTAAGCCGTGTTCATTACTAAATACTTGAAATAGTTCACATTTTTGTGTATTTATGCTCAAATTTTATAATGCTAATATTGGCCCATTATCGGAGACCATTTTCTCAAGAATACTACTTGAAAAGTATTTCCGTTCGTGGGAGATAAGGTTTGGAAGAAGCTAGGTGGTTAGAAAGGTAATCGTTTGCTACGTTCTCCTAAAAGAATGGGAAAATGGGCTATTTTCGTTTGCTCTTTAGCCTAAAGGACTACTGTGTAGGGCTGTAAACGAACAGAGTGAGCCGAGCATCATGTTGTTCAAATTCGGTTCATTTAACTTAGTGAACGAGTCGAGTTTGTTCGTTTATTTAAACGAACATATTTAATTGTTTAACCTCAGTTTTTTTAATTCACGAACGTTAGCGAATCGAACACCTTAAACGAACGGTGTCACTTACCGAGTTCGAACAGAAAAAAATGGTTCAAGTTCGGTTCATTAACCCTTTAACCAAGCCGAACTCGAGTCGAACAAGCCGAACATACTGGACGGTTTGGTTCATTTACAGGCCTATTATTGAGTAAGCAAGCATGGAGAAGACTTGAAAATCTAAACTACTTCTTGCAGGCTAAATATTTTCCTGATGTATGTTCCCTCGAAACAACTGAAAGAAAATGATAGAGAACATTTAAACATTAATCAAGCAAGATTAGATCGCGAGTGTTCATTTGCTAAAATCCGTAACTTTTTCATATTATACAAAATTAATATGTTTATGTTCGTAGTTTCCATTTTCAATAGAGTCAATAACATACTTTTCCTTGACACAACTTGATGCAATTTTCATTATGGGTCATCGTGAAACAACTTGGTATGATTGTGTGCATACGGTCCCTTATACCCGATATAAGCTGGAGCTTCCAAAGTAATAGGATAATATTGTTGTTGTTTAATATGTTTATGTTTCAAATATTTAACGAGCAATCAAGTCACTTTGTTAAATGTTCGAGTTCGACTTGATTTATTTAACAAGTCGCAAGAGTTCGGCTTAAGATCATGTATCTTCGATTTGAACAAGCTATTTTACAAAACGACTAGAAACTATTTATAAACGGTTTTGTTTATTCACCTCTGGAATCGAACTCTTGAACTTTTGACCTCTTGGAGCAAAATCCAACCCGAATACTAACTGGACGATGTCTTGGGAGTCCAATTTATTTATTTTTAATCACAATAGAAAGAGGGAGGCCCTTTACCTCAATTAAAGAATAAATATACATTTATAAAAATAAAAGTTGCCGTCAAGATTATGGTTCAATGAAAAATATCAAGGTGTTTAGTAGTATAGTTACGGTTGGATAATCTACCGTGTGAAGGTTTCAATGGTGCCTATAATTTTGATTCTGAACTCTTCTGAATTACCTGCATCACGAGGTCGAGAAAATGATGTTACTTGAGACACATTTTTCGATTTACATATTTTTTTTTTTGACTCTACGAACGAAACAATGATGTTCGTCGCAGTTGGGGCTTTTTTCTTTAATCACAAATCAATGAGTAACATTTCTTTTTGACTTTTCAATTATATAGTGCGGGGATTGGCGACTTAACCATTCAGTGATTTTGGTATTAGACATTCCCAAAAAGGATACTATCGGGCAGATGAATTGAACAATAGGCGCATGTTGTCATTCCAGCCTTCCCTCCCCTCTCATGGTCTATCCGAAAGAGAAGAGAATCCAGTATTTCTTGTTCGTTAATACCTGAACGGATTGTTCGGTGTCCAAGAATTCTTGTTTAGACAGTTCATACAATCTAGGCATAGTTTTTTGATCTACGATTTCAATATTCCTTTTTTGACTTTTCAACGTATGTAATTTGTACGCGTGAAAAATAAAATGAGACATTATTTTTGAGACATAGACAGTGACATTTAATACCTCTTGACGTAGGCAACTTCTTCCAGCAATACTGGGCATCACACTTTTTGTTTGTATTAAATTCCAGGGTTATTTTGCTTTCTCTGGTCATATTCCCATCAAAAGGCCCCAAAATAGTTTAAAAATATTCCCTGGGCCATTCATGATCTTATTTGTTCAACACGTTTTAGTATGAAGATCACAACAAATCTCACTTTTTGTCGCTTATGTTGGATAAATTTTACAAGCAATGGTGGTAATAAACAAAATTTTATAAGATTTTAGCTTTTCATTTCCAGTAGAGTAAACGACACACTTTTTCTTGCCTTTAGATCATGATGGAATAAAGCAAAATGAATCACTAAATCGGCTGCGCTTCTTATATTGTGAAGTAGCAGTTGATCGATACAGTTTGACGCAATTTTCATTATGCGTCATCGGGAAACAACCTCTGTGTGTATCGAACATCGCTTTTGGAAACTTTGGAACTTTTTATCGAACTTTGCACGGCATCGATTTAGAAATTGCGTCATTGATTTTTTGACTTGGACTAACGTTTGATTGACTATCGTTTGGTTTGACTTAGTTATTGGTCTATTCGTTGACTTTGTTGCGTGTTTGTTATAGGGGCATAATAGTAAATTTATTTGTGAATGAGAAGCATGCTATTTTCTATATTGTTATTTATTTTTGTTACACTTGCTTCTCCGTGTATGATCCTATGGTAAGTATAATGAGATTACTTGCTGGACGAAGTGCCGCTCATACCATTCTCTATCATTTTCTTTCAGATGAGCATGTTTACGAGTTAGTTTACGTCGAGGATGATTTGGATTGACAGAGTTGAGTTGCTCGTGGCCTTTTGAGGATGATTCTGATGATGAGTTTAGAGGACTTGAGATTTTAGCTCGACGCATTTTTTTATGGAGATTCAGTTATTTACTTCAGTTTATATCAGATATTGTATTGGTTTAGTTTGACATAGATCTTTACAGCATCTAAAACAATGTGATAATGTTGTTGTTTATTATAAGATTTTACATAAAAATACAGTTATGAAGTACATAAAAAGATTGGATGGTTTGCTGTAACCAAAAAAAGAAAAAGAAAAAAGAGCCCTCAGGCATAGTCCAGTTGGTACTCGGGTTGAGGATTGTCAACAAGAGATCACGAGTTCGAATTCAGGGACGCGCACAGTGTGGGTGTTCCTCTGCTGCTAGGCCAAAGGCCTGGTTTGTGGGGGGTATCTTGTGTGGGTAATTGTGTAAGATTTCACCCAATCTAGAAGGACGCTGGACTCCTGATTTATATCCTCCACGCAGTTCATTGGGACTGGGGCAGTGAATGCCTTTTGGGTTGAGGTTCAACCTTTTGCCAACAAGAAAAAGAAAAAGGAAGATTGGATGGTTTGTGTACATATAGTAGTGTAAAACATGTGCACAATGCACGCAATTATGGTTCCACTCTATTATGGCAAAAGTGATGGTTTTGTAATTGCATGTAATGTCTGAAAAGGAAAGATACATATATGGCTTTTTTACGGGAAAGGATCCTCTTACCACAAATGGGATGCGGAGACGCGTGACCGTGCGACACGTGGCAGCAAGGGGGGATGCTGAGGCTAGATGAAGGTCATCCACATCTAGCCTCATCAACCTTCTTTGCTGCCACGTGTCGCATGGTCACAAAAGAGATGAGAAAAGTAGGGTTATGAGATCCCAACTCCTTTTTTACTACTGGGACAAAACAAACAAGTGTCACACATTGGGAGAAATTCGATGAACCATGCAAGATGGTGAATGAACCCACAAGTGTTTGATTGGGGTGGGTGGAACGTCAACAGCCAGAAAATATATGAAACGAACAGTGATGTGCTTTTATTGGCGCCTTTATATAATATATATTTGAATGATAAAACGACATTCTCGGTACAATAGCCTCTCGGCTTTGCGTAGGATTTGGATAGGGACCAGATCGATTCGTGATTTGATGACGCAGTCTTTATCCTACATTTTGTGTAATAGGCTATTTCAACGGTTCAAACCTGTGACCTTAAGGTCATAAAGCAGCAATCTTACCTGTTGCTTCAAGACCCGCCCTGAATGATTAAAAAAAGAAAAAGAAACCAAGCTCAAATCACACTTCATATTTATTAGCAAGTGAACTTTACAAACTAAGATACGAAGACTATGTTAGATTTTCCTTTTTAACCCTATCAATGATGCATTTTTTATATTATGTTGACAAACAAACCTAACTATTATGATGCTTTTTTTATTCAGTGCTCTAGTTGGGCCCAATTGAGAAAAGTTTTCTTCTTCTTCTTATTTTCTTTCTTTTTCTTTTTTTTTTTCCATTCTTGAGATGTAAGCATGTGAGACACATGTGAATTTAAGAGATTTGAGGTAACCTTGGCACATTGCATAACTCAGTTGATACTATGGTTGAAATTTGCTCAAAGAGATCAAGAGTTCGATTCCAGGGACACGCACAATATGAGTGTTACATTGCTGCTAGGCCGAAGGCCTATTTTGCGGGGAGGCACCTTGTGTGAGTCACTGCATAAGTCCTCATCCAACCTAATAGGCCGCTGAGCTACTGATTTAATATTCTACAATGTTCATTGAAACTAAAACAGTAGAAATCCTCAGAGTCATGGTATGATTTTTGCTCCCACGTATTTAAGGTAACCTACTTTTATTTGTAGCCCTGGGCTGATTTAATTTTCGAAAAAGTAGAGAAATAAGGGGACAAAGGATCAATAATTGGAGGCCAATCCACGTCACAGTCACTGGACATGTAGTCTGTAGACTTATAGAATTTTCCTTTCCGTAACAGTAAATACTAATTCTTATATATCTTACTTTAAAACAAGTTTGTTACCTTATTAAGGTTTTGGTTTATTATAAAATTTACACAAAGAGTATAGATAACAACCAGAAACATATCAGTGTGAGATTTGTTCTCATCAACATTTTTATAAGGTTATATATGTACGTGACATGTTTGAATTACACACATTATACATAGGAAAAAAATATAAAAACACATTAGAGAAAATGACTGAAAAGGCAAAACCCGAAAAATGATCTCATCCCTTTGAAACACTGCTCAAGTGAAATATTAAGCGGCCTTTTTCTTTTTCCCTTATTGGAACTAGCAAATTAACGGATTATATTAATCTGTTTCCAATTATTGGACTGCTTTATAAATTTTTAAAGGTTCGTTTAATAGAATAAATAATGGCTTGCAGGAATAAATTCAAATAGGAAAAAAAATCGAGCAAAATCATGTAAGTAGGCGAATATTTAAAAAAAAAAAACAGAAAGAATTTGGTTGCCTGTCGGTTAGTGCAGCATCTTTAAAAGAGAAGTGAGAAAAGAACCTGATGACATATGAAAATAAGAGAGATGATGAGGGTTAGTGAGAGATAATCAGAAAAAAAGGGTATAAGAATGGACAAAAAAACACATAACGAGCGATGATGTACACAATAGAAAAGAAAGAATGTTGAACCCCAACCAGTAAAGGTCCTGTTGTAAGGCCAAAATGAATAGCGGAAGCATAAAAGTTACCTCCGGCCATTATCGTTTAGTCGTCGCCTTCGAATCGGAAGCCTGCTGCAGAGAAGAATCCTTACGGAAAAAAGAGCCTTCCAGCCTATGCCTATCTGAATGCTGTATAGCTATGATTGATGGAATATCACAGGCCCTCTATTTATAGGCTAGGCCAGGGACCCCTTTCCTTATTTGACTGACAATCAATTCCTTCCATCAAGGAAACTTAATAATTGCCAATCAATCAGAATCAAATCTGACAATTAATGCAGTCAATAATTGCAACATATCTAGCCAATATAACGTACATGTACGTTATACATGTGATCCACATTAGTGATTTATAAATAAATCACGAGATTATAGCAATCAATTGTAATTAATATAATTGATTCTAACATTCTCCCACTTGGATCACATGTCGAATGCTAGATAACACAGCATAAGTGACAAAACAATATGTCCATAATTTATTGATCAAGAAAATTAAACATAAACATTTCCTATGCCCACAGGTACGGAAATATTTTGGTTGTTTAATTTTCATATCGTTTTAAAGAATAACTATATAAATATGTTGATGACATGTAGAGGATTATTTTCTTAATTTTAAGATTAGCCACAACATCTTAAAATTATATGGTATAAAGAAAATAAAATGTCATCATACCTATGGTTTTGATTAATAAGGTAATCAATTTGCCCTACAGGGAATTGGTTATTTTATTGATCAAGAAAATTAAATATAAACATTTCCTATGCCCACAGGTATGGAAATATTTTGGTTGTTTAATTTTCATATCGTTTAAGTATATTCTATGCATGAATGCAACCTCTGTCCACAAGAATGTTTAGAATATACTATTTGAATTAACTTGATTAATTCATTCTGGTTATACATGTTCATAGCATGATATGTGATTCTTGGATATGCAGTTGTTCCCACTACTGCTTTATTTGATACTGCTAGTACTCCAATACATACCTTTTATGCTTCCGCTATTCATGTTTGAATTTAAGTATCTTTAAAATGGTACCTAACTAATGATGGTTATATATCTCACAAGTTATTTTTCTGGAGCAAAAGCCCAATACGTTTGGCTTCGTGGCTCCTCATCGTCTCAGTTCCAAAGAGCTTCGTGAAGGATCTAAATCAGAAGTTCATTGTTCTTCTAGGTTGATAAGACTTTGCCAGAGACCCACTGCAAGGTGGCTATTACAAACCAGGGCAGCACAATAACTTCGCCATTATTGGTCCAGACAACAGTATTGCACTTATGGTACACATGTTTTGGTTCGAACTTGCGTCTTTCTATAGCAATGTCTTAACCTGAATACCAACTGAATTGTGACCTTGAGACATCTCACAAGTTATTTCTCGTCTAACGAAAATAGACAGCGTGGGTGTGTTTTTTGTTTTAAGCTCGACCATCTTCTTTTGACTTGACGTTCTCTTTAGTTATCTGTGTCTGACTAAATGAGTAATGATAGTGAGAACTATTGTTATATATATACATGAAATTTCACAATACAACTGACATAAACAATTCATCATAAATGGTGTAACAACATTCCGACAACAGTATGAAACCATCTCAAACTTTACGGGTCTATTTGTTATTTCAAAATGACTTCTCATCAAATGATGATGTTTTGGAGTAATTTGCTCCACTTGCAGGTCAAACAATTACACTGATCCCATTTAGAGGTTGCTTGTTTCACTCAGTGTTGGTGAATGTCTCCGGTGTGATACATGTGAGTTATAGACACAATAAGATGATAGGATCGAATTTTTTTGTCCCACCATTTTATTGTGTCTATGATACGGGATGAGATTTTCCTCACCCCACTCGTCACTATGCGACACGTGGCAGCAGTGGATGGGTGGAGTGAGAGGAAAGCGGTGAGAGGATCCTAACCCCTATGATACACCGAAAATGGACACACCAACTTCCATCCGTTGTTTTTGACCTCTAACAAAATAGTAATAGAAGTTCAAGTCATCGCTTAATCTTGAAGTGGATCAATCATCCCTTAACATGCAATCTCTGACTCGACCGATCAATTCATGGAGGACAATAATATATTTTATTTGTTTCTTCATGACTTTTGAGAAAAGTTATATAAGTTGGAGAACATCCATTCAATTGAACGGTGGTCACAAGCTATGTTAAGTAGTTAGCTCTGCATAAGAATAAAAAAATTAACTGTCCATTTTGAAGAATACTTAAAAAGTAAGTATTTTTGCAAAAGTCTGCGTACCTTTTTTTTTTACTACACAATTTTCTAATATTAAGAGATTCTAAAATAAGTTTAAGACTTCATCTTATAGTGCAAAGAAAAGAAAGTCATCCTTGTATCCTGTAAACGTTTGTTATGAAATATACACTACAATCTACAAAAGTATTTTAAAGACAATAATTTTTGTAGGACCTGTATAGCACCACTAGAAGGGGATGGTTGAATAGTGGGTGTGGAAAATTTGGGTTTTAAAAACTTTTTAACCAAAAACCTCACTTTTGAAAACGGTTTCTGTTTTCAGATGCTGATTTGAAATAATTAAACGACCTGTTTAGAGACCTCCAAAAATTATGAAATTTGGTGAGAATATACTCTGAGATGTTCTGAGTATCTCCTAATAATTTCAGATTAAAATACCACTCCCAACCCCTTGAAAATATGTTTTTGGTCAGATTGCGCGAATCTGCCAGAAACCATACTACGACTTTAAAAATTTATTCTGATTAATTCGTAACTCCAAATGATCTGAAAATTTAATGACAAGACCCTCAAGATATGTATTTCAATTTTGGGATGCAAATTAAGGACAAAAACATCATCAAAACAGCCCACTTTTAGAGGCTTGTGATGAAATTTTCAGCATGTGTCTCATTTGAATACTTTCCTTGTGTAGTGCCCTCTTTTATGTCACTAACCTTGTGTAGCATATTCTCCATCAATTGAGATGCTAACTAAGCTCCACCTAGGCTCCATCATGGCTGCAAATGGTGTGTGGAGTATCTTGTACATGTGCTGAATTTCATTTTAGTAAGCTTTGTCAAATCATGCACAATATTTACACATATATGGTAAATTCCAATCAGTCCTCATTTGAATTTTCTAGAACCCTTTAACATGTCTTGAATGTGTAAAAAGTGTCTAGATACGTGTTACAACTCATGCCAAAAAATGTTTCATGTGTTGTGTTCGTAGAAAACCGAATTTTCGACTTTCGTCGATTACGCGATTTTTCTCCGATTAAATTCAAAATTTTTGCACATGTCATATATATTAGGTCACACATAATGTGCACAAACTAAAGTAGATATTCAGCTCTAATGACTGATTAAGAGGCGCCCTCCATGTGCTAAAAAATAGAATTTGAAATCTCCACAATTTGGCCTAAATTAAGGGTCATTTGTGTGTGCCAACATGGAATGATTTAGTGGCTAAATTTAACATGTGAGCCACGAAATGTTTGGCTATTTTTGAATTATACGGGCTGACCATCTTTATATGGCAAATATGTGGCCATTGGGGTTTAATTTGAATTAGTCGCTTTTACGTTGGATTTTTCCACAAGTATTGAGCTTCAGCCTCAACCTTTGGCTTTGCCACAAGTGCTACGCTGCTTGACTGAACTGCAACTCTGCCGTGTTTTAATAAATTTTAGATAAGTAATCCTGTTACTTAATGAATGAGTCAAATGTTGGCTTTGTCACGAACATTGTTGAATCAAGTGCTGCTCAGTCATCTCAGTTCTGCTGAGGTAGGATATTGGGAAACCTGTCCCGAATGTTGAGTCCTGCTCAACTCACTCAGACCTGCCGAGGTAGAATATAGGGAAACCTGTCCCAATATGTTGCGTCCTGCTCAACCCACTCAGACCTGCTGAGGTGAAATATAGGGAAACCTGTCCCAATATGTTGAGACCTGCTCAAACCATTCAGTCCTGCTGAGGTGAAATATAGGGAAACCTGTCCCCATATGTTGAGTCCTGCTCAACCTACTCAGACCTGCTGAGGTAAAGTATACGGAATCCTATCCTAAGTGTTGAGTCCTGCTCAACTCACTCAGACCTGCTGAGGTAAGGATATAGGGAAACCTGTCTCAAATGTTGAGTCCTACTCAACTCACTCAGACCTGCTGAGGTAAGGATATCGGGAAACATGTCCCAAATATTGAGTCCTGATCAACTCACTCAGTCCTGCTGAGGTGAAATATAGGAAAATCTGTCCCAATATGTTGAGTCCTGCTCAACCTACTCAGACCTGCTGAGGTAAGGATATAGGGAAACCTGTCCCAAATGTTGAGTCCTGCTCAACTCACTCAGTCCTGCTGAGGTGAAATATAGGGAAACCTGTCCCAATATGTTGAGTCCTGCTCAACCTACTCAGACCTGCTGAGGTAAAGTATACGTAATCCTATCCCAAGTGTTGAGTCCTGCTCAACTCACTCAGACCTGCTGAGGTAAGGATATAGGGAAACCTGTCTCAAATGTTGAGTCCTACTCAACTCACTCAGACCTGCTGAGGTAAAGTATACGGAATCCTATCCCAAGTGTTGAGTCCTGCTCAACTCACTCAGACCTGCTGAGGTAAGGATATAGGGAAACCTGTCTCAAATGTTGAGTCCTACTCAACTCACTCAGACCTGCTGAGGTAAGGATATAGGGAAACCTATCCCACTATGTTGAGACCTGCTCAATCCACTCAGTCTTGCTGAGGTAAAATGTAGGGAAACCTGTCCCAAAATGTTGAGACCTGCTCAACCTACTCAGACCTGCTGAGTTATGCCCCCACTTTCCTTACGGGTTATAAAGTGGATGCCAGGTAAGCATAATCTATTTCTCTTGTTTAGAGGAGTTTCTTCATTCACTATATGGTGAGGCCGAACAGAGCTATGCGGGAGTCTAACAAAAGGTTGATCCTTTAATAATGCAAGGCCGAGCTGAAAAATTTCAGATGTACGCAAGAGGAAATAAATCCTAATTCATTTAAATCACGGACCCTTGCTGTCAAGTCAACCTTGTTTGCCCAGGAACCCGCAGCCCCTTTTCATCAGAATCCGAATCCACGTCCTTTGGCGACCTGTGCTGGTGTCCTGGTCTGCAATTTTCATCCAGAGGGGGCCTACCAAATTCTAGCCTATTATGCAACTTTGACCTCAGATTGTAAAACCGCTGTAGGTGACCAAGCTCGATCAGACGCTCAATTTCCTATCCAAGCTGCCTACAGTCTTCTGTATCATGCCCAATATCATGATGATAAAGGCAATACAGTCTGTGATCTCTTTTGTGGATCGGTCCAGCCAGGGGCTGAGGTTCTCTTGCCAAGGTCTTCTTCCTCAAGTAGGAAAGAATATGGGCTTTTGAAGCCAGCAGAGAGTTCCTTTCTTTCCCTCGGCCTCCTAATCGAATCTTGACAGAGCAACTTTCCTGCAGCAGGGCTTCGCCTTTATTGTCAACTTCTCTGCTATGTTTAAACGGCAAAGATGCTTTTTGAATGCATTTTAAGCTCCGGTGGCTAGACCCTTGTCCTGAACGCCCAAACTTAGCCATAAATTCGGCCTGACGCCTGGGATGATAGTCAGGCCGAGTTGGAGAGTACTTCAGGTGTTTCTGTGGGTGAGAGTTACTGGAATGAGGCCCACTGGACCTTGCTGCGGAAGATTTCCCCTTCATCTCCCTCACTACAGCTTGGAACACACCCGGGTTTTGAGGCCACATAGCGTATGGCTCGCATATGCTCTTCATATGTGAAGGCAATAGTAGGAGTTGAGGATTCTCCCGGCTCCGTAGAACACTGTTCTGTTTGTTGTTGAGAAGATCTCTGACTTCTCTTAGATGTCATATGTTGCTTGGACCATTTTCCATCCTTTTTATCCATCTTTCTCTCAATAGCTGGGTTGGAAAAGCCTTGAGTAACTGTTGTAAGGAACTGAGGGGCCCTCCTTCTAGCGCCAAATGATGAAGCCGGATCTTCACCAAGGGTCTAAGATGACCTCAAATGAACGTCGTTAGATGCTGGTTGGTATTTTGCTAGAATAGCTTCCTGAAAGTCCTGCATAAGGAACCAGAAATCAGACGTCCCGGGGGGATGCTCCTGGGTAAAACCCTCCGACGCTCAAGTCAGTTTGGGCCATTTCTCACTGAGAATATAGTTTAGTATATGAAGTTAGAAAATTCTCACAGGTATTGGTTGAAGAGAACGTTAAATGTATTAGCTCCAAGAGATAGGAAAATGTTTCGATCCTCCCCCTTTCTGGTCTGCCTTGGGTTGCTTTTATTAGTTTTTCCCGTCCTCTGCCTCTGACAGTGGATAAGACATTTGCTTGGGGCAGAAGACCTATGATGGCGTAGGTCTGCTGATATGACCGGTAGGTCGGCTGATGTGACCAGTAGGTCGGCTGATGTGTCCTTGGCGTGTACAGGCTGAATAGCTAGACGTGTACTCTTCCTTTGAACTGCACTTCTGCCTGATGGTTTCACGATGTAATGCTGTGCTCGACTCCTTCACCGAAGTGCAAAACCAGGCTTTGCGGAAGTGCAATGTTGAATCTGGCCGAAGTGATCTGGAGTATAACACTTAGGCTGAAGCTGAGGTTGAAGTTAGGTGCCGAGGTGCAGTCCTTGGCCTATTCTTCGATAATAAGAAGGATGCCATGGGGCACAGCCGAAGTGCGGTCAAGGCTGAACAACAATGCTTGGGTGCTGAACTGCAGGAGTTGTACCGTTGACTGTTGTTGACTGACAGCCGATTAATTATGGTTTATCAGAGTCAAACATTGTAGCGCCCTGGCCCGGACAGCGGACCCGAACCGGTGCACCCGTCGTAGTCTACTAAGAGGACTACCAGACGTCATAACTCTCACATACACATCGTCGCTGAAGTAAGAGAGAGAAGCGCAGAGACTCAAGCAAAATTAAAATATAAAACCATCAAATCCATATTCCCGAAAACATGAGTAATTAAAGCGGTTTATGGCCGCAGCCATTTTATCCTCCTATGAATGAAAGAAAATTTAGATAATAAGAAGCAGTCTAGAACAATTCCCAATATGAACTCTAAGCACCCATTCAGCCCACTCACCGTCATCCTCAATGAAAATCATAGCTCATCTGCAAGACAACGAGTAGAACCCTTAGCAAAAAACGCTAGCAAGTAACCCGCTTATAAGACATACGAGATCATCACATGGCAAGACATGAGTGAATATCAATATCAAGGGGAAATTGGGGCACATGTCTTGAATTATTTTAAAAATTCTGTTTTACTTGCATAATAAAAGTAAAGAACAAGTATCACACAAGTAAACAATGAGTCACTTGCATGTCAATCATCATATCAGAACGAACACATGATGCATGCCATTTCAAATAATACTCTACACTACACAATCCTAGATGCTTATGCAAAACTTTCCAAAACAGTGCAATGCATGTCATAATGCCCAGTCATATAACTTTATACCCTGTGATGGGCCACAGCTTTTCTTTATACCATGTGACACATCACAGCTGAACTTTATACCCTGTAATGTTCCACAGCTTGTCTTTATACCCTGTGTCACATTACAGCTCACTTTATACCCTGTGGTGGTTACAGCTTGTCTTTATACCCTGTAGCACACACAGCTTGTTTCGCAAAACTTTATACCCTGTGCCAACGCACAGCTCTTATCAAAACGTAATGTAAATGCAAGTGCCATGATGCAAATATGCACATCCAACATATCATTCCATCACTCGAGGCTCATCTCATTCACACATTCAAGCGTATCACTTCATGCTCAGGTCTACCTCACATAAACATTCATACTAGGGATACAAGGGATGAAGTAGACACCCTCACACGTTCCATTTGAACATTATCGAAGCCTCAAACGTTCATCCTTAACCCTTTAGATCGTTCACACTGAAGTCCAATTCAAATACCTCACAAAGTCCTCACCGTTGATTCACCGTCTTAGGTCGTGTTCCCAAGAATTACACTAACCTCAATCAGGTCCTAAGAAGCCTCTAGTGTCCCCCAATTGGTCCTCTAGCTTCTCTTTTCCTTCTTCTATTTTCCCACAAAACTGTATAACATTATACCCTACATCGATCGATCTATGTCACATCATACCCTACATCGATCGATCTATGTCACATCATACCCTACATCGATCGATCTATGTCACATCATACCCTACATCGATTTGATCGAAGTCCGTTAGAATCCTTTCTGTCTTACTTCAGTCGATCCCTCTACCTACATTGATCGATCAAAATGACTTCATACACTACATCGATCGATCGAAGTCCATCAGAAACTTTCTGTCTCACATCAGTCTCTCATTCCACCTACATTGATCGATCGATGTACATCAGTCGATGACATCGATCGATTGATGTCTACGATTCCAGAAAAGAAACTCTGCGATTTCTGCAGAAACTGGAGAACCAAAACTCCAATCGATCCCAAACTCCATCGCAATTATTCCAAGCCTAATCCCTGCTATCATCTCATGCTTAAACTACAAATTAAACCCTACACACATACGTAACAAAGATTCAGGCCTAGAACTCGAGGATCTCAACCCTACAAACTCAAAGGTCTCATCTTTCACCCTCAAACCTACGTAACAATGAGATCACAGCAAAAGGGATTCAAGGGGGTAGGGATTTGCAAGACTCCATATATTCATCAACATCAACTAGATTTTCAACATATGATGGCCAAAACATCGAAACCAAAACACAGAAATTGCACAGAATTCACAAAAAGATAAACAAGGATAGAATACTGCATGGTGATCCAATTTTGATACAAAAATAGGGCCTTTTTTCTTCACAAATCGTAGGAACTTATAAGATGATTACTTGCCTTTGATGACTGACAATTGGATTGAAAAACGAACGAAGGTTGGATCGGTTTCCGGAGGCTATCTTCCTCTTCTACGCTGTTAGAAAATCGGCTAGGGTTGGGGAGAGGATGAAAGTCGACTTTTCTGAGAAGAATGAGGGAAAAGAATGACGCTCTATCATTTTTGTTATGGGGAAGGGCAAAACTAGAATTCCTAAATTGTATTTTACTTAAATCCTTTCCCTTTAATTCTTACATCCTAATATTTAATTCAGAATTAATTGAAATTAATTTGTTATTAATTTCTTAAAATCTCTTCTCTTATTTAATTAAGTTCCGGACGGTGCGGGGCATAACATTCCACCCCCTTACAAAAAGTTTCGTCCTCGAAACTGGCGTTCCTTATTGGAAGAGATGCGGATACAATTCTTTCATCTGCTCCTCAAGTTCCCATGTGGCTTCCCGTTCCGTATGGTTACTTCACTGAATCTTGACATACGGAATTACACGTTTGCGTAGAACTTGATCCTTCCTGTTTACAATTTTCACGGGTACTCTTCATACGTGACATCGTCCTTAATCTCCAATGGTTGAGCCTTAAGAACATGACTCGGATCCGATACGTATTTCCTCAATTGGGATACATGAAACACATAGTGGACTTGCGATAAAATCGGAGGCAATGCTAATTGGTAGGCTCTTTCTCCAACCTTGCCAAGCACCTCGTATAGACCAATATACCAGGGCTTATCTTGCCTTTTATCCCAAACCTCGCAACTCCATTCGTTGGTGAAACTCGCAGATAAACCTTTTCACCTACTTCGAACTCCGAGGGCCGTCTTTTAGAATCTTCTCAACTCTTACTACGATCTTGTGCTACCCTTAGTCTCTTTCTTATGATCTTCACCTTCCCAATAGCCTGCTCAACCAATTCTGGTGCAGTGATCGTCCTTTCCCAACTTCGTCCCAAAAAATCGGGGACCTGCACTTCCGTCCGTATAGAGCCTCAAATGGTGCCACACCAATCGCACTGTGGTGACTATTATTTTATGAAAATTCCATAAGCTTCAACATGTTATCCCAGCTCCCTTTAAAATCCAATTCCCATGCTCTCAGCATGTCCTCTAAAGTTTGAATAGTCCTCTCAGACTGTCCATCCGTCTGTGGGTGATAAGCAGTGCTCATCCTTAGCTCAGTGCCCATAGCTTTCTAAAAAGCCATCCGAAACTTAGAAGTGAATCTGGAATCACGATATGACACAATGCTGATGGGAACTCCATGCAAACTTACGATGTTATCCATATATATGTTGGCCAATTTCTCATAAGAAGTACCATGCGACATAGCTATGAAATGCGCTGTCTTTGTCAAGCGATCGACAATCACCCAAATCATCTCATTCCCACCTCTGGTTTTGGGCAACCCCATCACGAAGTCCATGGTCACATGCTCCCACTTCCATTCCGGGATCTCTAGTGGCATCATCAAGCCCCCGGGTCGCTGATGCTCTGCTTTGACTTGCTGACATACCAGACATCTCTCAACATATTCCGCAATGCTTTTCTTCATCCCTATCCACCAATATTTCATTTTGAGGTCCTTATACATCTTAGTGCTTCCGGAGTGGATAGAAAACCTCGAGTTATGAGCTTCGCTCAACAATTCCCTTCGAAGCTCTTCCTTGTCTGGCACGCATAGCCGGTTCTGAAACCACTGACTTCCATGCTCTCTCAACTGAAAATCCCTTACCGATCCCGTGTTCAATTTGCCACGGATTTCCTTCAATGTCGCATTGTCATATTGGGCTTCTTTGATTCTGTCTAACAAATTTGGGCTTATAGATAAAGCGGTAGGGACATTCACCACTGAGTCCACAACATCTAGACCAAACTCCTCAATCTCTCGCTCCAAAGGAGACTGTCTTGCATGGCTAGATTTTCTGCTCAACATGTCTGCCACTCTGTTGGCTTTACCAGTGTGATAGTTGATGGTTAAATCATAATCCTTGAGTAACTCCAACCATCTCCTTTGTCTCATATTCAGCTTTTTCGGCGAAAATAAATATTTCAGGCTCCTATGATCAGTGAACACCGCACACTTTTCTCCGTATAAGTAGTGTCTCCAAATCTTAAGAGCGAACGCTACTACTGCGAGCTCCAAGTCATGCGTCGGGTAATTTTATTTGTAAGGTTTCAGCTGTCTCGAAGCGTAAGAAATGACTTGTCCATTTTGCATCAGGACACATCCTACAAACAGAAAGTTAATCGACGTCCGGTATATTTATATAATGCAACAATTATAGTTATATACATACCTAGTCCTTTCTTGGACGCGTCACTATAGATCACAAAGCCGTCGGTGCCGGAGGGTTGTGCCAACACCGGGGCCGTGGTCAATCTCTTCTTGAGTTCAGAGAAGCTCTGCTCGCATTCTGCAGTCGACTCAAACTTAGTTTTCTTCTGGGTGAGTTGGGTCAATGGAACTGCAGTCTTTGAAAATCTTTCAACGAACTTCCTATAATAGCCTGCCAGACCTAAGAAGCTTCTAACTTCTGTTACGTTTGTAGGTCCTGGCCATTCAGTGATGACTTCCACTTTCTTAGGGTCCACTGAAATTCCATCCTCAGAAATCACATGCCCAAGAAAGGTCACGCTCCTTAGCCAAAATTCACACTTGCTGAATTTGGCATACAACTTCTACTGTCTCAGAATCTCCAACACCACTCTCAAATGCTCCGCATGGGACTGCTCATCAGGGGAGTATACTAAAATGTCATCAATGAACACCACCACAAACTGATCTAGCTGATCTCGGAACACGGTGTTTATTAAGTCCATAAAAGTTGCTGGGGCATTAGTCAATCCAAACGGCATCACCAAGAATTCATAATGCCCATATCGAGTACGAAATGCTGTTTTAGGGATATCTCCTGCTTTCACAAGTAACTGATGGTACCCCTGACGAAGGTCGATCTTCGAAAACCATTGGACGCCCTTCAACTGGTCAAATAAATCCTCGATCCTTGGCAGAGGATACTTATTCTTAATGGTTATCTTGTTCAGCTCTCTATAGTCGATACACGGTCTCAAACTGTCATCCTTCTTCTTGACGAATAAAACGGGGGCTCCCCAGGGAGATACACAGGGTCGGATTAGCTTCTTGTCCAACAACTCCTGTAATTGTTCCTTTAACTCCTTTAGTTCGGCTGGGGCCATCCTGTAAGGTGCCTTAGAAATAGGCTCAGCCCCTGGAATCAAATTGATTTCAAACTTCACTTCTCTTGATGGAGGTATTCCCAGCAAATCATCTGGAAATACGTCCTTGAATTCGTTGATCATCGGAATCTGATCAATGGAGGGAATCTCTTGCTTAGCATCCATAACATAAACCACAATTCCCTCTGCTCCCTTTTTCAAAGCCTTGGAGGCCTTAACTGCAGTCAAATAAATCTTCTTGGGGGTCTTTGTCAGCTTAACATTTCCTTGCACCGTTACTTCATTCCTCTCGGGATCCCTAATGGTTACTTGTTTAAGTCTGAAGTCAATGTTGGCATGATACTTAGTCAACCAATCTATGCCCAATATCACATCGAAATCCCGCATCGCAATCGAAACCAATGTGACGGGAAGTACTTTCTCATCCAACTCCAACTCACAATCTTTATACTGATGATGTGAAACTAGTACTTGATCACCAGCTGCCTGCACTCTGAAGGGGGTCTCAAGCTACTCGGGCAGACAATCAAGTCCTTTGGCGAACTTCTTAGATATAAAAGAGTGACTTGCACCACTATCAAATAACACGTTCGCAGGTACTTTATTTACTAAAATAGCACCTATTCACGAAGAGCATAGCACGGGAAAATCTCACGTAAAGAAAATTTAATTCCAACTTCAACAACTAAATTTAACTTAAGTCATACCTGTCACGACATCGGCGTTCTCCTGCACCTCGGCATCTGTCATGACATGAACTCTGGCATTGGTTTTGGGTCTAGCCCTCTGTTGTTGCGATGGCCCTGAGTCTCCCTGTGGCCTCTGCTTCCACTCGGGACAGTCCTTTATCCTGTGGTCCGTCTTACCACACTTGAAACATGCCCCTGTCTTCTTCCAACACTCCCCTACATGATTTTTCTGGCAATGGGGACACACACCTGTCGCCTGTCGGTCAAGCAGATTCTGCTGCGGTGCCCTCTGAAACTGTCCTGCCTGACCTTTTTAGGGAATTTTGACCCAACGTCTGGGTCTACCTCCACTCCTATCGTCCCTTGGCCTCTTGCCCGTGTCATCATGAGCCTCTCTAGGCTGAGACCTGCGCATGTCACTCTCCACCCGATAACAAGCATCCAACATCTCAGCAAAGGTCTTTAAGCTGGATCCTATTATAGCTGTCTGAATTCGAGGGTTCAAACCTTGCTCAAACTTGAGCATCTTCATCCTGTTATTTTCCAATACCATGGGTGTGAATTTTCCCAAGGCATGAAATCTGTCAGCATAGTCGGAAATAGACATCATGTCTTGCTCCAACTTATCAAACTACCTCATCCTTGTAGGATCTACAAGGCACCACTAGAAGGGGGGGTTGAATAGTGGGTGCGAAAAATTTGTTTTTTTTTTAAAAGTTGTTTTAGACCAAAAACCCAAATTCTGAAAACAGTTTCTGTTTTCAGGACCTGTTTTGAAACATTTTGAAAACTAGGTTACAGGTCTTCAAAAACATTGAAATTTGGAGAGATTTTAATCTCAGATGTTTTGAGTATCTCCTAAAAATTTCAGATTAAAATTCAACCTTTAACCTTTTTAAAAATCATTGGTGGTCAGATTGCGCAAATCTGCCAGAAACGGTAGTCTGATTTGAAAAATTAATTCCTATTAAACCGCGACTCCAAATGCTTTGAAAATTTAATGAATAACCCTTTATTAGATGTATTTAATTGGATTGAAACAGTTTTGAAAAATTCTTTTGGGAAGTTAGTCAAATACGTTCAAAGTCTCAACCTTTGCAAGCCTAAAAATCAGACTGCACTAGTCTCAGAACTTTTGACGTTTGGATGACTTATACTTGTCCAAAAGGGTTGAGACTTGCGTTAAATGAACCTTAAAACGTGTGGCTATGTTTCCTGAAATTTTCGTGATTTTTAAATTTCGTTTACTATTTTTAAGAACGTGATAAAAATGATACACTGTGCTGGAAACTGAAAGTAAGTGCTGAGAAGTAAAGAACACAAGGAATTTTATACTGGTTCGGTTAAATCAACCAACTCCAGTCTTCGAGGACACCTTCTTCGGTTATCACTAATCACAAAACAACAAACAACACCTTACCACACAGGATTGATGGAGTTACACACCAACTCCAACCCTTTACAAACCTTGTAAGTGATTACAACCATCACGAACACCACCACCTAGCGGATGCAAGATTGATCACACCTTGATCAATCTTTTACAACAATATAGAATATATGGTGGTATATATGAAGCCTATTCAAGATGTATGAATATGAATACAATAGGCTTTAAGACAGAAGAAAGAAAGAAGTGTAGAAGAAGAAGATGGTTGCAACGTTTTTGCTCTTGGAAATTGTAATTCTTGTCTTGTGTTTTGTTTGTTCTCCTTCTTCTCTTTTTATCAACATTGGCCGTCCCCCTCCTTCCTTTTCTTCCCTTGAAAATTATCTTTTAATTCCTTGGAAGAATATCTTGCATCATTGTGACATTTCCTTGCTTACTTGTCAACTCCTCATTGGATGATCATTATAGCCTTGCTTACTTGACACTCATTGATTGGATGAAAGTTGTCATCATTTGATGACTATATAAATCTTAAAAATATCACTTAAAACATGTGTCAATTAGCCATAAAAATGTTGCCATAAGTCTCATATCAATTCCACATAATTAGCAAGACAAATCATCATCATTAAGCACCTAAAAATCGGCCACTTGATTATTCCACATGCTGAAATTTTCAGCATGTGCACTATCCAAAATACATTCAAATTGTTGCCATGTTGGTATAGATCATTCTCTTGAAAATAAAAAACCAAATATGCTTAATTTCAAGGCAAGAATTCGGCCATATACATTCCAACACATGCTGAAATTTTCAGGATGTGTGGTATTTCAAAATATCACCACATTATTTCCACAATATTTTTAAAACATTGTCATTTTACCTTTCAATCAATCCATATAATTTAAAGAAGTAAATATGGCACAATTAATCTCAAAAATTCGGCCAACTCAATAAATTTCAGCATGTGTTACAAATGTGACATAGTTTGAACTGTTACCTTGTGTAGCTCCTTTCTTTATGTCACAACCTTGTATACTTCATTCTTGGCCAATCAAGATGCCAACAAAACTCCACATATGCTCCAAAAAGGCTGATCTAGGCGTGTATGAGGCTTGAGCATGTGCTGAATTTCATTTTTGTAAACTTTGTAAAATAGTGCACAATAATTATATACACATGGTATATTCCAATCAGCCCTTAATTGATTTTTCTAGAACATTTTAAAATGTATTGAGTATGTAAAAAGTGTCTAGATACATGTTATATGCCATGCCAAAAATGTTTCATGTGTCGTGTTCGTAGAAAACCGAATTTTCGACTTTTGTCGATTACGCGATTTTTCTCCGATTGAATTCAAAATTTTTGCACATGTTATATATATATTATGTCACACACAATATACATAGATAACTTGAAAATTCAGCTCTAATGGCTGAAGTAAGTGGCGCCCCATGTGACAAAAATGTTGAATTTGAAATCTCCACAATTTGGCCTTAATTGGGGGTGATTTGTGTGTGGCAACATGGAGTGATTTTATGGCTGTATATATCATGTAAGCCACGAAATTTGTGGCCATTTTTGAATTGCAGGGGCTAGCCATCTATATATGGCAAGTACGTGACACGTTGTTGAAGTTTTGGTATTCACCCAATACGACTATTTTTTTGGTTTATAACCTTGTAACGTGTCGTAATAATTTTGTCATCACCATGAATTAAATCATATGATATAAGACCTGAATATACTCATAAATATGAGATAAATATAGTGGTGTGACGTTAACGTACGTTCGTAAAATATATAACGTGTGGGTAGTACATTGGAATATATGTGTATAGTGCCTTTTAAAAAAAATCTGAATGTACATATATGTATATATATATACATATATATATATACATATACATATACATATATACATATATATATATACATACATATATATATATACATACATATATATATATATACATATACATATACATATATACATATATATATATACATACATATATATATACATACATATATATATATATATACATATATACATATATATATATATATATGTTAAAAGGCGTGTATTTAAAGGAGAGGAGAAGACTTTTCATTCTTCAATTTGTTGCCTTTGTGCCTTTTTCAAATATATCACCATTTAATGAACTACTTAGTTCATTTAACTAAGTACTTCACTTAGTGAACTAGTTTAGTTCATAAATGGTGGCACCTGAAAATAGTTCAAACACAACAAATGTTTGCCATTTGACGTAAGCTTTAAAGCTTTATGGCTCGTTAGTACGGAAACATTATATATGAACTATATAAGGCAGGTTTTATGAAAAAACGTGCCAAGTCATAAAACGTTTCATGCATTTCGTTATTTAAGTCATGTATTTTGTAATCACTCAAACCCCCTTTTCTCTACAATCTCCCCCTTTTGATGATTTACAAAATAACCTACGTTCATGATTTAAATTTTTTGTCGCTTCCCCTCCAATTGTGCACAAATTCGAAATTTGAATTTTAAATTTCAAATTTTCTCCCCCTTGATTTGTGCAATTAATTTTCTCTTTCCCCCTTAAATCATGCCTTCTCTCCCCCTTTATTTTGGAAAGACAAGCAAAAATACATGTAAATATGGAAAGAGAAATCAAATCAAATCAGCAGAAATCATGTCTAATTTAGAACGAAGATTTTCATACGTGGCCTGATTTAGTGCCTTAGTGAAAATATCTGCTACTTGTGTCTCTGTGCGTACGTGAACTATGATAATATCACCATTGTTGACGTGATCACGAAGGAAGTGATAGCAGACTTCTGTATGCTTTGCCTTAGAATGTTTAATGGGGTTCTTAGATAAGTTGATGGGGCTCATACTATCACAATATATAGGAATCTGATTTACCATAATCCCAAAGTCAGAAAGTTGTTGTTTTAGCCATAGTAATTCTGTGCAACAAAGACTAAGTGCCATCTATTCAACTTCAGTGGTTGATAAAACTATGCTTGCTTGCTTTTTAGAAAACCATGATATAAGTGAATTTCCTATAAATTGACAAGTGCCACTCGTACTTTTTCTATCTATTTTACATCCACTATAATCTGCGTCAGTATAGGCATGCAAGTTAAATTCACAATATTTATAATACCAAATGCCTAATATGGGTGTGTGCTTAATGTAGCGAAATATTCTTTTCACGGCATTATAATGAGATACTTTTGGTTGACTTTGAAAACGTGCACACATATATACACTGAACATGATATCAGGTCTACTAGCAGTAAGATAGAGCAAAGAGCCAATCATAGACCTATATAAAGCATTATCAAAGTCCTTACCATGTTTATTTTTATCTAGTTTAGTAGTGACACTCATAGGGGTGAGGGACGGTTTTAAATTCTCAAAATTGAAATTTTTAATCATATCATTTATATGCTTAACTTGGCTTATATGTATACCTTTACTCGTTTGTTTAATCTGCAAGCCAAGAAAGTAATTCAATTCACCAACCATAGACATCTCAAATTCGGATTTCATGCGAGTTTCGAAATCTTCAACAAGTTTATGAGAGGTGGAGCCGAAAATGATGTCATCAACATAAATTCGAATGATTAATAAATCCGATTTATATTGTTTCAAAAATAGAGTGCTATCTATAGTGCCTCTTTTAAAACCATTTTCTAAGAGAAAAGTAGCAAAACGATCATACCATGCTCTAGGTGCTTGCTTTAAACCATATAGTGTCTTCTTTAGTTTGTACACGTGGTCGGGGTGTTTCGAATCTTCAAAACCGGGTGGTTGTTTCACGTATACTTCTTCTTGTATAAATCCATTTAAAAATGCACTTTTCACGTCTATTTGATAAAGTTTAAAGCCTTTCATGAAGCAATAGCAAGTAAAAGTCGTATGGCTTCTAATCGTGCTATGGGTGCAAATGTTTCATTATAATCTATTCCTTCTTCTTGATTATATCATTGTGCTACAAGTCTAGCCTCGTTTCTAACAACTTTTCCTTCTTCATTCATTTTATTTCTAAACACCCACTTTGTGCCTATTATAGTCTTATCTTGTGGTCGTGGCACTAAATCCGATACATCATTCCTTACAAATTGATTAAGTTCATCATGCATAGCATCAATCCAAGAAGAATCACTCAAAGTATCATGCACATTCTTAGGTTCAATTTCGGATATCATGGCATAAAATTGATTTATTTCATCCGGATTGATCCTTCTACGTGGTCGCACACCGTGAGTGATATCGCCTATAATGAGACCGTGTGGATAATCTCTATGCCATCTTGGTTGATTGTTTTCTACGTTCTCATGCATTTCTAAGTGATCATGCATTTCTAGCGTATCATGCGTGCCATCATCATCATCCAACACGGGTTTTAATTCAAAATCATCGTCATATTCTTTATCTTTATCAATCTCACCAAATTCATTAAACTTCACATGAATGGGTTCTAGAATTTGTCTAGTGATGGGATCATAACATCTATATGCTTTTGAATTCACAGAATATCCAACAATGATGCATTCAATTGATTTAGATTCAAACTTATCTAAATTATCTTTCGTATTTAAAACAAAGCATTTGCAACCAAACACACGAAAGTAGTCAATTTTAGGCATGCGATCATTTAATATTTCATAAGGCATTTTGTTTATTTTCTTTCTAATAGACAAACGATTAATTATATAGCATGCACAATTTACGGCTTCAGTCCACAAAAATCTTGGCAATTTATTTTCACACAACATGGTTCTAGCAATTTCTTGTAATCTTATTCTTTCTTTCTACTACATTTAATTAAGGAGTTCTAGGTGGCAAAAACTTGTGTTTGATTCCTTTTTCTTCGCAAAATGCAATCATGTCCTTGTTTTTAAATTCACTTCCTCTATCGCTTCTAATCATTTTCACATTTAAACCATATTGATTTTCAAGTTGTTTTATTAGTTTTGCGATTTCAATGGCACTATCATCTTTGTTTGCAAGAAATAAAGTCCAAGTATAACGAGAAAAATCATCAACAGTCACACATGCATAGTGACGCCCATCGAGACTCATAGTGCGACTAGGACCAAACAAATCAATGTGTAATAATTCTAATACTCTAGACGTGCTTATTTCATTTTTTGGTTTAAGTGACTCGCGTGTTTGTTTGCCTTTAATGCAACATTCACACAACCGAAAGTTGTCTAAATCAAGTTTAGGCAATCCTTGTATTAGGTTCTTTCGTTAGAGTTTTTTCAAGTGTAGAAATGCCAATGTGTCCTAAACGTCTATGCCACAAGTTAACGTTAGGTTCATTTGACATAAAACACTTAACCTTAGCGTCTAACATGTCATCCATAGAGAGCGTAAAAATGTTTCCTTCCCTTTTCCTTTTAACACTACTTCTCCATTTTTATTTATTATATTGCGATAGAGATGAGTAAAACACACGTCAAAACCGTTTTCAATAAATTGTGAGATTCTAAGAAGATTATAGGATAAGTTACTTACCAAAAAGACGTTGGAGATTTGAAGGGTGCTTGGGCTTCCGATTGTACCTTTTCCGATGATCCTTCCTTCATTGTTGTCTCCAAAGGTCACGGATCCGCCTTTTGTGACCTTCTTCAACTTTGTGAACAAGTTAGGGTCACCCGTCATGTGCCTCGAGCAACCACTATCAATGAACCATTTGATAGATGTCTTTTGATGTGTAGGTTCCCTGCAATGTACAACAATGAATTAGGTACCTTTTTAATTTTGGGTCCTTACGAGTTAGTTATTCACCTCTTAGTAAAAGTACCTTTCGGTACCCATACTTGGTGATTTTTCTCGGTATAGTAAATGGTAAGAATGTAGATGGAGGAGCAATGTAGTAGACATGTGGTGAGTGGACTTTAGGCCTTTGACCGAGAACTCCTTTATACGCATCATATGGAATGCGTTTTTGATATGTCCTCGTGTTGGTGTGCATAGTGCGTGATCTAGATGGATGAAATGAATGTCGTGTATGCATCACTTTTTTGTTCTCATATCTATATGTCACATAATTATATTTTGCATGATATGAAGAAGAATTATGACGAGATGAGGGGAGAGGGGGTCTTTGCGCCATCTTAGACGCCACGTTTGCTTTACATGTGTCTATTTTCTTAGAAAAGACGAATTTGGTTGGCTTAATTGATACATCATTTGTCTCAATGTATCCTAATCCGGTTTTATCACTATCATATTTTTGTGATAGAATAATACGATCTAGCATGTTAGATCCCGTGTCAAATTGTTTCATCGTCTTCTCTAAATCCGTATTCCTTGACTTTAAATTTGAAATCTCGGATTTCATTTCATTATTATGCATGGTTAATGATGAGATCTCTGTCTTTAATGCATTAATGATGCACGACGACTCTTCTTTTGAATCGTTTCATTGAGCAACAAGATTCGTGTTAGAGGATTATAACAACTTCTTGTCTTCAATTAATCGCTTCTTTTCTTTTGCGAGAGTCTTAGTAAATTTATACAATTCTAAATACTGACTGAAAAGATCATCATATGAAGGCTCAGAATCAGAATCAGAGTCAGAAGATACCTCGTTTGATGCTTTGGATACAAAGCATACTTGTGCAGTCTCCTCTTCTGTATCAGTCTCGGAATCAGATGTGTCACTCCAATTGGAGGCCTTGAGAGCTCTTTTCCTTTGCTTATGTTCTGAGACGAGTCTATTTTTGGTCCGATCCTTGTCAGGGTGTTTGTTTGTTTGCTTGTCCTTGTTAGGGCAGTCATATGATAGATGTCCAAGTTTACCGCATTCGTAGCATTTAACATCCTTGTCATTTATTTTATTCTTATTTATTTTAGTTGAAATGGCCTTAGGTTTGTTTTTAAATGACTTTCTCATGAATTTTCTCAAGCCTTTAGCCAATAAAATTAAGTCGTCATTGTCTGATTCAGAATCACTATCATCTATGCGATCGAAAGAAGTAGAGACGTATTCATTTGATTTAAAAGCAATAGTTTTGCCTTGTTTTGATGATGATTCCGATTTTCTTATAGTGAGTTTATTCTCATATACCTTAAGTGATCCAATTAGTTCCTCCATTTTAATTGATTTGGTTTCTTTGCTCTCCTCTATAGCCGTCACTTTAAGGTCCCATTCGGATGGTAGGCTTCGTAATACCTTTTGGACCTTTTCCTGCATAGAGAAGGCTTTGCCAAGATACTCAAGAGAATTACAAATGTTAGTCAAGCGTAGATCCATATCAACGATAGACTCATTTGGAAAGAATTTAAATGACTCAAGTGTAGCCATAAGCATGTTGATTTTGGACTCTTTTGCTTGAGTAGTCTCTTTGCGTTTCATTTCAAGAATTCTCCACATTTCTTGAGCACTAGAGCAATTTAACACATAGCTAGATTCACTTTTACTTAGCCCATTTAGAAGTAATTGCATGGCCCTAGAATTCATGCTCAGTCTCTTTTTATCATCACTAGTATACTCTTGTTTAGGCTTAACAACCTATAGTGTGACTCCATCTACAGTGGATAATTTTGACGGAACAAATGGACCATCTTCTATAATGGACCAAAGATCAATATCATTAGCCATAAAGAAAAGTTTCATTCTTAACTTCCATTGAATGAAAAACTTACCGTCAAAAAGAGGAGGCCTTTGGCTAGACATACCTTCTTGCTCGGTTTTGAAGTTTGTGGTTGCCATCTCACGTAGATCATTGGATCCTTTTGTTGTGAGCGTTCCTGCTCTCTGATACCACTTGTAGGATCTGCAAGGCACCACTAGAAGGGGGGAGGGGTTGAATAGTGGGTGCGGAAAATTTGATTTTTTTTTAAAATTGTTTTAGACCAAAAAACCCAAATTCTGAAAACAATTTCTGTTTTCAGGACCTGTTTTGAAACGTTTTGAGAACTAGGTTACAGGTCTTCAAAAATTCTGAAATTTGGATAGAGTTTAGTCTCAGATGTTCTGAGTATCTCCTAAAAATTTCAGATTAAAATTCAACTTTTAACCCCTTTAAAAATCGTTGGTGGTCAGATTGCGCAAATCTTCCAGAAACGGTAGTTTGATTTAAAAAATTAATTCCTATTAAACCGTGACTCCAAATGCTTTGAAAATTTAATGACTAACCACATATTAGATGTATTTAATTGGGTTGAAACAGTTTTGAAAAATTCTTTTGAGATGTTAGTCAAATATGTTCAAAGTCTCAACCTTTGCAAGCCTGAAAATCAGACTGCACTACTCTCAGAACTTTTGATGTTTGGATGACCTATACTTGTCCAAAAGGGTTGAGACTTGCGCCAAATGAACCTTAAGCCGTGTGGCTATGTTGCCTGAAAGTTTCGTGATTTTTAAAGTTTGTTTACTATTTTTAAAAACGTGATAAAAATGATGCACTGTGCTGGAAACTGAAAGTAAGTGCTGAAAAGTAAAGAACACAAGGAATTTTATACTGGTTCGGTTAAATCAACCAACTCCAGTCTTCGAGGACACCTTCTTCGGTTATCACTAATCACAAAACAACAAACAACACCTTACCACACAGGATTGATGGAGTTACACACCAACTCCAACCCTTTACAAACCTTGTAAGTGATTACAACCATCACGAACACCACCACCTAGCGGATGCAAGATTGATCACACCTTGATCAATCTTTTACAACAATATAGAATATATGGTGGTATATATGAAGCCTATTCAAGATGTATGAATATGAATACAATAGGCTTTAAGACAGAAGAAAGAAAGAAGTGTAGAAGAAGAAGATGGTTGCAACGTTTTTGCTCTTGGAAATTGTAATTCTTGTCTTGTGTTTTGTTTGTTCTCCTTCTTCTCTTTTTATCAACATTGGCCGTCCCCCTCCTTCCTTTTCTTCCCTTGAAAATTATCTTTTAATTCCTTGGAAGAATATCTTGCATCATTGTGATATTTCCTTGCTTACTTGGCAACTCCTCATTGGATGATCATTATAGCCTTGCTTACTTGGCACTCATTGATTGGATGAAAGTTGTCATCATTTGATGACTAGATAAATCTGAAAAATATCACTTAAAACATGTGCCAATTAGCCATAAAAATGTTGCCATAAGTCTCATATCAATTCCACATAATTAGCAAGACAAACCATCACCATTAAGCACCTGAAAATCGGCCACTTGATTATTGCACTTGCTGAAATTTTCAGCATGTGCACTATCCAAAATACATTCAAATTGTTGCCATGTTGGTATCGATTATTCTATTGAAAATAAAAAATCAAATATGCTTAATTTCAAGGCAAGAATTCGGCCATATACATTCCAACACATGCTGAAATTTTCAGCATTTGTGATATTTCAAAATATCATCACATTATTTCCATAATATTTTTAAAACATTGCCATTTATCTTTCAATCAATCCATATAATTTAAAGAAGTAAATATGGCACAATTAATCTCAAAAATTCGGCTAACTCAATACACACATGCTGAAATTTTCAGCATGTTGAAATGTTACCTTGTGTAGCTCATTTCTTTATGTCACCAACCTTGTATACTTTATTCTTGGCCAATCAAGATGCCAACAAAGCTCCACATATGCTCCAACAAGGCTGAGCTAGGTGTGTATGAGGCTTGAGCATGTGCTGAATTTCATTTTTGTAAACTTTGTAAAATGGTGCATAATAATTATACACACATGGTATATTCCAATCAGCCCTTAATTGATTTTTCTAGAACACTTTAAAATGTATAGAGTATGTAAAAAGTGTCTAGATACATGTTATATGTCATGCCAAAAATGTTTCATGTGTCGTGTTCGTAGAAAACCGAATTTTCGAACTTTTGTGGATTACGCGATTTTTCTCCGATTGAATTCAAACTTTTTGCACATGTTATATATATTATGTCACACATAATATACATATAATAACTTGAAAATTCAGCTCTAATGGATGAAGTAAGTGGCGCCCCATGTGACAAAAATGTTGAATTTGAAATCTCCATAATTTGGCCCTAATTGGGGGTGGTTTGTGTGTACCAACATGGAATGATTTTATGGCTGTATATATCATGTAAGCCACAAAATTTGTGGTCATTTTTTGAAGTGTAGGTGCTGGTCATCTATATATGGCAAGTACGTGACACGTTGGTGAAGTTTCGGTATTCACCCGATACGACAATTTTTTTGGTTTAGAACCTTGTAACGTGTCGTAATAATTTTGTCATCACCATGACTTATATCATATGATATAAGACCTGAATATACTCATAAATATAAGATAAATATAGTGGTGTGACGTTAACGTACGTTCGTAAAATATATAACGTGTCGGTAGTACATTGGAATATATGTGTATAGTGCCTTTTAAAAAATCTGAATATATATATATATATATATATATATATATATATAATATATATGTTAAAAGGCGTGTATATAAAGCATAGGAGAAGACGTTCCATTCTTCAATTTGTTGCCTTTGTGCCTTCTTCAAATATATCACCATTTAATGAACTACTTAGTTCATTTAACTAAGTACTTCACTTAGTGAACTAGTTTAGCTCATTAATGGTGGCACCTGAAAATAGTTGAAACACAGCAAATGTTCGCCATTTAACATAAGCTTTAAAGCTTCATGGTTCGTTAGTACGGCAACATTATATATGAACTATATAAGGCAGGTTTTATGAAAAAATGTGTCAAGTCATAAAACGTGTCATGCATTTCGTTATTTAAATCATGTATTTTGTAATCACTCAAACCCCTTTTTCTCTATAATCTTCTCCAGAATGGCAGTCTTAGGAACGTAGTAATCCTTGTAAGCCTCGACGAACTGTCTCCACAATATAGGGGGAGTCATCTTTGGAAGGATGTCATTCCACCACGCATTGGCTCGGCCAGTCAGCAAGGGCGTGGCCACATCCACCTTATGTTCTTCAGGCACTTGCACTAGCCTGAAGCACTTTTCAACTTCCTCTAACCAAAACTCGGCTATTTCCGGGTCTGTGGTTCCTTCAAAGGTGGGGGCATGCATCTTCCGCATTTCTCCAATATAATACCGTATTCCATGCTGAGGCGGTGGTGGAGGAGGAGGTTGCTGCTGCTGCTGGGCAACACCCTGCGCAATCACTGCTATAGCATCCATTAGGGCCTGAGGCACGACCATCTGTGGTGGCTGAGGATTTTCGTTTCCGTTGCCACCGTTTCTAGGATTTTCTCTTCTAGGAGGCATCTTTCTGCAAGATCAGTACTTATCAGCATCCAGTAATTCAAAAGATAATACTGAAGGCCCATACGTGTTGCACAGAACAGAAATTACATGTATTACGAGGAAGGATCATATGATCATTAATTAAATTTTATCGCACTTGCACACACCCAACCCAATCCAACTTATATCTAAGATCAGATACTTAGACCTATGGGTCAACTTAAAATGATAGCTTAAGACTCTACATGACATAGCATAGGTCTCCGAGGTAGATCTGAAGCCTAGGCTCTGATACCACCTGTAGCGGCCCAGCCCGGACAGCGGACCCGAACCGGTGCATCCGTCGTAGTCTACTAAGAGGACTACCAGACGTCATAACTCTCACATACACATCATCACTGAAGTAAGAGAGAGAAGCGCAGAGACTCAAGCAAAATTGAAATCTAAAACCATCAAATCCATATTCCCGAAAACATAAGTAATTAAAGCGGTTTATGGACGCAGCCTTTCTGTCTTACTTCAGTCGATTCCTCTACCTACATCGATCGATCGAAGTGACTTCATACCCTACATCGATCGATCTAAGTCCACCAGAAACTTTCTGCCTCACATCAGTCTCTCATTCCACCTACATTGATCGATCGATGTACATCAGTCGATGACATCAATCGATCGATGTCTACGATTCCAAAAAAAAACTCTGCGATTTCTGCAGAAACTGCAGAACCAAAACTCCAATCGATCCCAAACTCCATCCCAATCATTCCAGGCTTAATCCCTGCTATCATCTCATGCTTAAACTACAAATTAAACCCTACACACATACGTAACAAAGATTCAGGCCTAGAACTCGAGGATCTCAACCCTACAAACTCAAAGGTCTCATCTTTCACCCTCAAACCTACGTAACAATGAGATCACAGCAAAAGGGATTCAAGGGGGTAGGGATTTGCAAGACTCCATATATTCATCAACATCAACTAGATTTTCAACATATGATGGCCAAAACATCGAAACCAAAACACAGAAATTGCACAGAATTCACAAAAAGATAAACAAGGATAGAATACTGCATGGTGATCCAATTTTGATACAAAAATAGGGCCTTTTTTCTTCACAAATCGTAGGAACTTATAAGATGATTACTTGCCTTTGATGACTGACAATTGGATTGAAAAACGAACGAAGGTTGGATCGGTTTCCGGAGGCTATCTTCCTCTTCTACACTGTTAGAAAATCGGCTAGGGTTGGGGAGAGGATGAAAGTCGACTTTTCTGAGAAGAATAGGGGAAAAGAATGACGCTCTATCTGTTTTGTTATGGGGAAGGGCAAAACTGGAATTCCTAAATTGTATTTTACTTAAATCCTTTTTCTTTAATTCTTACATCCTAATATTCAATTCAGAATGAAATTAATTGGTTATTAATTTCTTAAAATCTCTTCTCTTATTTAATTAAGTTCCAGAAGGTGCGGGGCATAACAAACATGATGTAAAATCAGGTATCTTCGCAATCAGGTCGAGATTGTTCAAGCATATTATAAATACTCAAACTCTACTGGAACTTGCTCATCTATTTTCGAGCATTTAAACATTAATCAAGCAAGATTAGATTGTAAGTGTTCATTTGCTCAAATCCGTTTGTTTGCTCAAGTGCTGACCGAACTTTTTCATGTTATATGCAGTTAATATATTTATGTTCGTAGTTTCGATTTTCAATAGAGTCAAGGATATACTCTTTCTTGACTTAGAAATATGATGAATAAAGCAAAATGATTCACTAAATTGGTTCCGCTTCTTACATTGTGAAGTAGCAGTTGATCGACAAAACGTGACGCAATTTTCATTATTGGTAATCGGAAAACAACTTCTATGTGTTTTTAACACGTTGGTATGGTTGTGTACATACGACCCTCCATACTCCGACATAGACGGGAGCCTCCAAAACAATGGAGTAATGTTGTTGTTGAATATGTTCATGTTCAAATACTCAACGAGCAATCAAGTCACTTTGTTAAATATTCGAGTTCGACTTGTTTTATTTAACAAGTCACTAGAGATCAGCTTAAGATCATTTATCTTGGATTTGAACAAGCTATTTTAGAAAATGAAAAATATTTATAAGCGTTTTGGTTCATTTACCTCCCTAACCTTAAGGGCCGCATAATCCTATTCTTACTGGAATTAAGATGGTGAGCAGTAGGCGTAAAAGGTGTAAGCTTATGAGATCAAGCTTGGTCACGTGGTAGCGTATATTTTGTCATGCATTAATATATTTATGTAGAAAAATATCACGTTGAGTTCGAGAACCCCAGACAAATTCTTTTTCTTTTTTTCCCTTTCCTTGTCTCTTTCTATGGTAATTGGATAATTAAGTTGGATGATTAAAGTCATGATCATAATCATCTTCTAAAGTTATAGTTATATTGTGAAATAGCAGTTGATGAAGCCGGATCTTCACCAAGGGTCTAGACGACCTCAAATTTGTTCCGCCAGTTAACTTGAAGAGTTGTTAACCGGGATTGAGAATGTGTAGCTGGAATAGCGCCAAATATCCTGCACAAGGAAGCACAGGTCAGAGGTCCCGGGGGGTTGGCCCCGGAAAAAACCCTCCGACGATCAAGTCAGTTTGGGCCATATCTCACTGAGATTTGTAATAGAGGAGGTGAGTTAGGAGTTTCTCACAGTATTTGCCGAGGAGCAGAGTGTATAGACTTCGCTCTGGAATATGAATGTATGAATTCCAGATTTTGATCTTCTTCTTTGTCTTGGTTGGCTTGCTTTTATAGACCTTGTCCCCGTCGTTACCTCCTGATAGTGGAGTGTGGAGAGGACGCTTGCTTGGGACAGAAAGCCTAAGGCGACGTAGGTCTGCTGATGCGATCAGTAGTCTGACTGATGTGACTAATAGGCCGGCTGTTGTGACCTTGACGTGTTCAGGAAGATTAACCAGCTGTAATCATTATTTTTGAATTGCACCTATGTTTGGGGGTCCCACGAAGTAATATCGTGCTTGGCTCTTTTGCTGTGGTACACAGCTGAACTCTGCCGAAGTGCATGTCTAGGCCTTGCCGAAGTGCATGACTTGGCCTTATCCCGCTGAAGTGGTCCGAAGTGCGGCATACGAACGTAAACTGAAGTTGGTGCCGAGGTGCAAACCTTGCCATATTCTTCGATGTTATAAGGGCGTCATGATGCCCTGCTGAGGTGCAGCTGAGGCTGAACAGCCATGCTTGGGTACTGAACCACTGAACTGCGATACTTGCTGAATTGCAGTACTTTTGAATGCTGAGCTGCTGGAGCTAAATTGTTGACTGTTGTGATGAGCCAAATGAAGGCTAGAAAAACGTTCCAAGGACTTTGTCTCCTATTCCAAATTGATTTGAACCTCAGCTATGGCAAAGAACGTCACAATGACACCCCTTGAACTGTAACCATTTGTTCATGGCTCAATTTATACCAACACCTCTTCCTCTTTAGTATTCCAACACATCTAAAACCTCATTGAGACCCTAAGATGCTGTAAACAAAAAATGAAGTAAATACTAACAAGTTCTAGGTTATGAACTTGGAAGAAAACCGTAAGTGGTCTTAAACTTCAACTAGACAAGTTGAGAATTCCTTAAATGGAATTTCGATTGAAATGTATTTGAATTGTTTTTTTGTACATTCAGGTTCCTACCTTACTTATAACAAACGAAAATGACATAGGTACAAGGTTTAAAGTACAAGATACAAGTCTAAAATAACATGCTTGCTTTTGAACAACTTTGGTTCCAAGAAATCTGGTTGCTTTTGCCGTGTACTCCTTGCTTTGTTTCCAGCCTTTTTCTTGATCAATTTGATTGGATAAAAGTTGGAGCAGCTTGCTTTGAATTAGGCTTTGATTGGTTGCAAGTTTGACTTTGAATCTTCAAACCATCTTGCGTGAGCTAGGCCTTAAACAATCTCAATTTGATTGGATAATTTGTTGTGCAGCTTGCTTGGTTGTCTCCTTGCTTGTTTTTGATTGGTTTGAACATTTGCAAGACTTCTTTTCATTGGTTAAAGCTTTGAACAACTTGTCTTGCTCACTATTTGCGTGGAGGACAAAGCCTTGTGTTTGACATGAGTGCTTGTCACCTCCTTGCTTGCAAGATCACCTCCTTGTTTGACAAAAATTCGGATTCTACTTGCATTTTCAAGCTAAGTATGTGTACCTGAAAACAAGGCAATGATACTACACAAACTATCCTAAAACAAGGTTAACCAACCAACAATATTAAAAAGAACAACTAAAGATATGTACAACATGTTTTTGATACAACTAGATCAAAGCTTGTATCATATAAACCCAATGGACATCATCTTTGCTTGGTTCATCCTCTTCATGCCTATAAAGAAATGATTCAACACAATTTAACAACTTCTTAGCCATACTCCTTGGAATGGGACCTGTGCGGGGCAGTGAGGTGTCATCATCAGTGTTTGTATCCACAAGGTTAGGGTGTAGCTCATCATTCCCTCCCACTTGAGAAGGATTCGTCCTCGAATCTGGATCAATACTAAATGGAGAAAGGTCAGCAACATTAAAAGTTTTAGAGATAGGACCATACCTTTCTTCAGGAAGATCGAGAACATAGGCATTATCACCAAGCCGTTTCAATACTTTGAACGGTCCATCGCCTCTTGGCTTCAACTTTGAGTCCCTTTCCTTAGGGAATCTTTCTTTCCTCAAGTGTAACCAAACAAGATCACCAGGCTCAAATATAACAACTTTACGATTCCTGTTGGCCCTATTGGCATACACTTTATTCTTAGCTTTGTTTGAACAATAATATCATCCGATCAGATGGGACATGGATCGATCGGTGTTCATGCTTCTTCAATGTAAAGCTCTCTTTGACCTATCTTCAAAGACACCAAGCAACAAACACAAGATACACAACATATATGACATGTCCTAAGGGTTAGTTAAGACTATAAGACATAAGAAGTAGCACTAGTGTGTGCGGAGTTAACAGTGATATGCCATGTCTTACAGAACTAACATGTGAAAATAAATGATACATGAAAATATGTTGCGTTGACCCCATCGTGGGCTTATCATTCCCTCCCTCTTGAAAATGATTCGTCCTCGAATCTCAACATGGATAGAATAAGGGATAGGGGTTTAGGATGTACACGTAGGCTCAACTACACCATAACCAAATAGGAACATGATAATACAAATGGTGAAGGTGAAATACCTTGGTGCATCCTTATCTTTGAAGAAAGAATAAGGTGTGTACACGCTTTCTAAAATGTTTAGGATGTATTAACAATATGATAACAAAAATTTTAGAACACATACATCCTAACAGATAAAACAACATCCAAAAAGCATATTGCAACATGTTAACACTAAATGTACAAATCTTACAGACATGTGCAATATTTAGACAAGATGTATCAATTGAGATGACAACAGGCAGACATTCAACAAGATGAGATGAAATAGATATTTCAGAAATAGAATCTTCATCTATACTAAATATGTCATTCAATTCATTAACTAGTTCATCCAAGGATTTATGTTCATGTGTAGCTGAATCTATTTCAATAATGACATCATGATCAAGCTCTACATCAAGTAGACAATCTAGTTCAGCTAACATCAAATCATAAGAATCTAGTTTATCAATGTCATTCTCAACAGAATTACTTACATCAATGTCATCAATGAAATGTACATGATGTAATTCAGATTGTAACCCAGAAACAAGCATCTCAGCAGAATGCAGATCATGCACAGGGATTTCATTTATATGCATGTCACAATGTAAATCATTTTCAGACAAAGTGTTATCACAATTAACATCATCTATAAGCAAACGACTAACACTTTGGAAATCACCAACAGATTCAAGTGAAGGGTCTTCTTCAGACAGTACACAAGGTTGAACATGCAATCAGATAAAGGAGTTCCAGTTTCAGGCATGTTGGGGCTAATTTCATACAAACCATCATTCACAGAAATGTCAGATTGCAAGTCTTTGTTCTTTTCAGATTCTATCAATACTTGCACAATGTCTCTAAGTTGAAGCAATGCATTTTCAATATTACCCATAATGTGACTCAAATTGCTTAACTTAACTGGATTTGGTTTGTCATTTTCAGAATCATAAGAGTTCAGTTCATACCCATACTTTTGATTAACTTGCCATGGGATTAGGTTTGATTGAACAATCTTTGCCTTTTTATACATGTCATAAAGTGATGAGAATTTTTCAGACAACATGCAATCAGCGATCTCTTTATCTAATCCAGCAAAGAACCTAATCATGCTTAATTCCTCATGTTCTTCAACATAAGCATAGTACAAATCATCAAGCATTTCATTGTAATATGCACTAACGTCTTTATTGCACTGAGAAAGAGTTTGATATCTAGGAGTTTTACACTCCCACTATCCAACCCATAAACCATTCGTACGACCAAAGGAGTTCATACGTTTTTCCAGTTCATCATAGTCTCTCCTATGGCATTCAACTCCCCAAATGGTTTTTAGAATCATGTTTAATCAAAACAATCAACCAAGATGGTAAAACAATGAGATAAATAAGTCAGAATATAAGCAAGTAAGATCAAACTATAACTTTAACAAAACGTAAATTTCTACTTCAAATTGACAATTGAATAAACAACAATCTTGGACTATCTAAGATTAAAAGAAAAATAGAAGTCAAGTGATGTTTTTGGCTGAATCAAAGAAAGCTAAGGGTTTGTACAGACCAATCCTTTAACTTAATTTAAACTTTAATGCACATTCAATTGTAAATAAAGTGAAAGACAGTACATACACACAAGTGTTCAACAAGGGTTTGTTCGAGGAACCTTTTACAACAGTCAACACTTTTGGTGTAGGTATTTGCTTTTGGTTTTGCACAATTCACCTTTTGTGAACTTTGGATGGCTATATCTCACTTCTTGTGCAAATCACTCATACGTCTTGTCTCTTGCTTTTTGACGTTAAAAATGACTTTTCTCTCAGTTTCTTTCACAAACAAGCCTAATTATTTTTCTTTGGATTGGCTTTGTCTGTTTTGTGAGTCTATTGCTCACTTGCCTTTATGAGACATTGCTCATGGCTTCTTTTTCTTTGGTTTTACTTGCACAAGTTTTGGTGTGGCTTTTGTGAAATGTTCTTTGAACAACACGGAAGAACACTAATGATATGAAAACTGTTTCACAAATTTAACAACCAAATATAGATGAAAGTTCAATGCAAGTTGAAGAAGTGTAAAGACAACAAGATGATAACAGGGTCGGCAATTTAACAGTGTAGGGATAAATATAGACAAAGTGATCCTAAGTAAGAACTTAAGTCCAATAAAGTCTTTAAACAATTGAATCAATCCCAAGTAAAAATAAACGTAAAGCCAACTTTAAAATTTGAAATCAAATCTTGTTTCTTACAAATTTACTTCACTTTTAACAAATCTCAAGTCAATAATGCTTCAATTAAAAGATTCAATCAAGTTTGTACCAAACAATGACTTAAGGTGTAACGGGGGTGGTGAAATCAAATTCAACAAGTTTAAACAAATAGCATTCAAAGATTTAATCAAGTTTAAACTAAATTGTTTCGGTTTTTTTCTTCTTTTTTTTTGTTTTTGATGCAAATGATCTAACTAATCTTAAGATAGCTAAATGCAACTTAGTTGTTTCTAAATGCAATTTATAAAGGCTGATTACTAACAACTAATGGAAATCAGTTTTGATGCAAACTAGCTAACTTGTTTTGTTTTGTTTTTCGTTTGTATGATGCAATCAGTTCCTAAGCTAGATGATACTAGATGCAAGTGTTTATGTATTCAACACAACAAACGTGTATCAACTAGAGACTAGGCAGCATACATGGCTAACTAAAACTACCCTTTTTTTGTTCTTAAGTTTTCGGATTTCTTGAAGTAAACTAAACAACCAACTAAACACTTAAACTATGTTGTAAGCTACTCTAACTAAGCTGAATAAGGCAGCAAATAAAACGTCTAAAACAGATTGCACACAACTACTAAAACAGAATTTTAGCAACTTGATTACAAACTAAACTCTCAACTAATATATTTTTGTGTTCAAGTTTTCTGTTTTAAGGAATCACTAAACTACCATTTAAACTTCTAGATTAGGACCTAATGAACATTATCTAAGCTAGATTGAACAAGAACATTCAGGTCACACAAGGTTTTTAATCAAAACTACACAAAGGGATTCTAACACACTTAAGTCTAGTCTAAGTTCTTTTTGTGGTGTTTCGGTTTTGGCTACTAAAAACTAAGTTACCAAACTATTGTAAACTATCTAATAAACACTTCAAAACATAAAAAAACTACCTAAACAAACAGAATCTAATTGAACAACAAAATAGTTTACTAAACGGTTTTGGGCAGCATCATGCATATGCAAGTTTAAGCAATGTAAACATGAATAGAAGACTAACCAAAGCTCTGATACCAATTGATGAGCCAAATGAAGGCTAGAAAAACGTTCCAAGGACTTTGTCTCCTATTCCAAATTGATTTGAACCTCAGCTATGGCAAAGAACGTCACAATGACACCCCTTAAACTGTAACCGTTTGTTCTTGGCTCAATTTATACCAACACCTCTTCCTCTTTGGTATTCCAACACATCTAAAACCTCATTGAGACCCTAAGATGCTGTAAACAAAAAATGAAGTAAATACTAACAAGTTCTAGGTTATGAACTTGGAAGAAAACCGTAAGTGGTCTTAAACTTCAACTAGACAAGTTGAGAATTCCTTAAAGGAAATTTTGATTGAAATGTATTTGAATTGTTTTTTTTGTACATTCAGGTTCCTACCTTACTTATAACAAACGAAAATGACATAGGTACAAGGTTTATAGTACAAGGTACAAGTCTAAAATAACATGCTTGCTTTTGAACAACTTTGGTTCCAAGAAATCTGGTTGCTTTTGACGTGTACTCCTTGCTTTGTTTCCAGCCTTTTTCTTGATCAATTTGATTGGATAAAAGTTGGAGCAGCTTGCTTTGAATTAGGCTTTGATTGGTTGCAAGTTTGACTTTGAATCTTCAAACCATCTTGCGTGAGCTAGGCCTTAAACAATCTCAATTTGATTGGATAATTTGTTGTGCAGCTTGCTTGGTTGTCTCCTTGCTTGTTTTTGATTGGTTTGAACATTTGCAAGACTTCTTTTCATTGGTTAAAGCTTTGAGCAACTTGTCTTGCTCACTATTTGCGTGGATGACAAAGCCTTGTGTTTGACATGAGTGCTTGTCACCTCCTTGCTTGCAAGATCACCTCCTTGTTTGACAAAAATTCGGATTCTACTTGCATTTTCAAGCTAAGTATGTGTACCTGAAAACAAGGCAATGATACTACACAAACTATCCTAAAAAAGGTTAACCAACCAACAATATTAAAACAAACAACTAAAGATATGTACAACATGTTTTTGATACAACTAGATCAAAGCTTGTATCATATAAACCCAATGGACATCATCTTTGCTTGGTTCATCCTCTTCATGCCTATAAAGAAATGATTCAACACAATGTAACAACTTCTTAGCCATACTCCTTGTAATGGGACCTGTGCGAGGCAGTGAGGTGTCATCATCAGTGTTTGTATCCACAAGGTTAGGCTGTAGCTCATCATGTTGTTGACTAACAGACGATTTAATTATGGTTTATCATTTGCCCCCAGATTTTGTGTGACTGAGCTGAACTGCGAAGGCAAACAAATCTTGCTTTAATGGACCCATGACGTGGCAGTCCTTCATTAATTGCGCGGTTATCCTTTTACTTGCGCAGTAATTCCCGCTTTTAATGTAAGCGCTAATTTCGACACCTCATCATTACTTTTTCAGTGGTTTCATTCCCCGAGGGGGGAAATGCGTGAACTTCTGCCTCTTCGCGTTTCAAATGAAAAGTTTTGACCTTTTGTCTTCTCTCATTTATAAATAGAAATAATTTCCCTGATTCATTCTTTTCTTCTTCCCTTATCCTGCTCAGCTGGTTATTTTGCTGTGTTGTCGAATTGCTCTTCTTTTTCTTCTCCGAAGCTTTCCTCCGACCTTACTTCAGCTCTTTCAATCTTACGTCTTCATCATCTTGTAAGCTTTCTTCTTTATCTTACTCATGGCTTCGTCTTCTTTTACCTTGGGATCCATGGTACCCTCCTCTTCAGTGCACAACTCAATGTGCACCTTGAAAAACAACGACCTTTCTGAATTATGTCAACATTATAAGGTTGACAAGAGTACTTTTGCTCCCATTCTTCCCCTTCCTCATCAAACTGCTAATGACCCCCCAACTGGCTACGAAGCAGTTTACGAGGAGTTTTTTAGAACTGGCTTCAATTTACCCATTCCAGCTCCCCTACTCCAAATACTGTTCTGTTACAAACTTAGGCTTCCCCAAATAACGCCCAAGGGACTGAAAATTATCCGCAGTTATCTGCTTTATCTAAGAGCGTCTGAGAAGAGCTTCTCACTTGCAGTTTTTAGGGAGATATTTGTATGTAATCAGGAGGGTAGTTGGTATAATTTTGATAGGAGATCTCAGAGTAGTGGGGGATCTTTTGTAATAAACCTTCCCTATTCTTTCAAAGATTGGAGGGGGAATTTCTTTTTTGTTAAGAGTGTAGGGTTACCTGAAGGAATCCCTTGGAACACTGGTAGTGTAAATAACAGGAGGCCAAGTGAATAATTTCGTAATGAAGCCTCTCAATTGCTACTTCCACCCCTGGTTGTAGATTGGAAGAGAGTTAATAGGCAGATTGTAGAGGTTGCTGACCTGGAACATTTGTGCCCGGAATATAATTTTCGACCTCTTATTCCTCTTGCTTTGTGGATAGTTCGGGGTATATGGCAACTTATTTAGAAACCTTTGACTGATTTTGATATTGCATCTGTGTTCTGACTGTTTTGTTCCTTGTATTTTGCAGAAATCATGGTACGTGGGACCCTTGAGAGGTTGAAGAACTTGGTCCCCAAGAAGAGAACATGGTCAGAATGCCAACATTCCACCTCAGAACAATCTTCCGCTAGTTCTTCGTCTGAAGTGCAGACACGTCCAGGTAGAATTTTGCCTGCATTAGTCTTGGATGTGCTTGACTTCCATTGTAATTATTTGAATATATCTCCCTTTCAGTTGAAACCTCTGATAATCCTCCCCAAGCCGAAGCTCAGGTTCCTGTTTCAACCTCAGCTCAACCTGAGGACGGGAGTGGGGGAATTGATGCCCCCATTTCAATTCCTTCATCTCCTGCTGCTGAAGAGGAGAATACTCCTCCCCCAGGTTGGGTTACTGATGAAGATGTGCCTTCCTTTGATTTTTCAAGAGGAGCCCCTGAGGTAAATGCTTCCAGGGAAGGACCTTTTGAGGTGGAGGGAGAGCCTCCTAAAGGAAATGATCTTGAAGGGGAGCCTTCCAGGGAAAACGCACCTATAGGAGGGTCCTTTGCGAGGAATACCACGGAGGGGGAGCCCTCATCCCGACCTCGACGGGGCACACATACTTTAAATTTCAGCTTCAATAATTCTGCCGGAGATCCTGGAGTAGCTAGGAAATTGACAGAAGTGTCAATACTTCCTAAAGATTGGCAGATGTATGATAGTCTGGACTGGAGTACTGCCTTCAACTCATTCGCCAGTAATATGGCCCTGGTATGATTTCCTTCTACTTTCCATCTCTCTACTTGACCCTTCATGTTTTTCCTTAACCAGTTTGACTCTTACAGTACCGGGTCCAAGAATCTAACATTCCTAGACGAGCTGAAGAGCTCCATTCCAGGTTCTTCAAACTCTCTGATACTAATGCCCACCTCAAAAAGGGCTATGATGAGTTAGCTGAGGTGGCAAAACCTAATAGCACAAAGTTGTCCGGGCTGGAGGCTGAGGTGAACAGTTTGAAGTCTCAAGTTGCTGCACTTACTGAAGATAATTCCAAGCTTCAGATGGTAAAGCGGGACTCAGATTCCAAGCTGGCCTCACTTATGGAGGAGAATTCCAGACTTCAAGCTGAGAAGCGAGATTCTGACGCTAAGCTGGCTGATGCCAAATCCCAAGCGGTTGAGATGAAGAAGACATTGGCCAGCACTGAGTTAGCTTCTTCCAAGGCTCAGGCTGAACTGGAGTTCTACCAAAAGGAAATCAGTAATTTTGATCAAGTATTGTCCAATAGCAGGGCTGAGCTGTACCAGCAACTGGAGGCAGAGAGGAAAAGTAAAGCTGATATCCTCCAGCAATTTGAACTTCAGGCTGAGGAGATGAAGAAAACCATTGCTGAGTTCAGACAGTCTGAGCTTTTCACTGGAAATTTTTTGAAGATTCAAGGCTCAGCAATTGCTGTTGGGCAAACTTGGACAATTGATGCTTGTTCGGAGGTCTGCCCTAGCCTGGACAAGAACCATCCTCGTATTGCCAAGCTGTACAACCCTGAGGCTGGGAACCTTCTTGAAAACCAAATTGCTCTGTTCCAAAGTAAGGTTGATCTTAGGGAAAATGAAGAAGCTGGAAATTAGAATATGATTTTTCTTGTAGACAGTTGTACTTGTAATAGATTTTGTTTTTAATGAAAATCCATTTTTCCCAACTTTTGCTCTTTGGCCTCTGCCTTTGTCTTTAGCATGTGAAGTTATATTTGCTTTGTTTGCAAATATTTATCTTCGGCTCTGCGAAGTTTTACTTGCTCTTTTTCCGTAGTTTGTAACTGTTTGTCTTTAGCACTGCGAAGTTTTATTTGCTTTACGCAAATATTTGTCTTCAACTTGCTATATGCTGATAGTTTGCAAGTATTTGTCTTCAGCACTGCGAAGTTTTATTTGCTTTACGCAAATATTTGTCTTCAACTTGCTATATGCTGATAGTTTGCAAGTATTTGTCTTCAGAAACTTCACTTGCTCTATTTTGACAGCTTGCAAGTATTTGTCTCACTTGTTTTATTTTGATAGTTTGCAAGTGTTTGTCTTCAGCTTTGCCAAAAGAGCACCTTTTGTATGTTGACTTTTCGCCGAAGTAATAAGCTTTAGCTTTTGTACTTGGCTCTTCAGCTCTGCTAGGTCTTGATGAATTTTAAGATGTGGGAAAAACCTTGTCCCCTTTTCATCAATCCTTTTAGCTTTGCTGAGCTAGAATATAGGCAAACTTGTCTCATTATTGAGACTTGCTGAATCCCTCAGTTCTGCTGAGGCAAAGATATAGGGAATCATCCTGCTGTTGAGACTTGCTCAACATCTCAGACCTGCTGAGGTGAAAATATAGGGAACTTAACCCGTTGTTGAGACCTGCTCAACCTCTCAGACCTGGTGAGGTGAAAATATAGGGAACTTATCCTGTTGTTGAGACCTGCTCATCCTCTCAGACCCGCTGAGGTGAAAATATAGGGAACTTATCCCGCTGTTGAGACCTGCTCAACCTCTTAGACCTGCTGAGGTGAAAATATAGGGAACTTATCCCGTTGTTGAGACCTGCTCAACCTCTCAGTCCTGCTGAGTTGAAGATATAGGAAACTTATCCCGCTGTTGAGACCTGCTCAACCTCCCAGACCTGCTGGGGTAAAGACAATGTTGAGACCTGCTCAACCTTCCAGACCTGCTGGGGTAAGAATATCGGGAAACCTGTCCCATCCTGTTGAGACCTGCTCAACCTCCCAGACCTGTTGGGGTAAAGATAATGTTGAGACCTGCTCAACCTCCCATACCTGCTGGGGTAAAGATAATGTTGAGACATGCTCAACCTCCAGACATGCTGGGGTAAAGATAATGTTGAGACCTGCTCAACCTCCCAGACCCGCTGGGGTAAGAATATCGGGAAACCTGTCCCATCCTGTTGAGACCTGCTCAACCTTCCAGACCTGCTGGGGTAAAGATAATGTTGAGACCTGCTCAACATCCCAGACCTGCTGGGGTAGAGATAATGTTGAGACCTGCTCAACCTCCCAGGCCTGCTGGGGTAAAGATAATGTTGAGACCTGCTCAACCTCCCAGACCTGCTGGGGTAAAGATAATGTTGACACCTGCTCAACCTCCCAGACCTACTGGGGTAAAGATAATGTTGAGACCTGCTCAACCTCCCAGACCTGCTGGGGTAAGAATATCGGGAAACCTGTCCCATCCTGTTGAGACCTGCTCAACCTCCCAGACCTACTAGGGTAAAGATAATGTTGAGACCTGCTCAACCTCCCAGACCTGCTGGGGTAGAGATAATGTTGAGACCTGCTCAACCTCCCAGACCTGCTGGGGTAAAGATATATATGCCCCCACTTTCTTTGTGGGTGATAGATAGGCATAAATTATTGATCCATGCACCATAAGGTGACTTAACTTTTCCTGGCTGAATGTCAAATAAGAATATCCAGTTAAATATAAGAAAATGGCCCCTTGATAACATAAGGCTGAGCCAGAGGATACCAGATGAGCACAAGAAGAGATAAACCATGATTCGATTAAATCAGGGACTATTGCCGTTATGTCAGCCTTATATGCTCAGAAACTCGTAACCCCCTCTCATCAGGATCTGAATCCTCATCACTTAGAAAACCTTGATGGGGCCCGGGTTTACAACTTTCATCTGGAGGGGGTCCACCAAAGTCTAGCCTGTTGTGGAGCCTAGACCTCGGATTATAAAAACGTTGCAGGTGACCCAGCTCAATAAGACGCCCAATCTCTTGTCCGAGCTGCCTACAATCTTCTGTATCATGACCAATATCATGATGATAAAGGCAGTACAGTTGATGGTTTCTTTTGCGGACTGGTCCAGCCAGGGGCTGGGCTTCGTTCGCCAGAGATTTTCTCCTCATGTAGGACAGAATATGGGCTTTTGAAGCCAGCAGAGAGTTCCTTTCTTTTCCTCGGCCCCCTAACCGAATCTTGACAGAGCACCTTTCCTGCATCGGTGCTTTGCCTTTATTGTCAACTTTCCTGCCATGTTTAGATGGCAAGAAGGCCTTCTGAGTACACTTTAGGCTCTGATAGCTAAACCTTTGTTTTGTCTGTCTTGACTCGACCATAAACTCGGCCTGACGTCTGGGGGAATAACTAGGCCGAGTGGGAGAATACTCCAGATGTTCCAGTGGGTGAGAGTTACCAGAATGGGACCCACTGGACTTTGCTGCAGAGGCCATTCACTTCATCTCCCTCACTACTGCTTGGAAGTCCTCTGGGTTCTGAGCCACATAGCGAATGGCTCGCCTGTGCTCTTCATATGTGAAGGCAATGGGAGTTGAGGATTCTCCTGGCTCCGTAGAGCATTGATTAGTTTGTTGCTGAGAAGACCTTTGGCTCCTCCTGGATGTCATAGGTTGCTTGGACCCTTGACCATGTTTTTTACTCATCTTTCTCTCGATAGCTTCCTAAGACAATTAGAAAAGCTCTGAGCAGCCGTTAGAAAAGCGTTGAGTAACTGTTTTCTGGATTAAGGGACTAAGGGGCCCTCCTTCTAGCGCCAAATAATGAAGTCAGATCTTCACCAAGGGTCTAGACGACCTCAAATTTGTTCTGTCAGTAAACTTGAAGAGTTGTTAACCGGGATTGAGAATGTGTAGCTGGAATAGCGCCAAATATCCTTCACAAGGAAGCACAGGTCAGAGGTCCCGGGGGGTTGGTCCCGGGAAAAACCCTCCGACGCTCAAGTCAGTTTGGGCCATATCTCACTGAGATTTGTAATTTAGGAGGTGAGTTAGGAGTTTCTCACAGTATTTGCCGAGGAGCAGAGTGTATAGATTTCGCTCTGGAATATGAATGTATGAATTTCAGATTTTGATCCCCTTCTTTGTCTTGGTGGGCTTGCTTTTATAGATCTTTTCCCCATCGTTACCTCCTGATAGTGGAGTGTGGAGAGGACGCTTGCTTGGGGCAGAAAGCCTAAGGCGCCGTAGGTCTGTTGATGCGATCAGTAGTCTGACTGATGTGACTAATAGGCCGGCTGTTGTGACCTTGGCGTGTTCAGGAAGATTAAGCAGTTGTAGTCATTATATTTGAATTGCACCTCTGTTTGAGGGTCCCACGAAGTAATATCGTGCTTGGCTCTTTTGTTGTGATACACAGCTGAACTCTGCAGAAGTGCATGACTAGGCCTTGCCGAAGTGCATGACTTGGCCTTATCCCGCTGAAGTGGTCCGAAGTGCGGCATACGAACTAAACTGAAGTTGGTGCCGAGGTGCAAACCTTGGCATATTCTTCGATGTTATAAGGGCGTCATGATGCCCTGCTGAGGTGCAGCCGAGGCTGAACAGCCATGCTTGGGTACTGAACCACTGAACTGCGATACTTGCTGAATTGCAGTACTTTTGAATGCTGAGCTGCTGGAGCTAAACTATTGACTGTTGTTAACTAACAGACGATTTAATTATGGTTTATCAGCAGTCGATCGACACAGCTTGATGCAATTTTCATTACACCTCATCGGGAGACAATCTTCGTGTGTTTCTAACACATGTGTATGGTTGCTTATATCCGACTTTTTTATGCCTCGTCATAGACAGAAGCCTCTAAAGTAATAAGGTAATGTTGTTGTTGTAACTATATCTTGGTCGTCATTTGTTTCTTTTTCATGAAGTGATTTATAGAGTAGACCATGTTTATTTGCAAGGGCCGCCACGTTAACTGCCATGTTTGCAATTTCCCTTCATCTTCCTGTTCTTGATAGCCTAGTTGTAATAAGGGCCTCTCAAATACAAATTAAATTAATTTATTCTATTTTTATTTATTGCCAAGTTACAATGTAATTTGCATTACAAATTACTTGTGAATAAGTAATAATTCCAACAAGTCACCTGTAATTATTGAACTACTGTAACAAAGACCCTCGTCTGTAAGTCTTCCAACTTCCGACACTAATGGAGGCGCGTCCCTCCAATTTTTTTATTTTTAATCTCAATATAAAGAAGATGGTCCAGGATAGAAGTTCATAGAGGCAGATGATTAAGGTTAACGAGGTTTAGGCAAAATATAAGAGCACATTAAAATATATTTAGGGGCCTAGATACCGACTTTATATTTTTTTGTTTTTGTTTTTGTCTTTGTCTTGCATTATATATGTTATACACGTTAATGACTATTTTAATATCGGAAGCTTTCTATTTGTCTTTACTGAATTCCCTCATTAACACCCTATCACATCATGTTCCTATTATTGTGTCATTTATGCATGTACATATAAAGACGGAGGTCTCACTGGAATCCCTCTATTCCAAAGGATAGAGGTATTGTTTGCATGCCGTTCATCCTCTACAAACCCTAACGATAGATTTTGATGCCGTTGGGATATACTGTGTCTGTGATTGATGATTGATGATTGATGATTGATGATGAATCACAATAGAAAGAGGGAGGCCCTTTACCTCAATTAAAGAATAAATACACATTTATAAAATTAAAAGTTGCCGTCAAGATTATGGTTCAATGAAAAATATCAAGGTGTTTAGTAGTATAGTTACGGTTGGATAATCTACCGTGTGAAGGTTTCAATGGCGCCTATAATTTTGATTCTGAACTCTTCTGAATTACCTGCATCACTAGGTCCAGAAAATGATGTTATTTGAGACACATGTTTCGATTACATCTTTTGTGAGACTCTACGAACCAAACAATGATAGTGTTTGAAGTTGGGGCTTTTTCTCTTCATCACAAATCAACGAGTAACATTTCTTTTGACTTTTCAACTACATAGTGCGGGGATTGGCGACTTAATCATTCAGTGATTTTGGCATTGAATGTTCCCAAAATGGATACTATCAGGTCGGATGAATTCAACAATAGACATCTGTTGTCATTCCAGCATTCCCTCTCCTTTCAGGGTCTATCCGAAAGAGAAGATAATCCAGTACTTATTGGTCCTTAATACCTGGACCGATTATTCGCTGTTCAAGAATTCTTGTTTAGAGAGTTCATACCATCTAGACATAGTTTTCATTTCCAATGGAGTCAATGACACACTCTTATTTGACTTTGAAATATGATGAAATAAAGCAAAATGATTCACTACATTGGCTGCACTTCTTATATTATGAAGTAGCAGTTGATCGACACAGCTTGACGCATCATTATGGGTCGTCAAGAAACAACTTTTGTGTGTTTCTAATACATGGACATGGTTGTGTACATTTGACCCCCTCATACCCCACCATAAGGTGGAGCCTCTAAGACAGTGATGTAATGTTGTTGTTGTATACATCTAGACATAGTGTTTTAATCTACGATTTTAATATTTTGACTTTTCAACGTATGTAATTTATATACGTCGAAAAAAATAAAAAGAGACTATTTTTGAGACAGAGAGAGTAACAATTAGAAGGTGTTTGGTTGGGGGTTTGAGATTAAGAGAATGAGTTTGGGGGGTACGTGTTTCGGTTTGATATCCAAGTATTTGGTAATGGATATCGTTTTTTGATATCCATTTTTCTGGCCGTTCATATTCGATACCCATTCCAATTCCGATAAGTTCCAACACCATCAATGTCTATCATACCTATTCCCACTTCAATACCAAACAACTATCACTTTTAGTTCCAAACACATATGCTCCAAACCTATACCTGTCATACCCATTCCGATCCTGATTTCGATAGCTGCGAACCAAATGCCACTTTAATACCCCTTGACGTAGGCAGCTTCTTCCAGCACTACTGGGCATCACACTTTTTTGTATTAAATTCAAGGGTTATTTTTGCTTTCTCTGGTTATATTCCCATCAAAAAGGCCCCCAGATAGTTTAAAAATATTCCCTGGGCCATTCATCATCTTATTTGTTCAACACGTTTTAGTATGAAGATGACAACAAATCTCAATTTTTGTCGCTTATGTTGGATAAATTTCACAAGCAGTGGTGGTACGAAACAACACTTTTGCTATAATAGCCTTTTGTAACTGTGCCACATATGAGTTGTGTGAATTAGGGTTTTGTTTCGACAGTAAATACTAGTACTGTACAATATTATTAGAGGGTTTTTGATATTTTTTTTTTGGATATATCTTATCGATGACCGTCACACATATTTCTAATTGGGTTTTCGTTTATAAGATTTTAGCTTTTCATTTTTAATGGAGTAAAGGACACACTCTTTCTTGACTTTAAATTATGATGTAATTAAACAAAATGACTCACTAAATCGGCTACACTTCTTATATTGTGAAGTAGCAGTTGATCGACACATATTGACACAATTTTTATTATGGGTCATCTGGAAACAACATATGTGTGTTTCTAACACATAAGTACGGTTGCGTACATCCGACCCCATACATTGCCATAGACAAGAGCCTCTAAAGCAATGTGGTAATGTTGTTTTCGTTGTTTATAAGATTTTACATAAAAATACAGTTATGAAGTACATAAGAAGATTGGATGGTTTGCTGTAACCAAAAAAAGAAAAAGAAAAAGGAAGATTGGATGGTTTGTGTACATATAGTAGTGTAAAACATGTGCACAATGCACGCAATTATGGTTCCACTCTATTATGGCAAAAGTGATGGTTTTGTAATTGCATGTAATGTCTGAAAAGGAAAGATACATATATGGCTTTAATTTACTACTCGGACAAAACAAACAAGTGTCACACATTGGGAGAACTTCGATGAACCATGCAAGATCATGAATGAACCCACAAGTGTTTGATAGGGGTGGGTGGAACGTCAACAGCCAGAAAATATATGAAACGAACAGTGATGTGCTTTTATTGGCGCCTTTATATAATATATATTTGAATGATAAAACGACGTTCTCGGTACAATAGCCTCTCGGCTTTGTGATGATTTGGATAGGGACCAGATCGATTCGCGATTTGATGTACGCATTTTTTATACTACATTTTGTATAAGAAGCTGTTTCAATGGCTCGAACTTGTGACCTTAAGGTCATAAAGCAGCAACCTTACCTGTTGCTTCAAGATCCGCCCTGAATGGTGTAAAAAAGAAAAAGAAACCAAGCTCAAATCACACTTCATGATTATTTATTAGCAAGTGAACTTTACAAACTAAGATACGACAGACTATGTTAGATTTTCCTTTTTAACCCTATCAATGATGCATTTTTTATATTATGTTGACAAACAAACCTAACTATTATGATGCTTTTTTTTATTCAGTGCTCTAATTGGGCCCAATTGAGGATTTTTTTTTTCTTTTTTGCATTCTTGAGATGTAAGCATGTGAGACACATGTGAATTTAAGAGATTTGAGGTAACCTTGCCATGGTGCATAACTCAGTTGATACTAAGGTTAAGATTTGTACCAAGAAGTCAAGAGTTCGATTTCAGAGACACGCACAATATGAGTGTTCCATTGCTGCTAGGCCGAAGACCTAGTTTGCGGGGAGGCACCTTGTGTGAGTCACTGCATAAGTCCTCATCCAACTTAGGAGGCCGCTGAACTACTGATTTGTATCTTCCACAATGCTCCTTGGGACTAAAACGGTAGAAATCCTTAGAGTGAGGGTATGATTTTTGCTCCAAACAGATTTGAGGTAAACCTGCTTTTATTTGTAGCCCTGGGCTGATTTAGTTTTCGAAAAAAGTAGAGAAATAAGGGGGACAAAGGATCAATAATTGGAGACCAATCCACGTCACAGTCACTGGACATGTAGTCTGTAGACTTATAGAATTTTCCTTTCCGTAACAGTAAATACTAATTCTTATATATCTTACTTTAAAACAAGTTTGTTACCTTATTAAGGTTTTGGTTTATTATAAAATTTACACAAAGAGTATAAATAACAACCAGAAACATATCAGTGTGAGATTTGTTCTCATCAGCATTTTTATAAGGTTATGTACGTGACATGTTTGAATTACACACATTATACATAGGAATAAAGTCAAAGAAAAAAATTCGAGCAAAATCATGTAGGTAGGCAAATATTTAAAAAAAAAAAAACAGAAAGAATTTGGTTGCCTGTCGGTTAGTGCAGCATCTTTAAAAGGGGGTGGGATCCTCTCACCGCCCCCAATATTACCCTCCACGTGACCGCCTGCCACGTGGTACGGGAGGGGGTGGTGAGACTGGATGAGGGTCACCTGCACCCAGCCTCACCACCTCCTCCCTTGCCACGTGGCAGGGGGTCATTTGTTACCCCCAAAATGGGGGGTGAGGAGATCCGGGCTCCTTTAAAAGAGAAGTGAGAAAAGAACCTGATGACATATGAAAATAAGAGAGATAATGAGGCTTAGTGATAGATAATCAGAAAAAAAAAGGGTATAAGAATGGAAAAAAAATACATAACGAGCGATGATGTACACAATAGAAAAGAAAGAAGGTTGAACTCCAACCGGTAAGGGTCCTGTCACATCCAGTTCCAAAGGTAGTGTAGGGATATAAATCAGGTTGAGTCCAGTTCCAAAGGTAGTGTAGGGATATAAATCAGGTACTCAACGGCCTGCTAGCAGGAACTTGATCATATACACAGTAGTCTGCATTAGGAGCCCCCAGCACTGCAGAAAAGCCTACAGGCCAAGGAAGCTCTCACACAATGCACTTGCTGAAAAGAGCCTCTCTTGACTTTGACAAGAATTGAACCTCTGAACTCTCTTTTGAGAACTCCTTCTCGGAACCAGAAGTGAGACCTCATCCTGCTTTTACAGTATACGGGCAGCAGGCTTCTCTGTTGTTTTCAATGCGAGTAAATGTTTATCCATCATATGCGTGAATCTTCACAGGCTTGCTACTTAGAGTCAATGTGGTAATGTTTCTGCAGTTTGTATTTATGTATCTTTAAAAATGCTACCTTACTAATGGTTATATATCTCACAAATTATTTCTATGGAGCAGAAGGCCAATACCCTTGGCTCCGTGAATCTCATCGTCTCAGTCCTAAGAAGTTTTGTGAAAAATGTAAATCAGGAACACACCATCCTTCTAGATTGGTAAGGCTTTGTCAGACACCCACTACAAGGTGTCTACTACAAAGAGAGCCATCACCTCTCTAACTCAATTGGACCGGATACAATGGCTTCGTCAGTACTGACCCAGACAGCAGTATTGCACCCACAGTACATATGTCTTTGTTCGAACTTGTGTCTTTCTGAAACAATGTCCCAATCTAAATACCAACTGAGCTATACTCTGAGATATCTCAAAGTTATTTCTCGTCTAACCAAAAATAGACAACGTGGGTGTCTTTGTGTTTTAAGCTCGACCATTTTCTTTGACTTACAACGTGGGTGTCTTTTTGTTTTAAGCTTGACCATGTTTTTTGACTTGACGTCCTCTTCTAGTTATCTGTCTGATTAAATGAGTAATGATAGTGAGAACTATTGTTAATATTTATACATCAAATTTTACAATAAAACTGAAATAAACAATTCATCATAAATGGTGTAACAACATTCCGACAACAGTATGAAACCATCTCAAACTTTACGGGTCTATTTGTTATTTCAAAGTGACTTCTCATCAAATGATGATGTTTTGGAGTAATTTGCTCCACTTGCAGGTCAAACAATTACACTGATCCCATTTAGAGGTTGCTTGTTTCACTCAGTGTTGGTGAATGTCTCCGGTGTGGTACGTGTGAGTTACGGATCGAATTTTTTTGTCCCACCATTTTATTGTGTCTATGATACGGGATGAGATCTCCTACTCCATTTTTCCTTCATCCCACTCGTCACTATACGACACGTGGCAGCAGGAAATGGGTGGGGTGAGAGGAAAGCGGTGAGAGGATCCTAACCCCTATGATACACCGGAAATGGACACACCAACTTCCATCCGTTGTTTTTGACCTCTAACAAAATAGTAATAGAAGTTCAAGTCATGGCTTAATGTTGAAGTGGATCAATCATCCCTTAGAATGCAATCTCTGACTCGACCGATCAATTCATGGAGGACAATAATATATTTTATTTTTTTCTTCATGACTTTTGAGAAAAGTTATATAAGTTGGAGAACATCCATTCAATTGAACGGTGGTCACAAGCTATGCTAAGTAGTTAGCTCTGCATAAGAATAAAAAAATTAACTCTCCATTTTGAAGAATACTTAAAAAGTAAGTATTTTTGCAAAAGTCTGCGTACCTTTTTTTTTTACTACACAATTTTCTAATATTAAGAGATTCTAAAATAAGTTTAAGACTTCATCTTATAGTGCAAAGAAAAGAAAGTCATCCTTGTATCCTGTAAACGTTTGTTATGAAATATACACTACAATCTACAAAAGTATTTTAAAGACAATAATTTTTGTAGGACCTGTATAGCACCACTAGAAGGGGATGGTTGAATAGTGGGTGTGGAAAATTTGGGTTTTAAAAACTTTTTAACCAAAAACCTCACTTTTGAAAACGGTTTCTGTTTTCAGATGCTGATTTGAAATAATTAAACGACCTGTTTAGAGACCTCCAAAAATTATGAAATTTGGTGAGAATATACTCTTAGATGTTCTGAGTACTCCTAACAATTTCAGATTAAAATACCACCCCTAACCCCTTGAAAATATGTTTTTGGTCAGATTGCGCGAATCTACCAGAAACCATACTCCGACTTTAAAAATTTATTCCGATTAATTTGTAACTCCAAATGATCTGAAAATTTAATGACAAGACCCTCAAGATATGTATTTCAATGGGTTGAAATAGTTTTTAAAAATTCCTTTGGGAAGTATATCAATCACGTTGATATTCTCACCCTTTGCAACTCTGAAAATCAGATTTCACTAGTCTCAGATCTATTTAGATTTGATTGATTTATACTTATCCAAATGAGTTGAAACTTACGCCAAATGAGAACTAAGAGGTGTGACTATGTTTATGCAAAATTTTACGATTTTTGAAATTCGTCTGCTATTTTTACTCTTGTAATGAAATTGATACAAAATGCTAGAAACTGAAAGTAAAGTGCAGTAAAGTAAAGACACCAAGGATTTTATACTGGTTCGGTTAAATCAACCTACTCCGGTCTTTGAGGACACCTTCATTGGTTATCACTAAACACAATAAAACACCTTACCACAAAGATTGCTGGAGTTAAACACCAACTCCTCCCTTTTACAAACGATACAATCAAGCAAACGGATCACGGACACCATCACCGAACGAATGAAGGTTTGATCACACCTTGATCAACCTTTTACAACAGTTGAAACGTGTATGATAGTATATTCAAAGCCTATATAATATCAAGATTATATGAACAATAGGCTGAGAGAAGAAAAAGAAGAAAGAAAGGTAGAAGAAGAGAGTAGAAGATCCTTTTGCACTTGAGAGAAGAATGAGAGTTGTCTTGACTTTATTTGCACTACTTCTCTTCCTTTTAAGCATGTGTGGCTGCCCCCTACGACTTCTTCCCTTTCTTGAGAATTCTCTTTGATTCCCTTGGAAGATTTCCTTATGTAGATATGACACCATCTTGCTTACTTGGCACACTAGGATTGGAGGGATGACTTGGCCTTGCTTACTTGTCACTTGATGATTGACCCAACTTGGCATCCTTTAATGTGCTGTAAAAATCTAAAAAACTCATAAAACATGTGCCAAAAAGTAATCAAAATGTTACCAAACAATCACTATTCAATTCCTTCAATTTTGGGATGCAAATTAAGGACAAAAAATCATCAAAATCACCCACTTTTAGAGGCATGTGCTGACATTTTCAGCATGTGTCTCCTTTGAATACTTTCCTTGTGTAGTGCCCTCTTTTATGTCACTAACATTGTGTAGCATATTCTCCACCAATTGAGATGCTAACTAAACTCCATCTAGGCTCCATCATGGCTGCAAATGGCGTGTGGAGTATCTTGTACATGTGCTGAATTTCATTTTAGTAAGCTTTGTCAAATAATGCACAATATTTACACATATATGGTAAATTCCAATCAGCCCTCATTTAAATTTTTAAGAAAATTTTAACATGTCTTGAATGTGTAAAAAGTGTCTAGATACATGTTACAACTCATGCCAAAAAATGTTCCATGTGTTGTGTTTGTAGAAAACCGAATTTTCGACTTTTGTCAATTACGCGATTTTTCTCCGATTAAATTTAAACTTTTTGCACATGTCATATATATTATGTCACACATAATTTATACAAACTAAAGTAGATATTCAGCTCTAATGGCTGATTAAGAGGCACCCCCATGTGCTAAAAAAAGTAAATTTGAAATCCTACAATTTGGCCTAAATTGTGGGTGATTTGTGTGTGCCAACATGGAATGATTTAGTGGCCGAATTTAACATGCGAGCCACGAAATGTTTGGCTATTTTTGAAGTATACGGGCTGGCCATCTTTATATGGCAAATACGTGACACGTTGGTGAAGTTTCGGTAGTCATCTGATACGATAATTTTTGGTTTATAACCTTGTAACATGTCGTTATAATTTCGTCATCACCATGACTTATATCATATGATATAAGATCTGAATATACTCATAAATATGAGGTGTATATAGTGGTGTGACGTTGACGTACGTTTGTAATATATGTAACGTGTTGGTAGTACGTCGGAATATATGTGTATTGTGCCTTTTTTTTAAAAATCCGAATATATATATATATAGATATATATATATATATATATAAAATATGTAGGCGTGTGAGAGGAGTAGGAAGGAGACTTTGCATTTCTAAATTTGTTGCCAACAAGCTTTCGCCAAATATGTCTTCATTTAATGAACTAGTTAGTTAATCAACTTAAGTACTTTACTTAATAAACTAGTTTAGTTCATTAATTACGGCACCTGAAAATAGTTCAAAGACAACAAATGTTTGCCATATGATGTAAGCTTTAACGCTTCATGGCTTGTTAGTATGGCAACAATATATATAAAGCATACGAGGCATGTATATCACAAAAACGTGTTAAGTAATAATTTTGTCATGCATTTCGTAAACTCGTACTATTTAAATCATGCATTTGTAAATCTTTCAAACACTTTTTCTCAACAATCTCCTCCTTTTGATGATTTACAAAATAACACTGGTTCATGATTTAAATATAATTACTCCCCCTCCAGTTAGGCACAAGTTCGAATTTTTAATTTTATATCATCGTTGTCTCCTCTTTAAATTATGCAATCATGCTCTCTCTCTCTCTTAAGTCATGCATCTCTCCCCCCTTTTATTTTGTAAATAATATCAAAAGTACATGTAAGAAAGAAATAGCAGTTTATATTATATCAACAAAAATCATGCATTTCAAGTGCGTTCTTAAGTGTTATTTATTCAACCCTTTGCAAATGTACCTTTTGGTACCCAAAATTGGATGACCTTCCTAGGCCTTCCAAAAGGTAAGAAAAGAGATAAAGAAGTAATGTAATAGATGTTTGGTGCAAATCCGTTTGACCTTTGGCCGAGAATGCCATCACGCTCATTATAAGATTTTCGTTTTTGATATGCATTTTTGTTAGTGTGCATGGTGCGTGATGCATTTGTATGATACGGCTGTTGCATATGTATCAATGGATTTCTTTTATATCTATATGGCACACAATTATACTTTTCATGTGATGAAAAAGAAGTAGCGCGATGAAATGCAACGTGGGACACGCTAGATTGTATTGCCGCCTTCTTAGGCTTTACGATCGTTTTAAATATATGTTGTTGCTTAGATGAAGATAAAAAAGTTTGTAGATTTGTTTTGTACATGATTATCTTTAATATACCCTAATCCGGTTTTGTCAATTTCATGTTTTGCGAAGAAATGAGACAATCTAACATGCAAGTTCGTCTATCGAATTATTTTACCATCTTTTCTAGATCTTCGTTTCTTGATCTCAAATCTGAGATCTCAGCTTTCATTACCACGTTTTCGGATGTCAAGGATTGAATTTCAGATCTCAATGAAACAATCAAATTAGACGACTCCTCTTTTAAATTGTTTGATTGGGATACAAGATTTGTATTAGAGGATTCTAACAATTTCTTGTCTTCAATTAAGCGTTTCTTTTCTTTTGTAAGAGCCTTAGCAAACTTATGTAATTCAAGATATTCAGCATACAAATCATTATAAGATAGTTCAGAATCCGAATCAGAATCAGAATTTACCTCATTATCAAAAGGTGGAGGCCTTTGGCTTGACATACATTTTTATTCGTTTTTCTGGCTAGTGTATGCTATCTCACAAAGATTGTTATATCTTCTAGTCGTGAGTGTGCCTGCACTCTGATACCACTTGTAGGATCTGTATAGCACCACTAGAAGGGGGGAGGGGTTGAATAGTGGGCGCGAAAATTTTGGTTTTTAAAAAATTTTTAACCAAAAACCTCACTTCTGAAAACAGTTTTTGTTTTTAGATGTTGAATTGAAATAATTAAACGACCTAGTTAGAGACCTCCAAAAATTATGAAATTCGGTGAGAATCTACTCTCAGATGTTCTGAGTATCTCCTAACAATTTCAGATTAAAATACCACTCCTAACCCCTTGAATATATGTTTTTGGTCAGATTGCGTGAATCTGCCACAAACCGTACTCCGACTTTAAAAATTTATTCTGATTAATTTGTAACTCCAAATGATCTGAAAATTTAATGACAAGACCCTCAAGGTATGTATTTCAATGGGTTGAAATAGTTTTTAAAAATTTCTTTGGGAAGTATATCAATCACGTTGATGTTCTCAACCTTTACAACTCTGAAAATCAGATTGCACTAGTCTCAGAACTATTTAGATTTGATTGATTTATACTTATCCAAATGAGTTGAAACTTACGCCAAATTAAAACTAAGAGGGTGGCTATGTTTATGCAAAATTTTACAATTTTCGAAATTCTTATGCTATTTTTACTCTTGCAATGAAATTGATACAAAATGCTGGAAACTGAAAGTAAAGTGCAGTTTAGTAAAGACACCAATGATTTTATACTGGTTCGGTTAAATCAACCTACTCCAGTCTTCGAGGACAACTTCCTTGGTTATCACTAAACGCAATAAAATACCTTACCACAAGGATTGCTGGAGTTATACACCAACTCCACCCTTTTACAAACGATCCAATCAAGCAAACGGATCACGGACACCACCACCGAACGAATGAAGGTTTGATCACATCTTGATCAACCTTTTACAACAATTGAAACTTGTATGGTGGTATATTGAGAGCCTATATAATATCAAGATTATATGAACAATAGGCTTGAGAGAAGAAGAAGAAGAAAGAAAGGTAGAAGAAGAGAGTAGAAGATCCTTTTGCACTTGAGAGAAGAATGAGAGTTGTCTTGACTTTGTTTACATAACTTCTCTTCCTTTTAAGCATGTGTGGCCGCCCCCTACGGCTTCTTCTCTTTCTTGATAATTCTCTTTAATTCCTTTGGTAGATTGCCTTGTGTAGATATGACACCATCTTGCTTACTTGGCACACTATGATTGGAGGGATGACTTGGCTTTGCTTACTTGTCACTTGATGATTGGTCTAACTTGGCATCTTTTAATGTTCTGTAAAAATCTGAAAAAACTCATTAAACATGTGCTAAAAAGGAATCAAAATGTTACCAAACAATCACCATTCAATCCCTTCAATTTTGGGATGCAAATTAAGGACAAAAACATCATCAAAACCGCCCACTTTTAGAGGCATGTGATGAAATTTTCAGCATGTGTCTCATTTGGATACTTTCCTTGTGTAGTGCCCTCTTTTATGTCACTAACCTTGTGTAGCATATTCTCCACCAATTGAGATGCTAACTAATCTCCACCTAGGCTCCATCATGGCTGCAAATGGCGTGTGGAGTATCTTGACATGTGTTGAATTTCATTTTAGTAAGCTATGTCAAATCATACACAATATTTACACATATATGGTAAATTCCAATCAGTCCTCATTTGAATTTTCTAGAACACTTTAACATGTCTTGAATGTGTAAAAAGTGTCTAGATATATGTTACAACTCATGCCAAAAAAATGTTCCATGTGTTGTGTTCGTAGAAAACCGAATTTTCGACTTTCGTCGATTACGCGATTTTTCTCCGATTGAATTCAAAATTTTTGCACATGTCATATATATTAGGTCACACATAATGTACACAAACTAAAGTAGATATTCAGCTCTAATGACTGATTAAGAGGCGCCCTCCATGTGCTAAAAAATAGAATTTGAAATCTCCACAATTTGGCCTAAATTATGGGTAATTTGTGTGTGCCAACATGGAATGATTTAGTGGCTGAATTTAACATGTGAGCCACGAAATGTTTGGCTATTTTTGAAGTATACGGGATGGCCATCTTTATATGGCAAGTATGTGACACGTTGGTGAAGTTTCGTAGTCATCCGATGTTACAATTTTTGGTTTATAACCTTGTAACATGTCGTTATAATTTCGTCATCACCATGACTTATATCATATGATATAAGACCTGAATATACTCATAAATATGAGGTGTATATAGTGGTGTGACGTTGACATACGTTTGTAATATATGTAATGTGTTGGTAGTACGTCGAAATATATGTGTATTGTGTCTTTTTTTTTAAAATCTGAATATATATATATATATATATAGGCGTGTGAGAGGAGTAGGAAGGAGACTTTCCATTTCCAAAATTCGTTGCCAACAAGCTTTCTCCAAATATGTCTTAATGAACTAGTTAGTTCATTAACTTAAGTACTTTACTTAAGGAACTAGTTTAGTTCGTTAATTGCAGCACTTGAAAATAGTTCAAAGACAACAAATGTTTGCCATATGATGTAAGCTTTGACGCTTCATGGCCTGTTAGTACGGCAACAATATATATAAAGCATATGAGGCATTTATATCACAAAAATATGTTAAGTAATAATTTTGTCATGCATTTCGTAAACTCGTACTATTTAAATCATGCATTTGTAAATCATTCGAACATGTTTTCTCAACAATTTTGATACGTCTCGGATTTGATTTTCTTTCTTCTAACTGTCTTAATCTTCAAATGTTTTTTTTGAGGTCTTTGAGTGATTAGTTATCTTCTATCCATATTTTTCAACATATACACACATACATACATATATACACACACACACAATATATATATATATATATGTATATATATGTATATGTATATATATGTATATGTATATATATATATATGTGTATATATGTATATGTATATATATATGTGTGTGTGTGTGTATATATATGTATATATATATATATATCTATATATATATATATATATATAGATATAGATATGCATTTTGGTATAGATCTTAATCTTTCAAGAGCAGGTTATTCTTTCTTTTCTTCTTCTTTTCGCGGAAAGATAGAGGTGCAGTTAGCTTATTGAAAGATGTGTTTACTGCTACCACTATGTATTTGACAAAACAGGTTCTCAAGCTTGGATCGTCATAAGCATTCTTTTTTTTTTTTAAATTATGGATTTTGTCTTGGCCGTTGGGGTTTAATTTTAATCTAGCACCTGATATTTTCAAATTTATATACTTTTTTTTGTTATACGTTCAATTTTGTATACTTAGCGTGCCATATTCTGAGAGCCTATACAAAATTCTTTTCCTTGACAAAGTTGAGATTAATTAACTCATTCCAAACGAAAAAGACGCCTTCCTACAAAGTTTGATTAAAAATGTCTTGAAATTTTATAATCATTAATCATTGATGCTGAATTTAACTAACCCAGTTATACTAAATAAGAAACGTGAATACATTTATACATCTTGGGCTATACGTAAAGCTTCTTTATGTAGTACTCCTTGAAAGATCTCATCTCTGACTTAAAAAGTTATTTACGTAGGCTTTCCTTTTATTCGATACCAAATATTTACTCTGACTTAAATTGAAGATCAGAATAATCCCACCTCTGACACAAGTTTTTTTGGCCTCATATAATGGAATGGGATCCCCTAACCCCCTTTTTCTTCACCCCTTGTGACCGCCTGACACGTGGCAGTCAGGGAGGTGGTGAGGCTAGATGCGTGTGACCTGCATCTACAATGTTAAATAATTAAATACTATAAATTTTATTATTTAACCAAATGGATGAGGATGATATGATTAAAATTTAAAACATCTGACAAAATACACTGAGCGTTCTCGTGTTATATGTCACGCTGATGTCATTGCTGAATATGATAATAGATAATTATTCAATCTCTAACCTGATGACAGTATTTTCGGAAGTATGACAATGGATAAGTTGCTCAATCTCTAATTTTGAAATCATAAGCGATTCATGACTGGTAGGTTTATTTTGATATCGTTGGAATATACTAAGTGTAATTGTGTGATGGTGTTCAAGAACTTGTGCTTTATTCTTGACACTCTAGGAGGATAGAGTGTTTGAGTTTTTCTTTCTCTGTGGCAAAAGGTTGAACCCCAGCCCAAAGGGCCTTCACTGCCCCAGTCCCAAGAAGCTGCGTGGAGGATATAAATCAGGAGTCCAGCGGCCTCCTAGATTGGTTGAGTTTCTCTTTCTAAAGTGTGAAACAAAACCAATTAAAGTATTCATGTTTTACTATGACATCTAGGAAAAAGAGTTATGGTTACATAAACAGTCTATGCTATACAAGTCCTGAAAGATGGAAATTGCTTCCGTTATCGAGGCCCAGAATAAAAGTTCAGGCACCTGCATGTCCTATTTGTCTGTCCATGCAAGTATTCATGTTTCAGTATGACATCTAGATGTAGGATCTGCAAGGCACCACTAGAAGGGGGGGTTGAATAGATGGTGCGGAAAATATGGTTTTTAAAATTTCTTTAAACCTAACCAATTCAAGTTCTGAAAACAGATTCTGTTTTCAGGACCTGTTTTAAAACGTTTTTAAAACTAGGTTAGAGGTCTCCAAAAATTATGAAATTTTGAGAGAACTTAGCCTCAGATGTTATGAGGGTCCCCTAAAAATTTCAAATTAAAATTCAACCTTTAACCCCTTCAAAAACCGTTGGCACTCAGATTATGCAAATCTGCCAGAAACGGTAGATGGTTTTGAAAAATTAATTCCTATTTGTGTGTACGTCCAAATGATCTAAAAATTTGACCAATAACTCCTCACACACTATATTTAAATGGGTTGAAACAGTTTTAGAAAATTCTTTTGGGAAGTAGGTCAAATACAACCAAAGTCTCAACCTTTGCAAGTCTGAGAATCAGACTGCACTAGTCTCAGAACTTTTGATGTTTGATTGACTTATACTTGTCCAAAAGGGTTGAAACTTGTGCCAAATTAACCCTAGAACGTGCAAGTATGTTTCTGGAAATTTGTATAATTTTTGGAAATCGTTTGCTATTTTTATGATCGTGAACAAAACGGATAAACAGTGCAGAAACTGAAAAGTAAATGCTGAAAGTAAATTGCACCAAGAATTTTATACTGGTTCGGTTATAAACAACCTACTCCAGTCTTCAAGGAACACCTTCCTTGGTTCACACTAATCACACACACGCAGTACACCTTACCGCAGGGTTGATAGAGTTACACCTAACTCCAACCCTTTACAAACCTTGTATGTCGAGTACAATTCACACGAACACCACCATTTCGCTAGAATGAAGATTGATCACACCTTGATCAATCTTTTACAAAGATATATGAATGGTGGTTTATCTCAAGCCTATTCAAGATTGAAAGAATATGAATACAATAGGCTTTACAAGAAAAGAGAAAGAAAGAAAATGTAGAAGAAGAAGGCTAGAACACTTTTGATCTTTGAACGTGCAACTCTTGTTCTTGTTCTTGTTTTGCTCTTCTTCTCTCCATTTTAATGTGCAGCCGTCCCCCCTAGGGTTTCTCCCCTCTTGAAAATTGTCTTTTAAGTCCTTGAGAGAGTGTAAGACATCATTGTGACAATGCCTTTCTTACTTGGCATCTTCCTATTGGATCATCATTTAGTCTTCGCTTACTTGGCACCTCCTTATTGGCTCAATGTTGTCATCAAGATGACATGGAAAAAATCTGAGATTAACACTTTAAACATGTGCCAATATCAATCATAAAATCATACCATAAGTCACAAATTTCATCATAAATTGCAAGACAATAAAATCCCTCCTTTTCTACCCAAGAAAATCGGCCATGATGTTCTTGCCATGCTGAATTTTTCAGCATGTGCATTATGGAGTAAAATCAGATTATTTACCATTTTCCTTTGAACTTTTATCATAAAAATGAATCAATCATATATGGTAAGTCTTGCTAACAATTGAAGAATGAACTTGGACACAATAAGAGTGTAAAATTCGGCCACCACAACCTTCACACATGCTGAAAAATTTCAGCATGTGTGATATGTAAAATATCACACTTAATTACCTTACATAATATTCAAATCATTTCCATAACATCTTCAATTAATCCTTTAATAAAAATTGACAAATATGTTATCTTAGCCATGAAGAAATCGGCCAAGATGTGTGTAGCATGCTGAAGTTTTCAGCATGTGACATAAGAGAGGTATATGTTGAATACTTACCTTTTGTAGCTTCTCTCTTTGATTCATCAACATTGTATGATTTATCCTTGACCAATCAATATGCCAACAAGGCTCCACATGTGCTCCATCTCAGCTGTAGTAACGTTGGAATGTGTATGTACATGTGCTGAAATTTATTTTTGCTAACTTTGTAAAATAGTGCACATTTAATAATACACACATGTAATATTCCAATCAGCCCTTAATTTAATTTTCTAGAACACCTTAAGATGTATATCATATGTAAAAAGTGTCTAGATAAGTGTCACATGATGTACAAGAAAAACGTTCCATGTTATGTGCGTAGAAAACCGAATTTTCGATATTTATCGATTACCCGATTTTTCTCTAATTTAAATTCCAACTTTTGCACATGTTATATATATTATGTTATACATAATATATATAATATATACTTTAAATCTCAGCACTTGGCTGGTTTAAAGTGGTACCTTTAACATGTGACAAAGTTAAAATTGGAATCTTCACATTTTGGCCTAAATGTGGAGTAATTTGTGTGTGCCAACATGGAAAGTATTTTTGGCTTAATATATCATGTATATCACGAAATTATCATCAATTTTTGATGTATATGGGCTGACCATTTATTTATGGCAAGTACGTGACACGTTGGCGAAGTTTCGGTATTCGCCCGATACGACAAATTTCGGTTTAGAACCTTTTATAGTGTCGTATTTAATTTGTCATCACCATATCTTATATCATATGATATAAGACCTGAATATACTCATAAATATGAGTTAAGTATAGTGGTGTGACGTTAACGTACGTACGTAAGATATATAACGTGTCGGTAGTATGTTGGAATGCATGTGTACGTGCCTTTTTCAAAAAATCTGAATATATATATATATTATGTATATGTGGCGTGTTTAATAAGATGGGGAGGAGGAGAGAACTTTCCTTCCTTGGCCTTGTTGCCTTTGTGCCTTTTCCAAATGAATCTTCCTTTAATGAACTACTTAGTTTATTAAACTAAGTACTTCACTTAATGAACTACTTTAGTTCATTAATGGTGGCACCTGAAAATAGTATAAACTCAACAAATGTTCGCCATATGATGTAAGCTTTAATGCTTCATGGCTCGTTAGTACGGCAACATAATATATAAGCTAAATAAGGCAAGTAATGGCAAGTTATCATGCACACATGTACACTTATGCACGTTTATATCTTATGCTCGTTTTTGTGCACATTTAAATCATGCATTTGAAAATCACTCAAACCCCTTTTTCTCTACAATCTCCCCCTTTTGATGATTTTCAAAATAACTTATGCACATGATTTAAATCCTATCGCTCCCCCTTAATTTATGCAATTAGTCTTTCTCTCTCCCCCTTAAATCATGCTTTTTCTCCCCCTTTATTTTGAAAAGTAAATCAAAAGATGCCTGAAAAAAAATTATGCATTTCATATTACGTGCGTTCTTAAGGGTTATTTATTCAACCCTTTGAAAATGTCCCTTTTGGTACCCAAATTTGGGTGACCTTTCTAGGTCTTCCAAAAGGTGAGAAAGGTGATGAGAACGCAACATAATAAACTTTTGGTGCGACTGTATCTGGCCTTTGGCCAAGAACTCCTTTATACGCATTATATGTAGGACGTTTTGGATATGTCCTTGTGTTTGTATGCGTAGTGCTTGGATGGATTGAATGCATTGTATGCATCACTCTTTTCTTTTCATATCTATATGGTACAACATTGTATTTCGCATGATATGATGAAGAAGTGGGGCTTGATGAGGGAATATGCAATTTTCGCGTCATCTTAGACGCCAGTTGAGGCTTTGGGGTGTCTATTTTCTTAGACATAACAAACTTTGTTGGTTTGGTTGATACTTCATTTGTATCAACGTATCCCAACCCCGTTTTATCACTGTCATGCTTTTGTGATGATATAATGCGATGCAGCATGTTGGATCCTGTATCAAACTATTTCACATTTTTCTCTACATTGGCATTCCTTGATTTTAATTTTGAAATCTCGGATTTCAATTCAACGTTCTCGGATGTCAATGATGAAATTTCAGATTTTAATGCATTGATGATGCATGATGACTCTTCTTTAGAATCGTTTAATTGAGCGACAAGATTTTCGTTAGAAGATTCTAACAATTTCTTGTCTTCAATTAATCGTTTCTTTTCTTTTGCAAGAGTCTTTGAAAATTTATGCAATTCTAAATATTGACTAAATAAATCATCATATGAACATTCAGAATCAGAATCAGAGTCAGAAGATACCTCATTTGATGCTTTAGATGTAAAGCATACTTGTGCCTTGTGTTCTTCCGTATCATCAGTCTCAGAGTCGGATGTGTCACTCCAAGTGGAGGCTTTGAATGCTCTTCTCCTTTGCTTAGGTTCTGAGACGAGTCTATTCTTGTTCCGATCCTTGTCAGGGTATTTGTTTGTTTGTTTCTCTTTATTAGGGCAGTCATATGATAGATGTCCAAGTTTGCCGCATTCATAGCACTTTATTTCCTTATTTTTATTTTTATGATCCTTAGATGAGGTAGACTTATGTTTAATCGATTTTCTCAATATTTTTCTTAATCTTTTAGCCATTGTGATTAAGTCCTCATCATCGGAATCTGTGTCACTATCATCTACGACGTATTCATTTGATTTAAATGCTATAGCCCTATCATTATTAGAAATGGACTCAGAATGTCTTAAAGAGAGTTTGTTTTCATATACCTTAAGTGATCCGATTAGTTCTTCCATTTTAATTGATTTGGTCTCTTTGCTTTCTTCTATGGCCGTTACTTTAGGGTCCCATTCAGAAGGAAGGCTTCGTAGAACTTTCTACACCTTTTCCTGCGTAGTAAAAGCCTTACCAAGAGACTCAAGAGAGTTGTAGATGTTAGTCAAACGAAGATCCATATCTACAATAGACTCATTGGGCAATAATTTAAAAGACTCAAGTGTGGACATGAGCATGTTAATTTTGGACTCCTTTACTTGGCTAGTCCCTTCATGTTTCATTTCAAGAATATGCCACATCTCTTGAGCACTAGAACAATTTGACACGTAACTAGCCTCACTTTTACTCAGGCCATTTAATAATAGTTGCATGGCTTTAGCATTCATGCTAAGTTTCTTTTTTTCATCACTTGTATATTCTTGTCTAGTTTTAACGACTTCTAATGTGACTCCGTCTACGGTGGATGACTTAGATGGAACAAAAGGACCATCTTCTATAATCGACCAAAGATCAATATCTATTTCCATAAAGAAAAGTTTCATTCTTACCTTCCATTGAACGAAAGACTCACCGTCAAACAGAGGAGGCCTTATGGTTGACATTCCTTCTTGCACGGTGCTATGACTAGTGGATGCCATCTCACTGAATCGTTGGATCCTTTGTAGTGAGTGTTCCTGCGCTCTGATACCACTTGTAGGATCTGCAAGGCACCACTAGAAGGGGGGGGGATTGAATAGATGGTGCGGAAAATATGGTTTTTAAAATTTCTTTAAACCTAACCAATTCAAGTTCTGAAAACAGATTCTGTTTTCAGGACCTGTTTTAAAACGTTTTTAAAACTAGGTTAGAGGTCTCCAAAAATTATGAAATTTTGAGAGAACTTAGCCTCAGATGTTATGAGGGTCCCCTAAAAATTTCAAATTAAAATTCAACCTTTAACCCCTTCAAAAACCGTTGGCACTCAGATTGTGCAAATCTGCCAGAAACGGTAGATGGTTTTGAAAAATTAATTCCTATTTGTGTGTACGTCCAAATGATCTGAAAATTTGACCAATAACTCCTCACACACTATATTTAAATGGGTTGAAACAGTTTTAGAAAATTCTTTTGGGAAGTAGGTCAAATACAACCAAAGTCTCAACCTTTGCAAGTCTGAGAATCAGACTGCACTAGTCTCAGAACTTTTGACGTTTGATTGACTTATACTTGTCCAAAAGGGTTGAAACTTGTGCCAAATTAACCCTAGAACGTGCAAGTATGTTTTTGGAAATTTGTATAATTTTTGGAAATCGTTTGCTATTTTTATGATCGTGAACAAAACGGATAAACAGTGCAGAAACTGAAAAGTAAATGCTGAAAGTAAATTGCACCAAGAATTTTATACTGGTTCGGTTATAAACAACCTACTCCAGTCTTCAAGGAACACCTTCCTTGGTTCACACTAATCACACACACGCAGTACACCTTACCGCAGGGTTGATAGAGTTACACCTAACTCCAACCCTTTACAAACCTTGTATGTCGAGTACAATTCACACGAACACCACCATTTCGCTAGAATGAAGATTGATCACACCTTGATCAATCTTTTACAAAGATATATGAATGGTGGTTTATCTCAAGCCTATTCAAGATTGAAAGAATATGAATACAATAGGCTTTACAAGAAAAGAGAAAGAAAGAAAATGTAGAAGAAGAAGGCTAGAACACTTTTGATCTTTGAACGTGCAACTCTTGTTCTTGTTCTTGTTTTGCTCTTCTTCTCTCCATTTTAATGTGCAGCCGTCCCCCCCTAGGGTTTCTCCCCTCTTGAAAATTGTCTTTTAAGTCCTTGAGAGAGTGTAAGACATCATTGTGACAATGCCTTTCTTACTTGGCATCTTCCTATTGGATCATCATTTAGTCTTCGCTTACTTGGCACCTCCTTATTGGCTCAATGTTGTCATCAAGATGACATGGAAAAAATCTAAGATTAACACTTTAAACATGTGCCAATATCAATCATAAAATCATACCATAAGTCACAAATTTCATCATAAATTGCAAGACAATAAAATCCCTCCTTTTCTACCCAAGAAAATCGGCCATGATGTTCTTGCCATGCTGAATTTTTCAGCATGTGCATTATGGAGTAAAATCAGATTATTTACCATTTTCCTTTGAACTTTTATCATAAAAATGAATCAATCATATATGGTAAGTCTTGCTAACAATTGAAGAATGAACTTGGACAAAATAAGAGTGTAAAATTCGGTCACCACAACCTTCACACATGCTGAAAAATTTCAGCATGTGTGATATGTAAAATATCACACTTAATTACCTTACATAATATTCAAATCATTTCCATAACATCTTCAATTAATCCTTTAATAAAAATTGACAAAATATGTTATCTTAGCCATGAAGAAATCGGCCAAGATGTGTGTAGCATGCTGAAGTTTTCAGCATGTGACATAAGAGAGGTATATGTTGAATACTTACCTTTTGTAGCTTCTCTCTTTGATTCATCAACATTGTATGATTTATCCTTGACCAATCAATATGCCAACAAGGCTCCACATGTGCTCCATCTCAGCTGTAGTAACGTTGGAATGTGTATGTACATGTGCTGAAATTTATTTTTGCTAACTTTGTAAAATAGTGCACATTTAATAATACACACATGTAATATTCCAATCAGCCCTTAATTTAATTTTCTAGAACACCTTAAGATGTATATCATATGTAAAAAGTGTCTAGATACGTGTCACATGATGTACAAGAAAAACGTTCCATGTTATGTGCGTAGAAAACCGAATTTTCGATATTTATCGATTACCCGATTTTTCTCTAATTTAAATTCCAACTTTTGCACATGTTATATATATTATGTTATACATAATATATATAATATATACTTTAAATCTCAGCACTTGGCTGGTTTAAAGTGGTACCTTTAACATGTGACAAAATTAAAATTGGAATCTTCACATTTTGGCCTAAATGTGGAGTAATTTGTGTGTGCCAACATGGAAAGTATTTTTGGCTGAATATATCATGTATATCACGAAATTATCATCAATGTTTGATGTATATGGGCTGGCCATTTATTTATGGCAAGTATGTGACACGTTGGCGAAGTTTCGGTATTCACCCGATACGACAAATTTCGGTTTAGAACTTTTTATCGTGTCGTATTTAATTTGTCATCACCATATCTTATATCATATGATATAAGACCTGAATATACTCATAAATATGAGTTAAGTATAGTGGTGTGACGTTAACGTACGTACGTAAGATATATAACGTGTCGGTAGTACGTTGGAATACATGTGTACGTGCCTTTTTCAAAAAATCTGAAAATATATATATATTATGTATATGTGGCGTGTTTAATAAGATGGGGAGGAGGAGAGAACTTTTCTTCCTTGGCCTTGTTGCCTTTGTGCCTTTTCCAAATGAATCTTCCTTTAATGAACTACTTAGTTTATTAAACTAAGTACTTCACTTAATGAACTACTTTAGTTCATTAATGGTGGCACCTGAAAATAGTATAAACTCAACAAATGTTCGCCATATGATGTAAGCTTTAATGCTTCATGGCTCGTTAGTACGGCAACATAATATATAAGCTAAATAAGGCAAGTAATGGCAAGTTATCATGCACACATGTACACTTATGCACGTTTATATCTTATGCTCGTTTTTGTGCACATTTAAATCATGCATTTGAAAATCACTCAAACCCCTTTTTCTCTACACTAGGAAAAAGAGTTATGATTCCAGAAATAGTTTATGCTATACAAGTCCTGAAAGATGGAAATTGCTTCCGTTATCGAGGCCCAGAATAAAAATTCAGGCACCTGCATGTCCTGTTTGTCTGTCCTGCAAGTATTCATGTTTCAGTATGACATCTAGGAAAAAGAGTTATGATTACAGAAACAGTCTATGCTATACAAGTCCTGAAAGATGGAAATTGCTTCCGTTATCGAGGCCCAGAATGAAAGCTCAGGCACCTGCATGTCCTGTTTGTCTGTCCATGCAAGTATTCATGTTTCAGTATGACATCTATGAAAAAGAGTTATGATTACAGAAACAGTCTATGCTATACAAGTCCTGAAAGATGGAAATTGCTTCCGTTCCTGTTTGTCTGTCCATGCAAGTATTCATGTTTCAGTATGACATCTAGGAAAAAGAGTTATGATTACAGAAACAGTCTATGCTATACAAGTCCTGAAAGATGGAAATTGCTTCCGTTATCGAGCCCCAGAATGAAAGTTCAGGCACCTGCATGTCCTGTTTGTCTGTCCATGCAAGTATTCATGTTTCAGTATGACATCTAAGAAAAAGAGTTATGATTACAGAAACAGTCTATGCTATACAAGTCCTGAAAGATGGAAATTGCTTCCGTTATCAAGGCCCAGAATAAAAGTTCAGGCACCTGCATGTCCTGTTTGTCTGTCCATGCAAGTATTCATGTTTCAGTATGACATCTAGGAAAAAGAGTTATGATTACAGAAACAGTCTATGCTATACAAGTCCTGAAAGATGGAAATTGCTTCCGTTATCGAGACCCAGAATAATTGTTCAGGCACCTGCATGTCCTGTTTGTCTGTCCATGCAATTATTCATGTTTCAATATGACATATAGAAAAAAGAGTTATGATTACAGAAACAGTCTATGCTATACAAGTCCTGAAAGATGGAAATTGCTTCCGTTATCGAGGCCCAGAATAAAAGTTCAGGCACCTGCATGTCGTGTTTGTCTGTCCATGCAAGTACTCATGTTTCAGTATGACATCTAGGAAAAAGAGTTATGATTACAGAAACAGTCTATGCTATACAAGTCCTGAAAGATGGAAATTGCTTCCGTTATCGAGGCCCAGAATAAAAGTTCAGGCACCTGCATGTCCTGTTTGTCTGTCCATGGGAATCTGAAAATTATAAGCCAGGAGAAAAGATCTCGGTCATCCATGCATGACTGGTAGGTTAAATCAAAATATTTCCATTCGTGGGAGATAAGGTTTGGAAGAAGCTCGGTGGTTAGAAAAGTAAAATGTTTTTTATGGTGGTGATGGTGGTGGTGTTAACCAGGTCTTTTATTAAGTTGGTCGTACAGGCAATTCCCACATACATAGCACATGGTTTATCACTACCATCAGCTGATTTTACTCTAATATTGTAATGAACTAGAGATTCTTGGAGCAAAAAAGTGAAATCCTTCACCCCGGAGCCCCCACCGCTTCAGCCGCAAGGAGCATGTGTGTAAGATGCAAATCAGGAGCCCAGCGACCTCCTAGGTTGGATGAGATTTTATGCAGTGACCCACACAAGGTGCCCCCCAATAAACCAGGCCTCCAGTCTAGCAGCAGAGGAATACTCACACTTGATGCATCCCTGGAATCGAACTCTTGATCTCTTGGAACAAATCCCAACCCGAATACCAACTGAACTATGCTCTGGGGCCTAGAGATTCTTTTGTGGAGCATAAGATGGTAGAAAACAATAAGGTTGAAGTCATGGGAAGTTTGCTACGTTCTCCTAAAAGAATGGGAAAATGGGCTATTTTCAATTGCTCTTTAGCCTATTGATAAAGGACTATTGAGTAAGCAAGCATGGAGAAGACTTGAAAATCTAAACTACTTTATAGCCAGTATTGATGAACCCGGATCTTCACCAAGGGTCAAAGATGACCTCAAAGAAACGTCGTCAGCTAACTTGTAGAATTGGTAACTGACTTTGAAGATTGCAGCTGGAATAGCTTCCTGAAAGTCCTGCACAAGGGAGCAAAGTTCAGAGGTCCCGGGGGGATGACCCTGGGTAAAACCCTCCGACGCTCAAGTCAGTTTGGGCCATTTCTCACTGAGAATATAGTTTAGTGTATGGAGTTAGAAAGTTCTCACAGGTCTTAGCCGAGGAGAAAGTTCAATGTATTAGCTCCAGATTGTATGAAGACTGGATTTTTGATTTCGGATCCCTTTTCAGGTCTGCATTGGCTTGCTTTTATTAGCCTTTCCCGTCCTTGGCTTCTAATGGCGGATGAGATGTTTGCTTGGGGCAGAAAGCCTAGGACGCCGTAGGTCTGCTGAGGTGACTAGCAGACCGGCTGATGTGACCTTGGCGTGTACAGGTTGAATAGCCAGCTGTAGTCACTATATTTGAATTGCACTTCTGCCTGAGGGTTCCACGATGTAACGCTGTGCTTGATTCCTTCGCTGAAGTGCCCAACCAAGCTTCGCCGAAGAGCAAGATCAAGTCTTGCTGAAGTGTAGCGTTGAATATAACTGAAGTGACCTGAGGTGCGACACTTCGGCAGAAGCTGAAGTTGAAGTTGGTGCCGAGGTGCAAGCCTTGGCATATTCTTCGATAGTAAACTGGATTTCATGGGACACAACCGAAGTGCAATAACAGTTGAACAACAATACTTGGGTACTGAACTGCAGGAGTTATACTGTTGACTGTTGTTGACTAACAGACGATTAATTCTGGTTTATCATTTGCCCCCAGATTTTGTGTGGCTGAGCTGAACTGCGAGGGCAGACAAAATCTATTCCGAGTCTGTGACGTGTCTTCATTAATCAAGTAGTTATCCTCTTATCTGCGCCGTAATTCTCGCTTTTAATGTAAGCGTTAATTCCAATGCCTCATCATTATCTTTTCGGCGGTTTCAGCTCCCGAGGGGGAAAATACTTGAACCGTCGCCTCTTCGAATTCGAAAAGCTGCAACTTTCACTTTCCCTTCCTATAAATAGGGACAATTGCCCTAACGCTTTCTTTTCTTCTTCTTCTACTCTGCACATTGCCTATCCTGCTGTTTTTGCTCTTCGTCTTCATCTTCGAAGCCTTTCATCATCCTTATTCCGGTGCTCTTCCTTCCAGCTCAACCCTTCAATTTCTCTGTAAGCATTTCTTCATCTTACTCATGGCTTTTGTTATTTCATCTTCTTCTTTGATTACCCCAGAGTCCATGGTGCCTTCTTCAATGGTGCAGAACTCAACGTGTACCTTGAAAGCCACTGACCTCCCTGAATTATGTCAACATTATAACGTTGATAGGAGCACCTTTGCCCCCCATTCTTCCCCTGCCACATCAAACTGCTTATGACCCTCCAGTAGGATATGAGGCAGTTTATGAGGAATACTTTAAGTCTAGTTTCAATCTTCCTATTCCAGCTCCTTTATTCCAAATCTTGCATTCTTAGGAACTTAGGCTTCCTCAAGTAACACCTAATGGCCTTAAGGTCATCCTTAGTTACCTGCTTTATCTAAGAGCTGCTCAGAAAGCCTTTTCACTTGCTGTTTTTAGGGAAATATTTGTGTACGAATAGAGAGATAGTTGGTACTGTTTTGGTAGAATGGATTCAAGTATTGGAAACCTTCACGTTGTAAAGCTTCCCTCTGCTACTGAAAATTGGACTAGACGTTTCTTTTTCGTCAGAGCTATAGATTACCCGAAAGAACCTTCTGGAAATCTGGTAGTGCAAATAATAGGAAGTCAAGCGAGAAGTCTTGCAATGAAGCCTCCAAATTGTTACATTTGCCCATGGCCGTGGATTGGAAGAAAGTTGACAGGCTAGTTGTAAGGGTTGCTGACCTGGAACACTTGTGGCCAGAACATAACTTTCGACCCCTCATCCCAATTGCTTTTAGAATAGTTCGGGGTATATAACAACATTTTGAACATCTTTGATTTGTTCTGATATTGCGTCTGTGTTTTGATTGTTTTGTTCCTTGAATTCTGCGGGAATCATGGTGTCCGAAACCCTTGCAAGGCTGAAGAACTTGGTCCCCAAGAAAAGAAAGAGGACAGAAGAACAACCTTCCTCCTCGGGGCAAGCTTCTGTCATATCCCCTTCCGAGGCGCAGATGACTCCTGCTAATTTGGCCTCTACCGAAATCGAAGTTCCAGGTAGAATCCTTACCTTTTGTTGGTTTCAAATATACTTTGTTTCTATTTAATCACTTGACCTTTTTTTCTCTTCAGCTGGAACTTTAAATAATCCCGTCCGGGCTGAAGCTCAAGTCCTTGCCCTAGCTTCAGCTCAGCCAAATGATGGGAGTGGGGGAATCGATGCCCCCATTTTGATTCCTTCCTCTCCTTTTGCCGAAGAGGAAATTATGCCTACACCAAGGTGGATTTCTGATGAGGTCGTTCCTTCTTTTGAGCTCTTAGGAGAGTCTTCTGAAGGAAATGCGACGGAAGGAGAGCCTTCCTCACGAAACCGCCGGGGTACGAGGACGCTGCAGTTCTCCTTCGTTGACACTGCTGAAAATCCTAGTGTAGCTAGGAAGGTAACTGAGATGTCAGTTCTACCCAGTGATTGGCAAACTTATAGTAGTCTAGACTAGGACACTGCCATGGATTCATTTGCAATGAATATGGCCATGGTAAGATTTTCCAATAGTCTCCATTTTTTTTTAACTTGGTCATTTATGTTCTCTCTAACCATCCTGATTTCCGCAGTATCGGGTTCAAGAGTATAACATACTCAAAAGGGCTGAAGGGTTGCGCGTCAAATTTTCCCAACTCTCTGAGATCAATGCCAATCTCAGAAATGCCTATGACGGGTTGGCAGAAGTGGTAAGACCCAACAATTTGAGATTGAAGTAGCTAGAAGCTCAAGTAAACGGTCTGCAGTCTGAGGTGACCATTCTTACTGAAGAGAACTCCAGGCTTCGGGCAGGAAAAGGAGATTCTGATGCCAAGTTGGCCGCTGCTAATTCTCAAGTGTATGAGCTGAAGGAAGCATTGGCTAACGTTGAATTAGTGTCTTCTAAGGCCCAAGCTGAGCTGGAGTTTTACCAGAGAGAACTCAGTACTTTTCGAATAAGAGGTATCCAATAGCAAAGCTGAGCTGAACCAGCAATTGGAAGCTGAAAAGAAAAGCAAAGCTGATCTCCTCCACCAATTTGAACTTCAAGCTAAGGAGATTAAGAAGACCGGCGTTTCTGAGTTCAGACAGTCTGAGTTTTTCACTGGTAATTTCTTGAAGATGCAAGGCTCAGCGATAGCTGTTGGTCAAACTTGGGCAATCGACACCTGCTCTGAAGTCTACCCAGATTTGGACAAAAATCATCCTCAAATTGCTGAACTCTACAACCCCGAGGCCGAAAACCGTCTTGAGAACCAAATAGCTAAGTTTCAAAGTGGGGCTGATCTCAGAGAGAATAAGGATGATGAAGAGTAGAATATGATCTTTTTTACTTTTCCCATTTTCTTGTAGTCGTAATAAACACTTTCTTTAATGAAAATTATACTTTCTTCAACTTGTGCTCTTCGGCTTGTTTCAATTTTCTTGACTTTGTCTTCTGCATGTAAAGTTTTACTTGTTCTATTTCCATAATTGATGCATTTGTCTTTGGCTTGAGAGACTTTACTTGCTTTATTTTCATAGTTTGCAAGTATTTGTCTTCGGCTTTGCTAAAAGAGTTCTTTAATCACTTCTACGGTTGATCTTCCCACAAGTGTTGGGCTTCAGCCTCTATCCTTGGCTCTGCCAAAAATGTTACGCTACTTGGCTGAACTGCAGCTCTGCTGCGCTTTAATAAATTTAAGATATAAGGAAGCCTGTACCCCAGTGTTGAGTCCTGCCCAACCTTCTCAGACCTGCATAGTTAAAATTTAGGGAAACCTGTCCCAATGTTGAGTCCTGCTCAACCTTCTTAGACCTGTTGAGTTAGAATATAGGGAAGCATGTCCCAATGTTGAGTCCTGCTCAACCTTCTCTGTCCTGCTGAGTTAGAATATAGGGAAACCTGTCCCAAATGTTGAGTCCTGCTCAACCCTCTCAGTCCTGCTGAGTTAGAATATAGGGAAACCTGTCCCAAATGTTGAGTCCTGCTCAACCCTCTCAGTCCTGCTGAGTTAGAATATAGGGAAACCTGTCTCAAATGTTGAGTCCTGCTCAACCCTCCCAGTCCTGCTGAGTTAGAATATAGGGAAACCTCTCCCAAATGTTGAGTCCTGCTCAACCCTCTCAGTCCTGCTGAGTTAGAATATAGGGAAACTTGTCCCAAATGTTGAGTCCTGCTCAACCCTCTCAGTCCTGTTGAGTTAGAATATAGGGAAACCTCCCAAATGTTGAGTCCTGCTCAACCTTCTCAGTCCTGCTGAGTTAGAATATAGGGAAACCTGTCCCAAATGTTGAGTCCTGCTCAACCCTCTCAGTCCTGCTGAGTTAGAATATGGGGAAACATGTCCCAAATGTTGAGTCCTGCTCAACCCTCTGAGTCCTGCTGAGTTAGAATATAGGGAAACCTGTCCCAAATATTGAGTCCTGCTCAACCCTCTCAGTCCCGCTGAGTTAGAATATAGGGATACCTGTCCCAAATGTTGAGCCCTGCTCAACACTCTCAGCCCTGCTGAGTTAGAATATAGGGAAACTTGTCCCAAATGTTGAGCTCTGCTCAACCCTCTCAGTCCTGCTGAGTTAGAATATAGGGAAACGTGTCCCAAATGTTGAGTCCTGCTCAACCCTCTCAGTCCTGCTGAGTTAGAATATAGGGAAACCTGTCCCAAATGTTGAGTCCTGCTCAACCCTCTCAGTCCTGTTGAGTTAGAATATAGGGAAACCTGTCCCAAATGTTGAGTCCTGCTCAACCCTATCAGTCCTGCTGAGTTAGAATATAGGGAAGACTGTCCCAAATGTTGAGCCCTGCTCAACCCTCTCAGTCCTGCTAAGTTAGAATATAGGAAAACATGTCCCAAATGTTGAGTCCTGCTCAACCCTCTCAGTCCTGCTGAGTTAGAATATAGGGAAGTCTGTCCCAAATGTTGAGCCCTGCTCAACCCTCTCAGTCCTGTTGAGTTAGAATATAGGGAAACCTGTCCCAAATGTTGAGTCTTGCTCAACCCTCTCAGTCCTGCTGAGTTAGAATATAGGAAAACCTGTCCCAAATGTTGAGTCATGCTCAACCCTCTCAGTCTTGCTGAGTTAGAATATAGGGAAGCCTGTCCCAATGTTGAGTCCTGTTCAATCCTCTCAGTCCTGCTGAGTTAGAATATAGGGAACCTGTCCCAAATGTTGAGTCATGCTCAACTCTCTCAGTCCTGCTGAGTTAGAATATATAGAGAGCCATGCGGGAATCTAACAAAGGATTGATCCTTTAATCATGCAAGGGCGAACTGAAAAATTATGGATATACGCAAGAGACAATAAATCCTGATCCACACAGACTCTTGCTATCAAGTCAGCATTGTTCGCCTAGGAACCCGTAGCCCCTTTTCATCGGAATCTGAGTCCTCACCGCTTGGCAACCCGTGATGAGGCCCAGGTCTACATTTTCATCCGGAGGGTGCCTGCCAAAGTCCAGCCTGTTGTGCAGCCTTGACCTCGGATTGTAAAACCGCTGTAGGAGACCAAGCTCGATAAGACGTCCAATTTCCTGTCCGAGTTGCCTACAGTCTTCTGTATCATGCCTAATATCATGATGATAAAGGCAATACAGTCTACGGTCTCTTTTGTGGATTGGTCCAGCCAGGGGCTGAGGTTCCCTTGCCAGAGACTTCTTCCTCATGTAGGAAAGGATATGGGCTTTTGAAGCCAACAGAGAGTTCCTTTCTTTACCTCGGCCTCCTAACCGAATCTTGACAGAGCACCTTTCCTGCAGCGGGGCCTTGCCTTTATTGTCAACTTCTCTGCCATGTTTGAATGTCAAAGATGCCTTTTGAGTGCGTTTTAAGCTCTGGTGGCTAGACTTTTGTCCTGAACGCCTTGCCTCAGCCATAAATTCGGCCTGACGCCTGGGGTGATAATTGGGCCAAGTTGGAGAGTATTTCAGGTGTTCTTGCGGGTGAGAGTTACTGGAATGGGACCCACTGGATCTTGTTGCAGAGGCTTTCCCTTTCATTTCCCTCACTACAGCCTAGAACACACCTGGGTTTTGAGCCACATAGTGTATGTCTCGCATATGCTCTTCATATGTGAAGGCAATGGTGGGAGTCGAGGATTCTCTCGGCTCTGCAGAACACTGTTCTGTTTGTTGTTGAGAAGATTTCTGACTTCTCTTAGATGTCATAGGTCGCTTGGACCCTTGTCCATCTTTTTTATCCATCTTTCTCTCAATAGCTTGGTAAGATCGAAATTGAGAAAGCTTTGAGTAACTGTTTTATTGGGTTAAGGGACTTGGGGGCCCTCCTTCTAGCGCCAAATGATGAAGCCGGATCTTTACCAAGGGTCAAAAATGACCTCAAATAAATGTCGTCAGCTAACTTGTAGAGCTGTTAACTGACTTTGAAGATTGCAGCTGGAATAGCTTCCTGAAAGTCCTGCACAAGGAAGCAAAGTTCAGAGGTCCCGGGGGGATGACCCCGGGTAAAACCCTCCGACGCTCAAGTCAATTTGGGCCATTTCTCACTGAGAATATAGTTTAGTGTATGGAGTTAGAAAGTTCTCACAGGTCTTAGCAGAGGAGAAAGTTCAATGTATTAGCTCCAGATTGTATGAAGACTGGATTTTTGATTTCGAATCCCTTTTCAGGTCTGCATTGGCTTGCTTTTATTAGCCTTTTCCCGCCCTTGGCCTCTGATGGCGGATGAGATGTTTGCTTGGGGCAGAAAGCCTAGGACGCCGTAGGTCGGCTGAGGTGACTGTCAGACCGGCTGATGTGACTAGTAGGCCGGCTGATGTGACCTTGGCGTGTACAGGTTGAATAGCCAGCTGTAGTCACTATATTTGAATTGCACTTCTGCCTGAGGGTTCCACGATGTAACGCTGTGCTTGATTCCTTCGCTGAAGTGCCCAACCAAGCTTCGCCGAAGAGCAAGATCAAGTCTTGCTGAAGTGCAGCGTTGAATATAACTGAAGTGACCTGAGGTGCGGCACTTGGGCAGAAGCTGAAGTTGAAGTTGGTGCCGAGGTGCAAGCCTTGACATATTCTTCGATAGTAAACTGGATGTCATGGGGCACAGCCGAAGTGCAATCACAGCTGAACAGCAATACTTGGGTGTTGAACTGCAGGAGTTATACCGTTGACTGTTGTTGACTAATAGACGATTAATTCTGGTTTATCAAGTATATCTTGCAGGCTAAATGTTTTCCTGATGTAATCTTCCCTAATAGCAACTTACTAGACAATGACTTTCACGCCCATGGCGCAACGTCCAAGTAAGAAGAGTCTTTGGATGCAATATGTTATACGAGTAGTAACTAAGTTTCATCCAAGCTAGGGGTATAAACAATCTGAGCAGAATCGAATATTTTTTATAGAGTCAAACATAATGTAAAATCAGGTATCTTTGCGATCAGCTCGAGATTGTTCAAGCATATTATAAATACTCAAGTTCGACTTGAATTTGTTCAACTATTTTCGAACATTTAAATATTAATCAAGCAAGATTCGATCGCGAGTGTTCATTTGCTCAAATCCGTTTGTTTTCTCAAGTGAAGACCGAACTTTTTCATATTATATGCAATTAATATGTTTATGTTCGTAGTTTCTATTTCCAATAGAGTCAAGGATATACTCTTTTTTGGTTTAGAAATATGATGGAATAAAGCAAAATAATTCACTAAATTGGTTGCGCTTCTTATATTGTGAAGTAGCAGTTGATCGACATAATTTGACGCAATTTTCATTATGGATCATCGGAAAACAACTTCTATGTGTTTTTAACACGTGGGTATGGTTTTGTACATACGACCCCCCATACTTCGACATAGGCGGGAGCCTCCAAAACAATTGAATAATGTTGTTGTTGAATATGTTTATGTTCAAATACTCAACGAGCAATCAAGTCACTTTGTTAAATGTTCGAGTTCGACTTGCTTTATTTAACAAGTCACTAGAGATCAACTTAAGATCATTTATCTTCGATTTGAACAAGCTATTTTATAAAACGACTAGAAAATATTTATAAGCGGTTTGGTTCATTTACCTCTCTAATCTTAAGGGCCGCATAATCCTATTCTTACTGGAATTAAGATGGTGAGCAGTAGGCGTAAAAGGTGTAAGCTTATGGGATCAAGCTTGGTCACGTGGTAGCGTATATTTTGTCATGTATTAATATATTTATGTAGAAAAATATGACGTTGAGTTCGAAAACCCACGCAAATTCTTTTCTTTTTTCCCCTTGTCTCTTTCTATAGCAACTGGATAATTAAGTTGGATGATTCTAAGTCATGGGTATAATCGTCTTCTAACTATATCTTAGTTATAGTTATATTATGAAGTAGCAGTTGGTCGATACAGCTTGACGCAATTTTCATTATAGGTCATCGAGAAACAACCTCTGTGTGTTTCTAACACATGAGTATGGTTGCTTATATCCGACTCTTTCATACTCCGCCATAGACGAGAGCCTTTAAGGTAATTGAGTAACGTTGTAACTATGTCTTAGTTGTCATTTGTTTCTTTTGCATGAATTGGTTTATATAGTAGCACAAATTTTACAATGGTTAATGATCAAGTATGATTAGTTGGTTATTGACCAATGAAATGTGTAGAAATTTTATGGGCCCCTTGTTTTGGCCAATCACCCCCTTGCTTGCATGTAGATAAAACTTATTTGTCATCATTTTATTGGACCACTAGTTGATCAATGACCGCAATAAAATTTCTGTGTAGAGTAGACCATGTTTATTTGCAAGTGCTGCCACATTAACTGGAATTAAGATGGTGAGCAGTAGGCGTAAAAGGTGTAAGCTTATGGGACCACATAGTTTATTTATTTCTAATTACAGTAGAAAGAGGATGGTTCAGGATAGGAGTTTATAGAGGCAGGTGATTAAGATTTACGAGGTTTAGGCAAGATATAGGGACACATTAGAGTATCTTTAGGGACTTAGATACTATCTGCGTTTTATGTTACGGAAGCTGATGAATTGTAGCAGGAAGAAGAAGATAATATAGTTCAGAAGAAGATAGTGCCTCTGCCATGATGTTCGTTGGATTAGCTCAAGGAATCAAGAACTAAGATCGTGAGTTGCTTAATTGGAGGTTGGCATGATTCATTTCAGTGCAATTCACGTGAATGTTGAGGATGGTGCACGTGAAGAGCCCATAGTGGAGAGGGGTGATCAGAGGAGGAAGAAGTAAAAAGGTGTTTGGCGGTAGATATTTTGAATAGGTGAAAAGAATATTATGCCCCTCTTATGTAGAACGCTAGAATAGAATAAGTAAGGGTAGCATTGTCATTTTACGCTGTTTTCATTCTTCTCCAAACTGTATAAATGCTGCGATGTAGTAGACGGTTATTGCATTGGAAAATTCAAGAATTCAGTTGGTTCCTTGCTCATTGCGTTCCCAGTTTTTATTCTGTCCAGATATTTTTTCTTTTCTCAGTGTTATAGTGATCAATTTGACATGGTATTAGAGCGATTGTGTTGATCATTGTATGAGATTCTGCTTGCTTGATTTGGTGCACTGTTTTGATCATTGTGATCACAGAGTGTGCGTGTTTTTGTTCGTTGAATTCTTAAGTTTCTAGCATTATCTGATTAAGAAGCTTGACATCATAAGTGAATAGCTATGGCTTCCACTTCTAACAGTCAAAGACCTACTGGTTCACATACAACCGAGAATCCTGCAAACAATCCGTTCTATCTACATCCGAATAATAGTCCAGTGATTATACTTTCACAACCTCCATTGAATCCTCACAATTATCACTCATGGAGTAGAATATTTCAAATGGCGTTCATAGTGAAGAATAAGATAGGATTTGTTGATGGATCCATACCACAAACAGTGGCGACAGATCCGCAGTATCAGGCATGGAGACAGGTAAAATCTATGGTCTATTCTTGGATTATGAATACTGTAATACCTTCTATTGCACAATGTGTCATGTGGTATGATAGCGCGGTTGAGGTTTGGAATGATTTGAGAAGAAGGTATGGTAGTGGTGATGCCTTTAGGCTATCAGATCTCCTTGAAAAATTTTATAGTGTTAAACAGGAAAGTGACTATGTGAATGATTATTTTACCAAAGTAAAAGTGTTATGGGAAGAAATGATGATATCGAGGCCTGTTTCAAGGTGTGTGTGTCATGGATGTAGGTGTGATGTGGGAACTAAAATGCAGGGGTTTATTGAAAATGAGTATGTAATCAGATTCTTAAAAGGCCTAAATGAAGAATTTGATCCTGTTAAGTCACAAGTCTTTGTGATGTCTCCTATGCTTAAGATTGATGTCGTGTTTGATGGCACTGAAATATGAGAGAAAGCTGAATGGTTTAAATAGTCAAAACAGCTTTAATAGTGGTCCAACTGCACTGTTGGCGTCAGAATTTTTAATGCTGGAATGGTAGCTAATGTTGGTGCGAATGCTCAGTCAAATAGAGGAGGAAACAGTGGTTATAAAAGAGGTAGTGGAAGGTTCTTTCCTGATGGCACAAAGAGGCCAGTTTGCACCCATTGTGGTATGATTGGACATGTGGAGTAGAGGTGTTATCGAAAGCATGGGTATCCTCCAATCTATAAGCCAAGAAACCAAGCAAACATGGTTGAAGTTGTAGGAGAAGAGACTGAGGTTTCTGAAAATGACAGAGCTGGTCAGGTATGCCAGCCTCCAATGCTCACACCAGATCAAATGCAGAAGCTTATGACTATGTTGAGTATCAATGATGAGGCAAGTGCTGGAAGTCATAGAGCAGTGATGTCTGCTCTCTCTGGTAAGGATGAAGGTAAATGCCATTCTAATAATTTGAATACATGGATATTAGATTCAGGTGCCATAGGTCATATAGTGTGTAATCCCAATTTGCTTCACTCTTATAAGCCAGTTCAAAATGTCTTCATCGAATTGCCAAATAACCTTTCAGCCTCAGCCACACTTGTTGGATCAGTTATTTTAAATCCTTTCTTGACTATTCATAATGTCTTGTATGTTCCCTTCTTTGCTTATAATCTTGTCTATTAGCAAGTTATTGTCTGTTCCTTCTTTGCTTATTCAGTTCTTTGGAAATTCATGTATCATTCAGGAGTATGTGTCCTAAAGACGATTGGTTCAGCTAGGCAACTCAATGGCCTATACTACCTGCATGGGACTTCAAAACAAGCATAAGTAACCTCTAGCTGTTTGTCTGCTGTTTCTCAGTCTTCATTGTTATGGCATTATAGATTAGGCCATGCTCCATTATCTAGAATAAAAGAGGTACAAAAGGTTGATCAATTTGTACATGTTCATGAGAATGTATCAGAATGTACAGTGTGTCCATTGGCCAAAATGAAAAGAAGTCCATTCCCTGTTTCTCAGTCTTTTTCAAAATCTTCCTTTGATCTTTTACATATTGATATCTGGGGTCTCCACAAGTACCCAAATTTTTATGGCCAACGCTATTTCCTCACCATCTTTGATGACTATACAAGATACACTTGGGTATAGTTGCTCAAGCAAAAGTCAGATACCAGAAATGTAATTCAAAGTTTCTGTCAATATGTTTGTAATCAGTTTGACAAGAACATAAAGTGCATTAGAAGCGATAATGGTCAGGAGTTTAAGATGGATCATTTCTTCATGACTAAAGGCATTATACACCAGACTACATGTGTCAACTCTCTACAGCAAAATGGAGTGGTTGAACGCAAACACCAACATATTCTTAACACTGCTAGAGCTCTCAGATTCCAGTCAAATATTCCCATCTGCTATTGGGGTTTTTGTATCCAATATGCAGTGTACATCATCAACATTTTACCTATGCCTTTGTTACGTCAGTATACACCTCATGAATGTCTATTTGATTCAAGACCACTGTATAAAGATCTCAAGGTTTTTGGGTGTATGGCTTATGCCAGTAATACAACCCCACACAAAACAAAATTTGGGCCTAGAGCCATCACTTGCGTTTTTCTTGGAATTCCTTAACATACGAAAGGATATTTGCTTCTGAATCTTGATACAAGAAGAGTATTTGTCTCTAGAGATGTTCAATTTCATGAACATCTCTTTCCTTTTGCATCTGATTCCCTACTTGTTAGTTCATCGGATGTTAATCCTCATGATCCTTGTTCAGCTGCCAAAATTCCTTCTTCTTCTCTTACACTTGACCCTTTAAACGTAACATCAGATAGTGTACCCCTTGCACCAAATCATTCCTCTCCTGTTACTCAGACTCCTCAAGAATCCTCTGAGAGTTCTAATACTGCCTTAGATCATTCCAGTGATATTGATAATTTGAATGGTACTGACACTCTTATGTCTTCTCATGATGTTCAACCTTGCACTGGAATAGAAATTCATTTGCCAATGTCTCAGTCTGATTTCCATAATCATCATAGATCAACCAAAGTTAAACATCCTCCCAACTATCTGAAAGATTACTATTGTATTCTTTTGTCTTCGTCCGATAATGCTTCCAAGCCATCTTCATCAGCTCACACTGTTCTGTACCCAATTGAGGATTATATTACTTTTGATTCTTTGACACCTAAATTTAGATCCTATGATCTTAATATTAGTGTGTTGCAGGAGCCTACATCGTACCAAGAGGCAGCCAAATCTACTCACTGGCTGAAGGCAATGGAGTTGGAATTGGCTGCTCTTGAGGCCAACCATACTTGGTCTTTGGTCACTTTACCTTCTGGTAAGAAACCCATTGGATGTAGGTGGGTTTATAAAATTAAATATAAGCTTGATGGAAGTGTGGAAAGGTATAAAGCCAGGTTGGTGGCAAAAGGCATTACACAGCAGTTGGGAGTTGATTACACAGATACCATTTCCCCCGTTGCCAAACTAACCACTGTTAGATTACTTTTGGCAGTTTCAGCACAGAAGCAGTGGTATGTGCATCAGCTAGATGTAAACAATGCTTTTTTACATGGTGACCTAAGCCAAGAAATTTACATGACATTACCAGAGGGTGTTAGTTCATCTGGAGCTGCAATTGTATGCAAACTTCATAAATCCCTTTATGGGTTAAAGCAAGCAAGCAGAGAATGGAACTTGAAGCTCACTAAGTTCCTTATTGGACAGGGCTACACTCAATCAACGAATGATTACACCATGTTTGTAAAGCAAAAAGACAGTTATTTCTTGGTGCTTTTGGTGTATGTTGACGATATAATTGTTGCTGGAGACTCAATGTCATAGATTGCAGCTCTTAAGGACTCTTTACATCAAGCCTTTCAGATTAAGGACTTAGGTCCTTTGAAATACTTTCTTGGTATTGAAGTGGCTAGGTCACAGGGGGGATTGTGATATCACAGAGGAAATATGCCTTGGAGTTGGTAGAGCAGGTAGGTTTTTTAGCTGCAAAGCCTGCAGCTAGTCCAATTAAATCTAGCTCATGGTGATTCCGAGTTTATAGAAGAGGTGTCTAGTTAAAGAAGACTCATAAGGAAGTTGTTATATCTCATAATAACTAGACCAGATATTTCTTTTGCAGTGCAACAGTTAAGTCAGTTTCTTGATGTTCCCCAATTGCATCTTAAAGCAGCACACAGGTTGTTAAGATATTTGAGGGGAACAGCAGGTCAATGTCTGTTTTATTCCAGCTGCGGGGAATTGGAGTTAAAAGGATTTGCAGACTCTGATTGGGCAGGCTGTGTTGAGACAAGGAAATCTGTTACATGTTATTGTGTTTTCTTGGGTAAATCATTAATTTCCTGGAAGGCCAAGAAGCAAAGTACTGTATCTAAATCTTCTTCTGAGGCAGAATATAGAGCTTTGGCAATGGCAACCTGTGAGGTGCAATGATTAGTCTTTCTGTTGCAGGATCTTGGGATTAGACAGCTTCGGGCGGCTGAGTTTTTTTGTGATAACAAAAGTGCTATATATATAGATGAGAATCCGGTGTTTCATGAAAGAACAAAACATATTGAGATTGATTGTCATATTTTGAGAGAGAAATATCAGCAATGAGTTATTCATCTCATGCCAGTCAAGTCAGAATATCAATTGGCGGATGTTTTTACCAAAGCACTGGACTCAGCAAAATTGCGAAACCTAACTGGTGCTATGGGTGTTTGTAATGTGTTCAGCAAGTCAGGTTTGAGGGGGGTGTTACGGAAGCTGATGAATTGCAGCAGGAAGAAGGAGATGATACAGTTCAGAAGAAGATAGTGCCTCTGCCATGATGTTCGTTGGATTAGCTCAAGAAATCAAGAACTAAGATCGTGAGTTGCTTAATTGGAGGTTGGCCTGATTCATTTCAGTGCAATTCACGTGAATGCTGAGGATGGTGCACGTGAAGAGCCTGTAGTGGAGAGGGGTGGTTAGAGGAGGAAGAAGAAGGGAGGTGTTTGGTGGTAGATATTTTGAATAGGTGAAAAGACTATTATGCCCCTCTTATGTAGAACGCTAGAATAGAATAAGTAAGGTAGTATTGTCATTTTACGTTGTTTTCCTTCTTCTCCAAACTGTATAAATGTTGCGATGTAGTAGACGGTTATTACATTGGAAAATTCAGGAATTCAGTTGATTCCTTGCTCATTGCGTTCCTGTTTTTCATTTTGTCCAGATATTTTTTTCTTTTCTCATTGTTGTTGTGATCAATTTGACACTAGTGCTTTTTTGTTTTTGTTTTTGCCTTTGTCTTGCATTATACATGCTATACACGTTTATGACCATTTTAATATCAGAAGCTTCCTATTTGTTTTCACCGAATTCCCTCACTAACATACTATCACATTATATTCATATTATTGTGTCATTTATATATGTACATCTAGAGCCGGAGGTCTCACTGAAAGCTCTATATCCCTTGGGATAGAGGTATTGTTTGCTTGCTGCTCACCCTCCTCAGACCCTAACGATAGCTTTTGTTGCCGCTGGGATGTACTAGGTATGGTTGATGATGGATGATGAATCACAATAGAAAGAGAGAGGCCCTTTACCTCAATTAAAGAATAAATATAAATTTATAAAAGTAAAAGTTGCCGTCAAGATTATGGTCCAATGAAAAAGTATCAAGGTGTTTAGTAGTATATTTACGGGTGGATAATCTATACTGTGAAGGTTTGGATGATGCAAATAATTTAGGTTTTGAAATTTTGTGAATTACCTGCATCACGAAGTCCTAAAAATGACGTTCATTCACATACTTTTCGATTTACATCTTTTTATAACTCTACGAACGAAACAATGATGATCTTTGCACTTGGGATGAGTAACATTTCAGTTTTTGTACTAAAAGCACATACTTCTTATAGCTCAAAAATAGTTTATCTTTTGATTTTTCAATATATGTAATTTGTGGACGTTGGAAAAAAAAAGAAACACTATTTTTGAGACCGGAGGGAGTGACATTTGCTACCTCCTGACGTAGGCAGCTTCTTCCAGCAATACTTTTTGTTTGTACTAAATTCCAGGGTTATTTTGCCTGGTTATATTCCCATCAAAAGGCCCCAAAATAGTTTACAAATATCCCCTGGGCCATTCATGATCTTATTTGTTCAACACGTTTTAATATGAAGATTTCATCAAATCTCAAATTTTGTCGCTTATGTTGGATAAATTTTACAAGCAGTGGTGGTATTAAACAAAACTTTTGCTATAATAGCGTTTTGTAACTGTGCCACATATTAGTTGTGTGAATTAGGGTTTCGTTTCGACAGTAAATACAAGTGTACAACATTATTCCGTCACACATATTTCTAATTGGGTTTTCGTTTATAAGATTTTAGCTTTTCATTTTCAATGGAGTAGAGGGCCCTCTTTCTTGATTTTAAAATATGATGATATAAAGCAAAATGACTCACTAAATCGGTTGCGTTTTTTATATTGTGAAGTAGCAGTTGATCGACACAGCTTGACGTAATTTTTACTATGGGTCATCGCAAAACATCTGTCTGTTTCTAACACATGAGTATGGTTGCGTACATCTGGCCTCTCATACATTGTCATAGACAGGAGCCTCTAAAACAATGTGGTAATTAGTTGTTGTTTATAAGATTTCACATAAAAATACAGTTATGAAGTACATAAGGAAGATTGGATGGTTTGCTGTGACCAAAAAAGGAAAAGAAAAAGGAAGATTGGATGGTTTGTGTACATATAGTAGTGTAAAACATGTGCGCAATGCACGCAATTATGGTTCCACTCTATTATGGCAAAAGTGATGGTTTTGTAATTGCATGTAATGTCTGAAAAGGAAAGATACATATATGGCTTTTTTACTACTCGGACAAAACAAACAAGTGTCACTCATTGGGAGAACTTCGATGAACCATGCAAGATGGTGAATGAACCCACAAGTTTTTGATTGGGTGGGATGGGGTGGGTGGAAGGGGGTTCGTATCCTCTCACCGCAACTCTCCCACTGCGTTGGTGGTGAAATTAGATGAAGGTTATCCTTATCCAGCCTCACCACTCCATCCTGCTACCACGTGTCGCGTTGTGGAGGAGATGGATGAGTCACCGCGCGGTAAGAGGATCCCATCCGAATTGAAGGAACGTGAATAGTTGGACAAATATGAAACAAACAGTAATGTGTTTTTATTGGCGCCTTTATATTACTACTACAATAACAACCATACCTAATATATTCTAACAACAAAAAAAATTATCACTAGGATTCTGAGAGTGGGAGAGACAGACAAACAATATCTCAATCTTAAAAGATAGAGGGCTTGTTTTCAGTAAGATCATTGGTTATATATGCATCTGCATAGATGACACAATAGTATTATTGTCGCCTGTATATAACAACAACACATACCCAATATATCCCAACAATAGCAAAAACTATCGCTAGGGTCTGGAGAGGGTGAGAGTCAGACAAACAATACCTCATTCGCAAAGTATAGAGAGTTTGTTTCCAGTGAGACCCCCAGCTGTATATGTACATGCATAGATGACACAAATAAACACAAATAGAAACTTTTCGATATTAAAGTAGTTATAACCGTGTATAAACACAAATAATACAAGACAAAGACTAAGCACAAACTAAGCTACATATTTGGTGCCTGTATATGATACATATTTGAGTGATTAAGAAAAGAATAAGAAACCAAGCACAAATCGTACTTTATGATTATTTATTAGCAAGTGAACTTTACAAACTAAGATATGACAGACTATGTTAAATTTTCCTTTTTAACCCTATGAATAATGCTTTTTTTTTTTTATTGAGTGCTCTAGTTGGGCCCAATTGAGAAAAGTTTTATTTTCCTTAAGATGTAAGCATGTGAGACACATGTAAAATATTTTAAGAGATTTGAGGTAAAATACTTTTATTTGTAGCCCTGGGCTGATTTGATTTTTTGAAAAAGTAACGAAATAATGGGGCAAAGGATCAATAATTGGAGGCCAATCCATGTCACAGCACAGGAAATATAGTCTGTAGACTTATAGAACAATAACTTTTCCTTTCCGTAATAGTAAATCTTATCTCGTTGTCAAAATGTCATACCCTTGTTCTGTGGTCTTCCACTGTCACAGTCTCAAGGAGTATTATAGATGATGCAAATCAAGAATTCAGCGGCCTTTTGGGTTGGTGAGAACTTTGCGCAATGACACACACAAGGTGTCCCCTACAAACTAGGCCTAGCAAAAGTGAAACACACACACCGTACGTGTATCTGAAATCTAATTCTGAACCTCTTAGTGGTAAATCTAACCCGAGTACCAAATGAGATATGTCATGGGACAATAGTAAATCTTATCTTACTTTAAAACAAGTTTGTTACCTTATTAAGGTTTTGGTTTATTATAAAATTTACAGAAAGAGTATAAATAACAAACATAAACACATCAGTGTGAGCATTATTCTCATCAACGTACTAAACATTAAGCTTTTTCTTATTCATTTAGTTGTCACATTTTGTTACTATATACAGAAAATGTATTGTAAGCTTGCGTTAATGTGATCTTGATACTTTACGATATAATTTTCCAAAAGCCAGACAACTCATGGCTTTCAATGGGACAGCTATCCATAGAAATTTTCTTTTCAAAGCAACCCCTAACCCTTGTCAATTATACATAACAATAACAACATTATCTCATTGACTTAGAGACTTCTGTCTATGACGGTGTATGAGGGGGTCGGATGTACGCAACTATACACATGTGAGATGTTGTTTTTCGATGGCACATAATGAAAATTGCGTCAAGCTATGTCGATCAACTGATACTTCACAATATAAGAAGAACATCAAATTTAGTGAATCATTTTGCTTTATTCCATCATATTCCAAAATGAAATGACATATTAAATTTTCACAGTTCATTTTTTCTGTTGTTTCTCCTTTAATACATTCTTACATGGTTTCATTATACATTATGTACGTGAGATGTTTAAATTGCACACATTATACATAGGAAACAAATATAAAAACACATTAGAGAACATGACTGAAAACCCAAAAAATGATCTCATCTTTTCAAAGCACAGCTCAAGTAAAATACTAAGCGGCCTTTTTCTTTTTCCCTTATTGGAACTAGCAAATTAACGGAATATATTAATATATTTCCAATTATTGAACTGCTTTATAGATTTTTAAACATTCGTTTAATAGAATAAATAATGGCTTGCAGGAATAAATTTAAATAGGAAAAAAATCGAGCAAAATCATGTAAGTAGGCAAATATTGAAAAAAAACAGAGACAGAATTTGGTTGCCTGTCGGTTAGTGCACCATCTTTTCCGGATCCGGATCCCCTCACCGTTAAAAGAGGAGTGAGAAAAGAACCCGACGACATATGAAAACATGAGAGATAGTAAGGCTGAGTGAGAGATGATCATCATTATCATCATCCGGATCCAGTATATCCCAACAACAGAAAAAGCTATCGTTAGGGTCTGGGGGTAAGTGATAGGCAAACAATACTTCTATCCCAATGGATAGAGAGTCTGCTCCCAGTGAGACCCAGGCTCTATATGTACCTGCATAAATGACATGATAATAGAGATATGCTGTGTTAGTGTGTTAGTGAAGAAATTCAAGAAATACAAAGAAAGAACAATAAAATAGATATAAAAATAGACGAAAAACACATAACGAACTATGACGTACACAATAAAAGAGAAAGAAATGAGATGATCTCGTCCGGTTTTTACATCATACGGCAGCAGGCTTCTATGTTATTTTCAATGTGAGTGAAGGGATAGGATCTCCTCACCGCAAGAGGGTGCAGTAACGCATGACCGCGCGACACGTGACAACAAGAGGGGGTGGTGAGGCTAGATGCAGGTGACCCTCATCTAGCCTTACTACCCTCTCTTGCTGCCACGTGTCGCGTGGTCACAAAAAAGAAGAAAAAAGTGGGGGTGAGAAGATCTCAACTCGTGGGTGAATGCTATCCATCGTGTGCGTGAATCTTCACAGGCTTGGTACTTAGAGGGCCCCTCATGTAATCTCATTTCACATGCACGTTTAAATTTCAGAAATTGAATTAAATGTCATATTTCTGAAATAGATGTCAATTTCTGCTGTTTGTATTTAAGTATCTTTAAAATGGTACCTAACTAATGATGGTTATATATCTCACAAGTTATTTTTCTGGAGCAAAAGCCCAATACATTTGGCTTATTGGCTCCTCATCGTCTAAGTTACAAGTAGCTTCGTGAAGGATCCAAATTAGGAGTTCATCGTTTTTCTAGGTTGATAAGACTTTGCCAGAGACCCACTGCAAGGTGCCTATTACAAACCAGGTCAGCACAATAACTTCGCCATTATTGGTCCAGACAGCAATATTGCACCTATGGTACACATGTTTTGGTTCGAACTTGCGTGTTTCTATAGCAATGTCCTAACCCGAGTACTAACTGAATTATAAACTTGAGACATCTCACAAGTTATTTCTAGTCTAACGAAAATAGACGGCGTGGGTGTGTTTTTTGTTTTAAGCTCGACCATCTTCTTTTGGCTTGACGTTCTCTTTAGTTATCTGTGTCTGACTAAATGAGTAGTGATAGTGAGAACTATTGTTATATATATACATGAAATTTCACAATACAACTGACATAAACAATTCATCATAAATGGTGTAACAACATTCCGACAACGGTATGAAACCATCTCAAACTTTACCGGATGAATCTGGAGACCTCATATGAGACAAAATATGAGGCCTCCAATCACGCGACGCCGCGTGTACAAAAAGTTTTTTTTTAAAAAAAAAGAAAAAAAAAGTAAACAGCGGCCCTTTTGTACAAGTAACGTCACGTGATTAGAGAACTCATATTTTGTCTCATATGCAATCTCATCCTCTATCTCATCCGAAACTTTACGGGTCTATTTGTTATTTCAAAATGACTTCCCATCAAATGATGATGTTTGTAGTAGTTGCTCCACTTGCAGGTCAAACAGTTACACTGATCTCATTTAGAGGTTGATTGTTTGAGGGAGTGAGTTCTCCCCATCTGTACCAGAGGCCCCTTAGCCAGGTGGGATGTAAATCGAGCGATGTGCTCCACCGGCAGCCCTGCAAAGGAAGAGGACACAAGAGACTCAGCCAGCTCAGAAGCAACCCTTGTAAGGGATGTGCTCCACCGGCAGCCCTGCAAAGGGAGAGGACACACAAGACTCAGCCAGCTCAGAAGCAACCCTTGTAATATTTCAACAAGGATCGTCTCCACACAGACTCGAACTCGGGACGTCGGGGTTTTAGCTCCAATCACCTTTGCCACTTACCACTGGACTATGCCCATGTGGGCGTTTCACCATAGATCTGGTGTGTTCATTTTCGATGCGTCATTCGTGAGTTATAGACACAATAAGATGGTAGGATCGAATTTTTTTTGGTCCCACTACTTTATTGTGTCTATGGTACACCGGAAATAGACATACCAAATTCTCTGATTTTAAGCAATTCTAAAATAACTTTTTTTATTACACAATTCTCTGATTTTAAGCAATTCTAAAGTAAGTTTAAGACTTCCTCTTATTGTGAAGAAAGTCATCATTGTATCCTATAAACGTTCGTTATGAAATATACTTTCTACATTGTAGACACAAAATTACTTTAAAGACAATAATTTTGTTACGTCCGCATTTGATTTTCTTTCTTTCAACTGTCTTGATCTTCAAATGTTTTTCTTTTGAGTTCTTTGAGTGATTTTCCAAAAAAAAAAAAATACACACACAATTTTATATATATATATATATATATATATATATATATATATATATATATATAGCTTATTGAAAGATGCATGTTTACCGCCACCACTATGTATTTGACAAAACAGGTTCTCAACCTTGGATCGTCACAAGTCATATCCCATAAGGGTTTTTTTATATAAAAAAAATTATGGATTTTGTCTTGGCCGTTGGGGTTTAGTTTTAATCTAGTACCTGATATTTTCAATTTTATATACTTTTTTAATACATTCAATTTTATATACTTAGCGTGCCATATTCGGAGAGCCGATACAAAATTCTTTTCCTTGCCAAAGTTGAGATTAATGTCTCATTCCAAATGAATGTCTTGAAGTTTCATAATCATTAATCATTAAATTGCGCTAGATGCTGAATTTAACTCACCCAACGACAGCAACATTACCTTATTGATTTAGAAGTTCCTGACTATAACGCAGTATGGGGAGTCGGATGTACGCAACCATACTCATATGTTAGAAGCACAAAGATGTTGTTTCTCGATGACCCATAATAAAAATTACGTCAAACTGTGTCTATTAACTCACCCAATTATACTAAATAAAATTGATAAAAAAAAAAGTATGATTATGGACCCAAATCTCTAAACGTGAATACATTTATACATCTTGGGCTATACGTAAAGCTTCTTTAGGTAGTACTCCTTGAATAACATCTTTCTCCTCATCTCCGACTTAAAAAGTTATTTACGTAGGTTTTCCTTTTGTGCTTCTAACATATGGATGATGCAAATTAGAAGCCCAACGACCTCCTAGGTTGGGTGAGGACTTACGCAGTGGCCTCCACAAGGTGTCTCATACAAACTAAGCATTTGGCCTAGAAATAGTGGAACAACCATACTGTACGTGTCCCTAGATTCAAACTCTTGTCTTCTTGCAGCAAATCCTAACCCGAATACTAACTGAACTATATTCTGGAAGCCGGTGTGTCTATTTTACGTATATTACCAGAGTGTTATAAAATCATTGGAGTTAGTGGTGCTTAGCCATGAAATCATTAGAGTTAGTGGGAGCTAAAAAAGACCTAAAAAAAATTACATTTCACCAACTCTGAGTCAATGTCACGTGAATAATACACTAAAATTGACAAACCATATCTCGTTCTCTCTATGATATGTTTATTTTATGTGTGTCATCTGTGTACCATATAATCATTGGAATTAGTGGAGCCTAAAAATAATTACATTCTACCAACTCGAATGACTCAATGGGACGCAAACAATACACAAAAAATGGGCAAAAAAAAAAACATCTCCACATAATACAACAACATACACGTATGTGAAAGAAAATAGTCTATCTCAGTTGAAAAATCAAACGAGACAATATTTTTACAATGAAAAAAATATTAGTTAAGAATCTTGGGTTTTGGATTGATATGTACAGCAGAAAAATCAAATCTTTGTGATTGACATCCGTGTCTTGTCGCATAAAACTGTAAATCTATTCTAAAGACGATAAGAATTACAAACTTTTGTGACGTTTCTGATTTACGAAAGACCTCAGGCTTGATCTCTCTAGATGTATCTATACACCTGAAAAATAAAAATCAAACACCGATATAGACGGTGTTAGCCTCCACATACGGCTTCTATGGAATTCTCACACTTTTTGCTCTTGGAAGAAAACCTTTCTTCCTAATTTTGCTCTCAACCTTGGCGTGTATAGCCAAGAGCAAGAAGCGCCTCTTATGTGTGTAGTGCATAAAAGAGATGGCTAGTGTTTTTGGTCTTGGATTTTATCAATTAAATAGACAAGTATTTGGCTTATTAAACAAGCCAACCCTTAATTTTTCAGTCCTTGAAGGTATAGTATTGACTTTATGGAACATAACTTATCTATGAAATAACTAACAATCCAATTAATTGAGATAGTCTATTCCAATTAATAAATGCTGATTAATTAATTCTTCTAGCATTTCATGCTATTTCATGTGACCCTCTAGGCTTCTAACACAAAGGTAGTAACTCCACACATATCAAGATAATCGACTAGCATCAGTTTTTGGCCATCCAATGTGACAGAAAATGGAAGTGAACTGTAAACCACTTATAACAAATAACGTATAATTAATCTCTTCGTCTCAATGTCCAAATTATTATTGACACATGAAGCGTCATCATCATTAATAATATTTATTCATTCTACAGATAAATTGATTTGACTTTATAGCTAACTCGTCATGATATGACCATAATCTAAAGAAACGATGGATTCTCTCTTGACACTATATTATTTTCTTTACACTTCATGTACATTCCAATCTCTAGTTAAATATAGATGTCTTTCAGCATTACGCTACAAAAAAGTCAAAATAGCACAATTCATGCATAAGGTAAATTAAAACAATTCATGCATGATCTGAACACATGTTTTAAGTCTAGGGATCACCATATTTAGTTCAAGTTGAGAATAAATTAAGGACGCTAAACATATGTATCATTCTCAATGACCGGTCAGTGTAATGAACTCTCTTAACTTTAGAGCACCTACATATATGACTTGAAAAAGTATCCTTCGGCCAACCGAGTATGACCTCTAGTCATTATACGCATTAGTCATAATTATCAATGTTTACTCTTAATAATTAATCTGACCAAGGACATATTTAAGAATATATATGTTATAACTTTCTGACTAGTAATAAATCCTTAATTACCTATTTGTGACATCATAACTAATGTTCTAATGACTTTATTATTTAATTATCGCGAGGAGGAAAGCAATAAATTAAATAGTAAATTTTGTTATTAAATATAAAATACTCGTAAGTACATCTAATGTCTTGGCATATTGTACACAACAATTTCAAAGAAGCACCTACGATGATGCTTAATAAATTGTACATTATATATTAAACATAATATATAATATACAACAATTTCCGAAAATACTGTATCCTGTAAAGTCTTTATCATATATGACGACAAAACTGACAAAACTTTAAAAGGGGGCACACATGACATTACAAAAAATGATAATAAACAAAGAGTAGCGGGTGCATGTTTCACGTGCATTTTGCTGCCGGCCCTAGTAATTTTATAAACAACAAATAGTAAAATAAAAGGTTGAATCATTACTATTGAAAAAATAAAATAAAATGGCCACGCTTTAAGTAAGTTGAATGCACTTATTTCAAAATTCTATTCGCAAAAACATCAAATGTCTTGATCCAAGATTCTGATTGTCAAATTCGCAAAAAGTTTCCTAAAATATGTAAATCAAAAATCTATCCGCCTTTAGATTAGTAATGTTTTTACCAGATAACACACAATTATAAACTAGACTAGCAACGCTGTCTAATTAGACTGGATACTATGACCTAACGTAGCGCCCCAGCCCGATGCCGTCATCGGTACCAGTGCACCCGCCGTAGTCTACTACGAGAACTACGAAGCGTCAAAGCAGATCACGCATACATCATTCATGACGTGAGACGAAATCAACAAAAACGTCGTAACAATTTAAAACTTTGATAACAACAATATTCCAAGTGAAATACAACGGAATTAAATGCGGCTGGTAAAATATCTAATTACATCCAACCACAAGGGAATCAATAGGTAACTATCAATTAAGGGCATTCTGATCTCCTACTTAACATCTATCATCCAATGAGCCCACTCGCCGTCGTCCTCTACGAATATTATCTCATATTCAGGTTCATCTGAAAAAGATGAAACAATTGTTCTTAGCGAAACAACATTATCAAGTAACTCGTCTATACACATTACGGAATCACACACGACGAGTCATCAATGTTCATATATAAACAACGACCAAAATAAGGTGCTCGGGTTAACAAACACATCTTTATAATCATAAATCAAAGTCAAGTAAGTCATATATTTAATACACCAAATGGAAACAGCACATACAGAGTTAAACGCAATTACATCAACAAACACAGGCTAAAACATCCATTGTAACTCAGACTTATGCATCGTGTAACAGGATGCATGCTCTTTCTTCAAAACACCCATTAACCAACAAACGCAAACATGTACCTCTTTCATAAATCATGTCAAGCATAACTTTTCACAATGCTTCTTATCTTATTCTTCGCGTAGCAGAACTTTATACCCTGTGGGTGATTATTCCGCAACAACCATAACTTTATACCCCATGCTGATAGGTCCACGACCTCAAAACATATAACTTTATACCCCGTGCTGATAGGTCAACGGTCCCATAACGTATACTTTATACCCTACTATTGATTCACAGATCACGCTTTTATACCCTGCTATTGCAGAAGTGACTTTTATACCCTGTGGTCAAAAGCAGCTATAACTTGTCTTTCGCAAACTTTAAATTCTCTTTGCAGCACTCAAAACCTTTTAGCAAACAAAACGTATGTCGGATGCAGAATGCTTATGTCATGATGCACATGTTCATGTTACCTAATCACGTGCTTCTAAATGCGTAAACAAGACTCTCCATTTTAAGAACAGTGTTACTAGCCTCAAAGACATCTCTCACAAAACTCACTAGCTTCCGAATGTCACCCAAAAGAAACCTCAAACCATCTTACGTTCATTCCCTAACATCTATGAGATCAAAGGTTACAACTTACAGAACTGGCCACATCGATCGATCGATGTGGTCTCAATGATCGATTGATGTCCAGTCTCAAGGACTTCGATCGGTCGATGTCTGGCTCCTGAGCGATCAATGTCCTCCAGAAAAATTTCAACCTTTCACCCTCAGAACTTCGATCGATCTATGTACATCTCCTGATCGATCGATGTCCAGTCCCTGGACTTCGATCGATCGATGTCTTATTGCTGAGAGATCGACGTCTTCAAGAAACATTTCAGATCTGCATCATCAGGACTTCGATCGATCGATGTGTTCTATCTGATCGATCGATGTCCCTCAGTCAATCGACTGAAGTCCTCTAGAAACGTTTGAAACGCTTCCCAGGGCCACTTGGATCGATCGATGTCCCTCTGGGATCGATCCAAGTCCCTGTTTTTGTAACTTTTCTCCAGGTTTCACTCCAAAATCGACCCAACCTTCATCCACTTTTATTCCAAGCCTATAGAACACCTAAATTCAATCCTAAAACATGATTCCAACCTATGCAACCCTTCACAACAATGTCTTTTCAACCTAAACTCAAACTACAATTTGAACTCTAACCCTTTTCCAATCCACTTACTTACTCACACATCAAGTTCTTCCAATCACACTCCAATCAACCCTTAACCCCTTCACACTCATCAAATCACCAACCATCAGTCCCTTCCATCAACCATTACCCCACAATCACGCAAATTAATCAACAAAGATATCATCACACGGAACATGATAATTTTAGGGCAATATTCGTTCAAAACGAATTTATCTCAACTAATTTTCAATATTGGCCCAAAGATTGTATCTTTATCTCATCAACAAGGATATAAAACACATAAACACATAATTAATATAAACAATTAGAAGTTACCAATGTGTGATTCGATTTTCTCTTTGTAGAAGATAGGGCCTAAGAATCAAAATTTTGTAAAACGTATAGAAAAGTTACTTGCCTTTGAATCTAAGGGTTCTTACGGTAATGAGGTTGAACTTCAGGAACGGATTGCACCTAGGTTTGATCGCGATCACCCCTTCTTCTTCCTCTTCTCTTTCTCTTCTTTTCTTCCCTCTCTGTCGACTCCTTTCCCCCTTTGGCTCTATAACTGACGTCTTGATGGGAATTATGCTATTTGGCGTAACTCTCTCATCATTTAAGTGGGAAGGGTAATTTTGCTATTTGGGCCTAATTTTCCTAATTTCATCCTTTTAATTATTTTCTCACCTACAATTCATTTAATTACCCTTCATAAACCTATACATACAATAAATTATATTATAAAAGGGTTTTCAAATTATTTAATGCTAACTAAAAGAATTTCGGGGTATGACATTCCACCCCCCTTATAAAAAGTTTCGTCCTTGAAACTTGCATAACTTAGTTAAAGAGCTGGTGGTACTTCTCCCGCATCTGCTCCTCGAGTTCCCACGTGGTTTCACGCTCGGAGTGATTACTCCACTGGAATTTCACATAGGGAATCACCTGTCTTCGTAGCTCTTGCTCATTACGGTCCACAATCTCACCGGCACTTCTTCGTAGGTGACATCACCAATCAGTTCCAATGGTTGTGCTTCCAGCACGAGACTCAGATCCATCACATATTTCCTTAACTGTGAAACGTGGAAGACATTGTGGACCTGTGCCAATACTGGGGGTAGTGCCAGTCGATACGCCAAGTTTCCTACCTTTTCCAATATCTCATAAGGATCAATAAATTGTGGACTTAACTTTCCTTTCACCCCAAACCTCATAATTCCTTTTGTAGGAGACACTCTCAAATATATTTTTCACCCACATTGAATGCCAAAGGTCGTCGTTTAGAGTCCACCCAACTTTTATTTTGGTCCTGAGCTGACTTGAGTTTGTCCCAAATAATCCTCACTTTCTCTAATGTTTTCTCGAGGAGTTCGGGTCCAGTGATGGTTCTCGCATCGAATTCATCCCAATAAACCGAGGACCTACATTTCCTTCCATACAATGCCTCGAAAGGAGCCATTTCAGTTGCGTTGTGGTGTCTGTTATTGTAAGAGAATTCTATCAACTTCACCATTCTGTCCCAACTTCCTTTGAAGTCCAGGACACAAAACCTTAGCATGTCTTCAAGTGTCTGAATGGTTTGCTCTGACTGTCCATCGGTTTGAGGATGATAGGTTGTACTCATTCTCAATTCTGTGCCTACGGCCCTTTGAAAGGCTTCCCAGAATTTAGAGGTGAACCGCGGGTCTCGGTCCGATACTATGCTCACTAGAATGCTATGTAAGCTAACAATTGTATCCATATACAAGTTCACCAACTTCTCCAATGATGCTTCGCTCGAGATAGGCAGAAAGTGAGCTGACTTGGTTAACCGGTCCACTACAACCCAAATCATGTCGCATCCATTTCTCGTCTTGGTAAACCGGCTATGAAATCCATTGTGATGTGTTCCCATTTCCACTCCGGGATCTCTAATGGCATCAACAATCCACCAGGCCGTCGGTGTTCGGATTTAACCTGTTGGCAAACTAGACATCTCTCAATAAACTTCGCGATATGTCTCTTCATTCTGGACCACCAGTAATAGCGCTTTAGATCTCTGTACATCTTGGTGCTGTCAGGCTATATTGATAGTCTGGAGTTATGAGCCTCTTGTAGAATTTCTTTCCTTAACTCATCTACACCTGGCACGCACAATCTTCCTCTAAACCATAGGCTCCCATCTTCTTTGGTCTTGAATCCATCGACTTGACTATGCTTGAGCTTTTCTGCGATTTCACACAAGCTTCCATCCTTACTTTGAGCCTCTTTCACCCGATCAACGAGGCTTGGTGTGATAGTCAGCGCCGCTAGAACATTCACTGTGGACTCTACCAAATCGAAACCAAATTCCTCCATTTCTCTTTCTAGTGGTGATTGTCGAGCATGATTGGATTTCCTGCTTAGCGCATCCGCCACCTTATTTGCTTTACCCGGGTGATTGTGAATGATCAAATCATAGTCTTTTAATAGTTCCAACCATCTCCGTTGGCTCATGTTCAACTCCTTTTGAGAGAAAAAATATTTCAGGCTCTTGTGATCTGTGAATACCAAGCACATCTCTCCATATAGATAGTGCCGCCATATCTTCAGAGCGAACACCACTGCAGCTAGTTCAAGGTCGTGGGTCAAATAGTTTTGTTCACAAGTCTTTAACTGCCTCGAAGCATATGCGATGACTCGCTCGTTTTGTATTAAAACACAACCTACAAGCAAGGTATTAGATTAAACTTAAATCTGGGTGGAAAATCGTAACTTATGCTACGATTTACCTACCTAAACCATTTTTGATGCATCACTATAGATCACAAACCAGTCGATACTGGAGAGTTGAGCCAATACTGGAGTTGTGGTTAATCTCTTCTTAAGTTCCGTTAAGCTTTTCTCACATTCAGCTGTCCACTCAAACTTGGACTTCTTTTCAGTAAGACGACTGAGAGGCATTGCTATTGTTGAAAATCCTTCAATGAACTTTCTGTAATAGCCAGCTAATCCCAAGAAACATCGCACCTCGGTGATGTTAGTGGGTCTAGGCCACTTGGTGATAGCTTCCACCTTTCTCAGATCCACAGCAATCCCTTCTTCTGATATTACGTCACCAAGGAAAGTCACTCCTCAACCAGAACTCACATTTGCTGAATTTGGCATACAGTTGTTTATGTCTCAGTATGCCCAAAATGACTCTCAGATGTTCAGCATGAGTTTGTTCATCGAGCGAGTACACGAGGATGTCGTCTATGAATACTACCACGAATTTATCTAGTTGTTCTCTGAAGACAGTATGCATAAGGTTCATAAAGGCAGCGGGGGCATTTGTTAACCCAAAGGGCATTACTAGAAATTCGTAGTGCCTGTATCTGGTACGGAAGGCTGTCTTTGCTATGCTTTAGCCTTTACTCCTAGTTGATGATACCCTGATCGAAGGTCAATTTTAGAGAAAATTCTAGCACCCTTCAGTTGGTCAAATAGGTCTTCCATTCGTGGCAGTGGGTACTTGTTGTTAATGGTGATTTTGTTCAGCTCTCGGTAATTAATGCAAAGCCTCATACTACCATCCTTCTTCTTTACAAATAAAACGGGTCTCCCCAAGGTGACACACTAGGACGAATGAACTTCTTGTCCAACAACTCTTGCAATTGTTCTTTCAGTTCTCTTAACTCTGCTAGAGCCATTTTGTAAGGAGCTTCAGATATAGGTTCGGCTCCTGGAATTAAGTTTATCTCGAACTCGACTTCCTTGGGGGGTGGCACTCCTGGCAATTCTTCTGGGAACATGTCAAGAAACTTGTTGACTACTGGATTTGCTCCATAGTTGGCATTTCATGAGTAGCATCCATTGCATATACTAAAAATCCTTCGGCACCCTTCCTTAAGGCTCTGCAAGCCTGAGCAACTGACATATACACTTTCTTAGGGATTTTCTTTCGTTCCGCATCCCCTTGAAACATTACTACTTCCATCTTATCATTCTTGACTGCCACTTGCTTTAGTCAACAGTCAATGTTGGCGTGGTACTTGGCCAACCAATCTATACCTAATATAACGTCGAAGTCATACATCTGAGTGGAGATCAGAGTAGCAGAGAACATTTGCTCTTCAAACTGTAACTCGCAATCCCGGTATTGCTGGTACGAAACCATAATTTGATCTCCAGTCGCTTGAACACGGTATAGAGTTTCTAACCACTCCAGCAATTCAACAAGGTGCTTGGAAAATCGTTTTGACACAATGGAGTGGCTTGCGCCGCTATCAAAAAGCACATTGGCAAGCACCTTATCAACTAGGGCAGTATCTATGATCATATCAAGTTTTTGCATAATAGTTGAGCACATAAGAACTTAATTCAAACATAATTTATACTTAGATTAAATTGTACCTGTTACCACGTTCGTGACTTTGTGGACATCGGCATCAGTCATGAGATGGACTCGGTCATTTGTTTTTGGCTTTGTTCTGGGCTGTTGGGCCGTTTCTCCTGGGGCATTCTTCTTCATCTCGGGGTAATCTCTCATCATATGCCCCACCTGCCCATATCGATAACATGCTCCCGCAAGCTTTCTACATTCACCAAGGTGATTTTTATTGTAGTGTGGGAAAACTCCCACAGCCTGCTGAGCCACTGGATTTTGCACTGGAGGTCTCTGAAAATTCCCGACTGGGCCTTTTTTTGGAATCTTGACCCAACGTCCGGGTCTGCCACCAACTCTACTCTCCTCCCTTGGCCTCTTGCCTCTATCAGACGACCTTTCACTAGTTGCTGTTGCTGCTACTCTGCGGAAGTCACTTTCCACCTGGAAACATGCATCCAATATGTCCTCAAAAGTCTTCATCCCGGCATTCACGATCGCTGATTGTATCCTTAAGTCCAGACCCCTTTCGAACTTTGCCATCTTCAGGCGATTTTCAGAAATAATCGCATGAGCAAACTTCCCCAAGGCATGGAAATGGCCTACATATTTTGAGACTGTCATCCGACCCTGCTCGAGTCGGTCGAATGCCCTGATCTTGTTCACAATTGATGTTTCAGGCACATAGTATTTCAAGAAGGCATCACAAAATTGTGCCCAAGTGATCGGTGGGGTCATCTTCAAAACAGTACCGGCCCACCACTCACCTGCTTTGCCGCTCAGAAGGGGCGTGGCAACATCGACTTTGATTTCTTCCGGCACTTGCACCAGCCGGAAACACTTCTCTACTTCAGCCACCCAGTGTTGCGCCTCCTCACGGTCGGTGCATCCCCCAAACTCTGGGGCTCTTACCTTCCTCATCTCTCCCATAGAAGAATCGGATGTTATGTTGAGGCGGCGGAGGAGGCAGAGGTTGTTGTTGTTGTGCATAACTTGGAACAATCACGGTCAGGGCATCTGTAAGCACTTTGGTTAGTACCACTTGAGGTGGCTGGTCATCGCGTCCATTGCCAGGATTCCCGGTATTATTTCTCCTTGGAGGCATTCTCGTTGAAAGATCAATGTTTCGTTAGACATTAATAAGTATTGAATGTTATTGAAAGATTGGATACGTAAGATTTGGTGAGATATGAAAACAGAATATTAATACGTTAATTAACGCGCTCGCACACACCCATCCCAGATTATATTTAGACTCTAGTAAATCAGTACCTATACATAAGGATCAAACTTAAAGGAAGTTTGCACCTTAGTCAGCTAAAAGATCATGAACCTAAGTTTCCGAGATAGATCTGAAGCCTGAGGGCTCTGATACCACTTGTAGCACCCCAGCCCGATGCCGTCATCGGTACCAGTGCACCCACCGTAGTCTACTACGAGAACTACAAACCGTCAAAGCAGATCAAGCATACATCATCCATGACGTGAGATGAAATCAGCGGAAACATCGTAACAATTAAAAACTTTGGTAACAACAATATTCCAAGTGAAATACAGCGGAATTAAATGCGTCTGGTAAAATATCTAATTACATCCAACCACAAGTGAATCAATAGGTTACTATCAATTAAGGGCATTCTGATCTCCTACTCAACATCTATCATCCCAATGAGCCCACTCGCCGTCGTCCTCTACGAATATCATCTCATATTCAGGTTCACATGAAAAAGATGAAACAATTGTTCTTAGCAAAACAACACTAGCAAGTAACTCGTCTATACACCTTACGGAATCACACACGACGAGTCAACAATGTTCATATATAAACAATGCCCAAAATAAGGTGCTCGGGTTAACAAATACATCTTTATAATCATAAATCAAAGTCAAGTAAGTCATATATTTGATACACCAAATGCAAATTAGCACGTACAGAGTTAAACGCAATTACATCAACAAACACAGGCTAAAACATCCCTTGTAACTCAGACTTATGCTTCGTGTAACATGATGCATGCTCTTTCTTCAAAACACCCATTAACCAACAAACGCAAACATGTAACTCTTTCATAAATTATGTCATGCATAACTTTTCACAATGCTTCTTATCTTATTCTTCCCGTAGCAGAACTTTATACTCTGTGGGTGATCAGTCCACAGCAACCATAACTTTATGCCCCATGCTGATAGGTCCACGACCCCATAACATATAACTTTATACCCCGTGCCGATAGGTCACGACCCCATAACATATACTTTATATCCTACTATTGATTCATAGGTCACGCTTTTATACTCTGCTAGGGGTGAACATAAATTGTAAAAACCGGACCGAATAACCGAACCGTACTGAACCAAACCGTTTAAAACCGGACCACATTTTTACAGCCGGTTTGTATATAAAGAAAAAACCGGACTGTTTTGTCCGGTTTGGTTTCGGTTCCAGGAATAAAAAACCGTAGGAACCGGACCGAACCGTTTTATAATATTATAATATATATTAAATATATAATACTTATTACTTAACCGGAACCCTAAAAACTACTACTAGAACCTTCTGCTGGCTTCTTCAGTTTCTGCCGCCTCCTCCTCTCATTCAGACTCAGTCATTCTCTCAATTCCAATTTCCATTCTCATCTCATTCGCGTCTTGGTCTTGCTTTGATTTCTTTTCTCTTTCATTCAAGCTGAAGCCTCAACCTCAAGCTGCCGTAAGCCCGTAACTCTCTGTCTCTTCTCTAAGTTCTCTTTCACTTTCAGAGTTTCAGTCTTTCCAGTTTCCTCTTCGTCTTCGATAGTCCTACCCTAACTCTAAATCGGTAAATCTAAATCCCCTTTGGCTGTAGTTCACTGGGTTTGTCACGTTTGTGGTCTGTGGATGCTTTGATTCTTCGATACACGCAAGAGACGCCAGGTGTCGACAGTCATCGCCCATCAGCCCTAACAACCAGCGAGTGTTAGTATCTGACCTTTTATTTTGTTTCTTGAATGTTGTTTCTTTACACATGCAAATGATTCAGATAAGAAGAAGTGCTTAAAACTTCATAAAATGTGTGATTGTAGGCGATGAAGATGTAAGAAAGGCGTGCATGTTCATTTGCTTCAAAAGAAACAATTTTCATGCTGTTAATCTATTTTGTTACCTCATTAAATTGAAAAAAGTTCTATCTTTAGCCACGTTTCTTGATTTCTAAACATTTAGCGATGCTGTAAAACTATTTTGTTGATTTTGTGATCTAATCTTTGTGGGATTTTCTTCGTAAGAGGATTTTTGCAGTAGCACAGTTGATGTCGATGAGAGCACTCAGAGCAGTGCCAATTTGAGGGCTGAGGCTGCGGGAACGATAAGTATTTTGACTATTTTCAGTATTTGGTTTTTCTTTCCACCATAATTTTATTATACCACGAATGAGTGGATTTTTCGATTGTGTTAGGAATGTTTGTGCATACTGCATACCATAAAATGTTAATTGCTATTACTGGCTGCAGGTCACGGAATTTATAATTTGAGAGTTAGAGTTGCTGTTGCAGACTTGTAATCTTGCAGAGGTAGAGGTGGTGACATATTTTGGACTGTGAATTAGCGTTTTCTTCAGTCACTAAGCTCTGGTGAGACTTGCAGTCTCTAATCTGTATAATTACTTTTGTCTTTGTCTTCCGTGTGGAACTTCTTCTTGCTATGAGTTTACTGGTGCCATTGTGCATCACTTGTAGTCTTGTATATGTCACTTCCTATATTTGGGTATATGTCTGAGTTGTGTACATGTGTTGTAAGTGTGAATGCATGTAGAGATGGACTTGGTAACCCCCGTTGAATTTGAATATTTGCAGATCGTGTAACAAAATGCAGAATTGCTTAGTTTGACGTGATCTTTTTTCAGGTGCGCCCACATTTGTTTGGTGATCCTTAGACCCCGACTGTATATCGGACCTCGGTTGGACAGTAAGTCAGTAAGTGAATAAAAGTAAATAATTCTGCCTATTAGTATTAGTGTCTTGTGACTTGTGCTGCTTTTTGCTGAATCAAATATGTAGGATGGAATTTGGATTGTGCTAATTAAGCTTTTTGAATCAATCAAACCAGATAGGCAATCCAACCTCAACCTGCTTCAACTTTCAGTGTAAAGTGTAAACTGTAAAGGTGTTCTTCAGAATTCAGATATGAATGCTGTGTATTACAAGTTACTGTTTTATTGATAAATACAGACCTATGTATAGCATGATTGCAGTCTGCCTTTTTCTTTCCTCTCCTTATTCTTTATAACTGATTCTTAATTTCATTTCGCACTGTGAAAGTATGTGTGTAATGTGTTTGTGTCAACAGATTTGCTTAACTTTATTTTATACTTCCAGTTGAGATGTCTATCTTACAACAGTAGTAGTGTCTTGTGCTGCTTTTTGCTGAATCAAATATTTAGGATGGAATTTGGATTGTGCTAATTAAGCTTGAATCAATCAAACCAGATAGGGCAATCCAACCTCAACTTGCTTCAACTTTCAGTGTAAAGGTGTTATACAGGTACTTTTCCAACAATGGCTGTTAACACCTGCACTGCCTGACTGCCTCTGAGATTGTTTCTTTATTGTTTCTTGATTTTCATTTTTCAGATTGTTGAAGTTCTTTTTGCTCTGCATACCAGTGGCGGTTAACACCTACAAGGCTTCATTGCTTCAGGTTTTCAGAGCAAATAGCCAAATACAAGAAAGGTTAGTTGTTCCCTGCTTCAGTGCTTCATTTGTTAGTTGTAAAGAAAGCAGTTGACTAGATCTTTGAATGACTTACAGGCAGGCAACGAGGTTCTGCTGTTATTAACGAGGTTCTACTGCTATTTTGTGACTTTTGTCTCTCTCTTCAAAATGGAGACACCGGAGCATAACAACAACAAGAACAAGGTAAAATGCTAAGTTAGTGTCTTTCGCTCTTTTGTCTGAATATGTGCGTGTAGTTGATAACGTAGTGTGAAATTATTTATTATTGTGTGTTTGATTTTTCATTTTAGGATGTAATAGTTGAAACCGTAAAAAACCGGAACCAAGCCGAACCGAACCGGACCGGTCAAACAGTTTGTTGACCGGTTCTGGTCCGGTTTCGGTTTCTGCATTTCAAAACCGTTCCAAACGGTTTGGTTGGCAACATACGCAAAAACCGGCCGGACCGGACCATGTACACCCCTATACTCTGCTATTGCAGGCGTGACTTTTATACCCTATGGTCAAAAGCAGCCATAACTTGTCTTTTACAAAATTTAAATTCTCTTCGCAGCACTCAAAATCTTTTCGCAAACGAAACGTATGTCGGATGCAGAATGCTTATGTCATGATGCACATGTTCATGTTACCTAACCACATGCTTCTAAACGCGTAAACAAGACTCTCCATTTCAAGAACAGTGTTACTAGCCTCAAAGACATCTCTCACGAAACTCACTAGCTTCCGAATGTCACCCAAAAGAACCCTCAAACCATCTAACGTTCATTCCCTAACATCTATGAGAACAAAGGTTACAACTTAAAAAACTGGCCACATCTTGAAATTTAAAGAACAAAAAACCCAACCTGCTCTGCCCGCATCTCAAGCCTCAGCTTAGATACCCCTGCAGAGCAGAGCCTAGAACTCTATGTTTGCTAACAACAGAAGACTTGAACATGTTCTGAAACTGTGAAAGGTTGAAGTTGGCACTCCGGGCTAGGTATACATCAACGTGGATGAAATCCAAACTGATGAAGAAATAGAGCGTTTCCTAGTGGAATGTTTCGTTGGAAGATTCCCAGGATGACAAGCTCTGTATAATCTCTCTAAAACCTGGAAGGTAAAACACAAAGTGGAGTTTCATGCTTCATGGTGGATAATATTCAAGTCTGAATATGTCAAGGAAGTGGAAGAGATACTATATGCAGGTCCATACTTTGTCTTTGGTAGATCTCTAATATTAAAGAAAATACCTAGTTTATTTATGCTCGGTGCCACCGAGATGGCACAAGTTCTTGTATGGGTGAAATTTATTAATTTCTTGTATCTCTCTGCGTAGATAAAGTCTTTCTAGGTATCTGTTCTCTGCTCGGCTCCCCCTGTGTGCCAACCAGCTAACTGCAAGCAGGAGCTCCTGGAATTATGCCCGAGCTCTAGTTAACATTGATCTAAGGAACTCGATGGAGTTAGCGCTATCAAATGGCACTAAAATGTTGCAGAAAGTGGAGTATGAAAGGATGTCTTTGTTTTGCCAAGAGTGTATGCAGTTGGGACATAGCGTGGTCAGTCATAGACAATTGCCTCAGCATCCTGAGCCTGACCTTACGATGCCAAACCTGAGCATTGCCCATGTTAGGGCAGTCACTCTGATCCCCCTACCCTTCCTACACGGAAAAACAATAGAAAGGCTCCAATTAAAACCCAAGAAAAAGTACCTCGGCCTGTAGGAAAACCCAACAGAGCACCATCCTTCAGAACTCAAACACAACCTGCTTGACCAACACCTAACTCAATCCAACCTGACACCCTTGCTCAGCTAGCCGCTTTAGCTCGGTCGGACACCCTAGCTCGGATAACCACTTCAACCCAGATTGTTATCCCACTGCCTGTCCCTGAGCTGGTTGTAGACATATCCCAACCACGACTTATGCAAATAATGGAGGTCAGCTCAGCTATGCCCACTCCACACACACATCTTGCCAGGCCCTCAGAATAGAATGCGAATGTCTACACAGAGCATCATGTGGATAGAATCAACTCACTTTTACAAGATGGATTCACAGAGGTTGTGTTAAGGACCAAAGCCCTAGCCATATGAAAAAAATTTAAAAGTTAAAACTCCACATGGCAAGGCCAAGGTAAGAGGGGCCAACTAATTCCTTATGGTAATAAGTTTTTGGAACATTAGAGACGGTAACCAGCCTCTAAAACACGATGACTTGTATAGTTTTGTCAAAAAACACAAAATTGATATTTTTGGGATTTTAGAAACTAAACTAAATGATGGGATGTTCCTATCCCTATAATAAAAGTTTGCCAACTGGGAGTTTGTGAATACTTTTGGCTCGCATGCTGGTAAACGAATCTTAATCTGATGGAATCCGACATCAGTTGCTGTGCAGATTATTCTGAAGGACCCCCAAGGAGTGTATTGCAAAATTGATTCCTTTTTAACTAGACAGAGTTTATGGGCTACTTTTGTCTATGGATTCAATCGCTTGTAGATAGGCGTGTGCTGTGGAACATTATATCTGATCAAAGTCGAAGGCAAGTTAGACCCTGGTTGATGTTAGGGGACTTTAATTGTATTCTCAGCAGTGAGGAAAGAATTGGGGGCAGACTGACCACATACTATGAATTTCAGGATCAGCTCACCTCCTTTACACAGTGTGGCCTGCTGGAGACCTCATCTTCTGGCTGCTGCCACACTTGAGATAATGGCAATGTCAAGTCAAGAATTGACAGGGTCAGGGCCAATAGGGCATTCCTGGACACTTTCCCGATTGCAAAAGCTCATGTTTGCCTGCAGGTTGTCTTTCAGATCATTCTCCATGTGCGCTTAATCTTGACTGTACCAAGCCGGTTAGTAGATTCCATTTCAATTTCTTCAACATATGGGCTGAACACAATAATTTTCTCTCACTAGTCAATCTTCACTGGAGATGTACAATAGAAGGCTCAGGAATGTTCAGGATATGTAAAAAGCTTAAGAGCCTTAAAGCCCCCCATAGGGAGCTGAATAGGCAAGCTTTTTTGCATATTTCTAACAGAGCTGATACAGCGGTAGAGGAGCTGGGACGCATGCAGGAGCACTCAGAAGGACAATGGGGCACCCCTGACTGGAGTGAAAGATTGCAAGAGCAAAGGAGGCTTACTTTCACTCAGCTTGAAGCTAAAAAGAAGTACTTTTCAAATTGCCAAAACTAAAATTTTCACTCTGAGTGAAGAACACAAAATTCTTTCACTCGATTATAAAAAAGAACAGAGAAAGGAACAACATAACTTCAGTGCAACTGGCAAATGGGACTATGTCAATCTCAGTTGAGCAAACAGGGCATCAATTTGTCCAGTTCTACACCAGCCTGCACAGATTTTCCGAACCCGTTCAAGAGATCAGCATGCAAGTGCTTCAAAAGGGCCAAGGCTATGTGTACTTCACTATGAATTTCTTATAGCCCTAGTCACCGAGGCCGAGATCAAATCTGCTTTGAAAGCCATTGAGAAGGACAAGACTCCTGGTCTTGATGGATACTCCTCATATTTTTGCATGAAGGCATGGGAAATTGTGGGTCCAGACCTGGTAGATGTCATACAAGAATTATTCAGGAATGGAGCTCTGCTCAGGCAGCTCAATCACGCTATTTTTGCGCTAATACCAAAAGTAGCTCATGTGAACAAAGTTAAGAACTATAGTCCCATATCCTGTTACAATGTGATCTAAAAAATCATATCCAAGATCCTCGCTACAAGACTTACGTCAGTTATGGTGCATGAGCTGATTCTGAACTATGGGAGAAAGCGTACATCGATCAAATGTATGCTCAAGGTAGACATAAGGAAGGCATTTGATTCCATCAGCTGGTTCTTTCTCAAGTCCATGCTGCAGGGACTAGGCTTCTCAAAAATCTTCACCGCCTGGATTATAGAATGTGTCACAACTACTTCCTACTCGGTATTAATAAATGGCCTTCCCTCTGGCTTCTTCAAATGCCGACGTGGACTTAGACAAGCAGACCCCATATCCTCTTTTCTGTTTGTTTATGGGTATAGAGTACCTATCAAGGCTGCTCAGAAAACTCCCGTATATGTTTGCTCTGACTGTTTTTGGAGTTTTTCCGGGCCTTAGAGCTAGCCTTAATAAGTCCCAATACGTCTATGCTGGTCTTGAAAGGAATTCTGCTTGGCTGAACTAAGTCACATGATTTACAGAATGCTCCATGCCTTTCAGATATCTAGGAATACCCATAGCTGGACGTAAACTACTTGGAAGCCACTACTCCCCATACATTAACAAACTGCGAGATAAGGTTGAACTATGGAATACTGCAAAGCTATCCTATGCAAGTCGGTTGGAGTTGATAAAATCTGTCCTGCAGAGTGAATTGTTTTTTGGCTGAGTGCGCTTCCTCTGCCTGCTTCGGCTAAGAAGCTGGTGAGCAGAATTTGCTTGTACTTCCTCTGGAGAAACTCATCAATGCAGTCTAAAAACATTTGGGTATCCTGGGCCCAGATCAGTAAATCAAAAGAGGAAGGGAGGCTTGAAATCCTTGATCTAAATGCTTGGAATATGACCCTCCTGGCAAAGTACTTATGAGATCTTCATCACAAAAAGGATTCCTTATGGGTACAGTGGATGAACCACAAGTACAGACTAAATATCACGCTTTGGACCAGGGGTGGGCAGAAATCAGGCTTCCCACTTCTGAAGAAGATCACAGAGATAAGAGACAAATTGCTGGCACTTTTAGGTTCATCCAATGTGGCAATAGCAACACTCACATCTTCAGCAGAGGATAGAGCTTTAAAACCTCTTCTAGCATACGGTTATTTTCGAGAACGGCATAGCAAGGTAGGTTGGGCAAAAATAGTCCGGGATTGCGCCATCACACCCAAGCACTCTTTCCTGCTCTGGATGGCCGGGTTGAACAAACTTCTTACCAAATTCAGGCTCGGATATCTGGAAGGTGACACATGCCAGCTCTGTTCGACAGAGCCAGAAATGTTGCAGCACTTAATCTTTTTGTGCTCGGCCACAAAAGAGGTCTGGGCTTACATATCAGAATGACTGGCATTCCCAAGGGGACTGAACTCTGTTCCAAGATTGCTGTCCTGGGGATCACGGAAACTCAAAGAAAAAGCATTAAGAACAAGGGAAATCAAGATCACACTAGCGACTATGATCTGTCACATTTGGCAGTCTAGGAATATAAACATTTTTGATGAAGAATTTTTTGTATCTAGGGATGTAACGCATAGAATATGCACGCATACTTTCAGTGTCATGTATAAGCTTTACCCTCATATATTAAGATAAGGTAATGCCGTCTTCGTTGGTTAGGAATATCCAGATGACTAGTACGCATAGGCTCGGCTGGTAGCTTATGTAATAAGGCAATTGTATGGGTGACATTCTCTTGATTCTTTGATTTTTCTGGTTGATTTATTAGCGTTTTAACAATAAAAACCATGAAAACATAAGACAAATTAATAGTTTCTTCTGTTTTTAATTAGTTTTTCTAAGTATTTAAAATAATTTTTTTTAAACGTATATACTTCTTTAACATTTTTCTTTAAGATGGAGGATTTCTAAGTTCAATCAGTAAAAAGGAAAAAGTATTATTCGCTTTGGACGAAGATAGGATTTATACTATGGCGTCCGCACTTTTTAACTTTCAAGTGATTTTTCTTTCTGTTCTATATAAAATAATAAACGAAAATCCACATAATTTTCCCAATAAAATGACTGCAAAAATATTACCTATAAAGAAGCACACGAAATAGGATCATCATCTAACGCAACTCTTTATAAACTCTTGTTAATAAAGCATCTATAATCCTAATTATTACTTTCTTCTTAAAAAAATAGTATTTCATATTCTTTTTAGTCTTATGGAGTGTATTATTAATCCATGTGTTCCCTAACCCTCCTAAACCCTATGTTGTTGGTTTTACAGAAAACCAGCATTCAAATCATCGACATAGTAATATGTAAGCAGAACGATATTATATATAAGGAGCGGTTTTTTTCCTTTTCTATTTTGAGCTAATCTAAGAAGCATATTATATGAAGAGAAACACACCCTACAATATCATGTAACAGCATTAACCGGAAAGCATTTTGTCATATTTTATGGCCGATTAATAAATACTGCGTCTTCTAATAGTCATTCATTAACAAACATATAAATACAATTAAAGTACGATTGACGCATCATCAATAGTGACTCATCAATACCATGTTCTATTTCATGGGGTGCTAACTCCTAGATGATGTACTTGAATTTGTTCAAAGGGACACTCTGGTCGAATGGTACCACGTTTTTTATCTTAGAAAAAACAACTATATCAAATATATTCTGAGAACAGCAAAAACTATCGTTAGTGTTTGAAGATGGTGAAAATCAGAAAAACAATACCTTCATTTCAAGGATTAAGAGTTTGCTCCCAGTGATACCTCATCCTATATGTGCCTGCATAGATGACACAATAATAGGAATATGGTATGCTAGTGTACTAGTAAAATGAATATTATGGGAAAAAAAACTAATTATAATATGATAAATACAAATAAAGCGCAATTGACATATCTCCAGTGAAAAGTGTAGCAAAACAAAAAGTCTGTTATGTTATTTTATTTTTTTGATGGTAATAAATAATTGATGCTTAGTATTTATTCATTCAAGGTGTTAAAATTTAGCTTTTACCTATTGAGTTCATACTCCTACTCCTTATGAAAACAGCTCAGTTTGATACACTACACACAAACCTAAACTTTTGATCAAGTTGAAGTTGCAACAGATCGATCATCAATTATCTAATGCATTATTGGAAAAGTAATAACAATAACAATACACGAACCTTTTAAAGTAAGGAGCGTTTAGTGCATTCACGGATTCGAGCCGTGGAAACAGCGTATTACACAAAATGTAAAGTAAAACTGTATACATCAGATCGTAAAGTGATTCGGTTATTCCTCAAACTTTGCGTAAACGCATGAGACTAGTGCATGGAGAACGTCCTTAGTGTTTAGCGAATTCGTTTTTTTACTTTGGTTTTGCACGACCAATTTTGCAATGAACAACACTTCCTATTCAATTTTGTTTTCTGTTGTTTAAAAGAAACTCTGTTGTTATGTATTATCTATTGTTTTACAATACCAATGAAATATTTGTTGTTGTTGTATGTTATTTTCTCCTTCTGCCGTTGCTAGTTATTAGTCACTCACTGTAAATTTTATTTTCAACCACCTATCATGTTTTTATCCTTTTATCTCAGTTTATTTCATGAATCTATACTTTTTATGTTTATATTGACATTTTGAAAGAATCTAAACTAATAAATATCTAAAAATTTGAAGAAGAAAGTAGAAGAACACAAAACTTTTGTTTCAATACTCAATGCTCATATTAGAATTGTGTCTCAAGGTATAATAATATTGTTCTTCCAACATCTATTTATAAGCAACATTTCATCATTTGCAGTTACACTATTCAAATATGAAAGCAATCTCAAACTATTGTTGATGGGATGAGATCTCTTCACCCATCTCTCTCGCACCCCCACTGCCAGCGTCCGACATGTGGCATTCAATTTAAAAAAAAATTATTCCCCCCATCAAGTGGCTAGCTTCTTTTCTTTTCTTCCTTCCCGAGACATTTCTCTCTCTCTCTCCTTTTATCTTCTCTATCTTCTTCTCCTTCCCCGCCACCCCTCGTGGCCCCTACGACTCTCCCTTCCCCTCCATCGGAACCTCCTCCTTCTTCCTTTCCTCTCCCCTTTTCCCCTGCGGCCATCCCTTCTTCCCTCTCCTTATTCTTCCCTTCTCCCTCCCACTATCAGCTGCGAATCTTCTTTCGGTCCCGAAGACAGTCCAGCAGATCAAAGAAGATTTTCATGGAGGCTGAAAAAACAAGATTCTGTGATAGGATCGATCTAAAAGTCATGGAAATTGATTTTTGTGTCTCAGTCTTCCAGAAATTTGCATCCTTTTGACCAATTGGAAACCAATTCTCATAAATTTGGAAATTAGTTCATGGTGTTATTCTGTGATATCTTCTTCCCTTCCAACATTCTTTCTTAGCAGATTTGTCACATCAGCGTATTATAGATATATTACCTAATCAAATAATATATTGTATTACATTGAAGAAGGAGGCTGCCGTGGAGGGGAAGGGAGAGTGGTGGAGGGTCGCGGGAGGTGGGGGAAAGGAAAGAAGAAAGAGAAGATAGAGAAATGTTTAGGGAAGGGAAAAAAGAACAACAGCTGGCCATTTTTTTTTTAATTGAGTACCACGTGTCGGACGGTAACAGTGGAGGTGAATGAGGGATGAGTGAAGAGATCTCTCCTATTGTTGATATCTCATACTTCAAAAAAGGAGAACAAAAGTGGGTTGGACTGTAGGAACTTTTGGAGGTTCCTTTGCTAACAGTAATCTTGGCCAGCAAAGTGAATTCAATATATGCTTGGCAGCTGTAGTTTCATGAATAAAACGTTTGTTTATATGCATATTGCCTTCTTCAAATCAGAAATTCGAATTTGATCTTTTCGAGCATTTTTTTATTTCCTAAATGACTCTATCTTCAATGGTTTTGTAAAAAATGTCCGTAACTCGTTTTTTAGTTGGACAATGATCAATAGCAATCTTATTTTCACAAACTAGATCAACGAATGATATGAATTTGATATCAATATGTTTTCTTTGTCCATAAAACAATGGATCTACTGACAACTCAATCACTGACTTATTACCTTAATAAATCGTTGTTGGTTCATCTTGTTTATGATGTAAAAACCTAAGAATGAGTCTTAGCCATAGTAATATAGATAAAGTCACCACTTGTTGTTTCTTTGAAGACCATAAGAAAGCGCCATATCTGAAGAAAAATACATAACCTGATGTATTTTTCCTTTTCATAGTATCACCACCCCAATATTGTCTATCTATCCTAGGAGCGAAATAGGATTAGCGCAAGAATATAATGTATCATGACTTCGTGTACATCTATTGGATCTCAAAATCGATAAGTGTGATTAATGCGGTGATGCCATGAAATGACTGATAATTCTAACACCATAGGTTATATCGGCCTAGTTGCAGTCAAATATCTTAAGTTTTCAACTAGTTTTTAGAAATATGTTGGATCGACTAGCTCATCGATTGCACTTTTTGTTAACTTCAACTGTTTTCAACCGACGTTAAGAATATCTTAAACTTGTTCATAATATCTTCGGCATATTTCTTCAGTGAATGAATATTTCAATATCCATCTGATAAGGTCATAAACCAAGAAAATAAGGCATCGGACCAAGCTCGGTCATTTCAAAAAGACTAATCATAGCCTCTCTAAACTCAGAAATCATTTTAGCATTGTTACCGATAAAATAAGTTTATCAACATACAAAAACACAATAGCACCATCTCCTTGATCATAATATTTCACATATAAAGTATGGTCATATAGACATCTTTGAAAAACATACTTGGTGAAACAAGAATGGATACGAGTGTAACATGTTATTGGAGCTTGTTTAGCCTGTACAAATCCCTTTCTACTGGTAGACCTTACTTTCTTGTCCTTTTGATAACATACTTATCTTGTTGATCAACATAAACTTCCTCTTCTATAACTTCATTTAGGAAAACATATTTGACATCCATTTGGTAAACTTTTTCTGCACTTTGTGTGGTAATAAAAGCAAACATAAATTGTGTAAAGTCTAGCAACAAGAGTAAAGACCTCAAAATAATCAATACATGCCTTCTATTTGTATCCTTTTGCAATAAGACTCGCTTTAAAGCGATCAATCTCTATGTTTGCTTTGTACTTTGTCTTGTACACCCATTTGATTCCAGTAGGTTTCTTCCCTGGTGGAAGGGTAGTCAATTTCTACGTATTATTTATCTCAAGATAGTGAATTTCTTGATCCATAGCATAAATACAATGATCATTTCTGAAAACATCTTTAAATGTCACTAAATCACAATCTGGTAAGTAAGGCAAACTTCAAAACTTTTTTATTAGATAATTAATTGTCATTTTCAATTTCATAATCATGTTATCGAGCTAGTAGTGGCCTCTCTTGTTGCGGAGACTTGGTAATGGTTTAGTTACAATTTCCTCTCTAAGTGGTTCTAGTTCTTTTATATGAGAACCAACAATTGACAAAAGTAAAAAAAAAATGCTTTCTCAGGCTTTTTTTCTAACCAATCTCAAGCATCTTTCCTAACCAATCTCAAGCATCTATCTCTTCAAAAAATAACATCTCGACTGATAATAAATTTTTTGGTAACATGATTCAAAGCTTATAACATTTTTTTTCATGAAAATATCCAATAAAAACACATTTTTTAGATTTATCATCCAATTTGTTCCTTAAAACATTTGGAACATGAGTATAAACAATGTAACCAAATATTTTAAGATAGTCGATATTTGATTTCTGATATGTTTATATCTCGTCAGGAGTTTTGTCTTCTGCAAGACTCATTCTAGAACACCTATTCAAGATATAGACAACACAAGCACCGTCCTCGACCCGAAACTATTTTGATACTTTTTTTTGAATGCATAATTGGTTTTACAACGTCTATGACTGTTTTGTTTTTCTTTTCTGTCTCCCTATTTTGATGAGGTGTATATTTTACTGTCATTTCATGTTAATGTCATTTCTCTTTAAATAATCATCACAGACTGTATACTCATTTCCTATGTCTGTCCTCAAAGTTTTAATTACAAAATCACTTTATTTTTAAATGTGTACTTTGAAACTTTTGAACGTATCACATGTGTCACATTTGTTTCTAGAAAAATACACTCAGGCTTTTGACTGGAATTATGAATGGATTATGCTCCAGGCCTTATTCTTCGAAAAGAAGAAATTTGTGTTGCTTTTCCAACGTACATGACTCACAAACTTTCTGTGGAAAGTCAATCCATAGAAATCCCAAAACAGACTTGCTCCTGAAAATGAATTTCAAACTTTCAAAATTCAAGAGTCTAAATCTCATGTGCCATAACCATGTATCATCACATGTCACGGACTTAAAGCAAGGGTAACTGCCATGGTTAATTGACAACGGAAACAAATAACTATTATTCATATTTATTTTTTCAATTAGTCCTCTCTTCGGATTACATAATGTGCAAACTCAACTATCAAAGATTATGTTGTGACAACCTCAAGTCCTCACTAGAACAGGAACTCGACTTGGTAAGGCTACGGGCACCGATTTTGCCAAAGTTGAGGAACCAGCAAAACTAAGAAGGGGTTTAATCATCCACAACTTTCTCTATGTGAAGCCTACATAGTTTAGAGGGTCAATGAGTGAGCTTGGTGGTACATGTATCTTCTATTATATCTCTTCTCATGCTTAAGAGTTGTTTACTGAGAGTGAAATGAATGAAGAGTCATAAGAAGAAGAGTCTTCTTCTTGAGTGAAGATTGTGTAGAGCAAGGTGTAGATCTTTGGTCAAGAAGTAAGGGTGCTTCTTGTTTGAAGAAATCCAGGCCTTGGAGGATTAGTTGATGATGTGTGGTACACCATACTCCTAACAAGAATTCTTTGAGGAGCAAAGAAGTTCTTTAGAGGCTAGACTTCAAGGAGTTGGTATTTCTTGGTTGTGGTCTAGGCGTGTAGCCTAGTTTCTTACTTTGTAAGTTTTTCTTTGATTGTTGTTTCTCCCAAAAGGAATAACAATCCCTCATTTAAAATCCTTCTTATGAAAAACCAAGAAGGTAGAAGAGTAGAGTCATTTGACTTGAACCTCTATATATCTCGTGTTCTTTAAACTCTAAAGTTGTTTAAATTTAAAGATTTTGAGAAAACTGCTGAGTTTAAACAAATTGGTATGTGGTGTTAGACTCCACTCTGTGATTCATGTCAGTCACTTGCTATGTGATGTTAAAACTATAAATAAATTGCTTGGCGTTTCAAATGAGTGATTAGATTAGTTTGACGCATGGAAATAGGATGATCCTAAGTAGAAAATAAGTAAGAAACATGTCAAAAGTTTATTGGGCTTTCATCCTACCAAGAACACAAATGATATGTCATTGATATACTGAGTGTTCATAGCTATTGTAACTTTTTGGATGAATGGAAAGTGATCAAAGCTTCCTAGCAAACTAGATTTCTACATTGCCTATCACATTACAAATAGTGAGCTTTTGAACTTTGAAAAAATATGCATGACCAATGTGATTAAATTGGCAATTAAATCTAGCAGAACACTTCCCTACTACAATCTCATATACTACATTGAAGATAGAAGGAGTGGAAATAGATAAGAAAGATATTAAGAAAATCACACAAAGATTTTTATGATAAAGGAAACCTTCGATAAGTTTTAAAAGCTTGATGAGGGAAAGAAAAGGCTCTCGAAGAAAATGTTACTTGGGAAGAAGGCCCTATAGTTCCTATGGATGAAGGAGTTGAGGGAGTAAGCACTGTAGTAAATGATGATCTTGACATACTTAAGGAACACATCATTGAACTCCAACATGAAACTGAAATGACCACAACCTATCCTAAGAAATCAGTGACAAGTATGGATCATCTTAGAAATGAAGTGCGAGAGCTTAAAGGAAAGGTGGCGGTGAACGAGTCCAAATTTGATAGACGTGGCAAAGATGAATGCTTGCATCCCTGAGTTGAACTTTTTATCGATGAAGAATAGATATCCCAACACTCTCACCCATGTTCTTTTGGCATTTCTAGCTCAAGCCTTGGTTTAGTATTGTGTGATCTTGTATCTTGGTTTAGTATTATATATGTTGGATTATATTTTCGCATGGCATGCGTGTATACCCTCAAAATTGATCTATCCATTGTGGCTTTTTGACTTTTGTTCATTAAGCTATGGTTAATGGTTTATGTTAGAGAATTTAAGGTTGGGCTTTGGCCTATCGTTGGAGATTGAAGATTTGGGCTTTGGCCCGTTAATGAGTGTTGCTAAATTTGGTTGTGCAACGTACTTTGAGCTTAATGAGTTTTCGATAATGATAATCGAAAACTAATGAATCCTTAGTTATCTACGTAACGAGTGGTTAATGTTAGGATGTGAACTCACTCAATTTTGAGATTGTGTGAATGTGAAATTAATGCTCAAAGTAGATGGAAATGTTGTGGATGGGTGACGTGTCACCCGTATGGAGGAATGCCACGTTGGAAGTGTCCATGTGGCGGAAAAAGGCGTCTGACGGACATCGATCGATGACATCGATCGATCGATGTCATCGATCGAAGTGGATCAGAAAGCTTCGATCGCTTGGTTGATCGATCAAAGAGAATCAGAGGACATCGATCGATCACTTCGATTGATCGATGTCTCTTAAGTCGATCAAAATGATCGATTGAAGTACTCTGTCAGACATCAGTCGATCACATCGATCGATCGATGTCACTTCGATCGATCGATGTGATCGATCGAAGTCAGACAGCGGGCTGGATCGTATCTGTTTAAGCTGTTAAGTTTCAAACGTGAAACTAACACTATCCTCCTGTTTAAAATAAGATCAATCTGTTGTGATCTAACGGTGGTGGGAGAATCAGCTTTAATCTAACGGCCGAGATTTAAACTGTCTTAACCGCTTAACCGAATATGGTTTCCATCTAACGCTCCAGGTTTAAACCTGTTACTCTATCTTCGATCTAAAGGCTGAGATTAAACCATCCTAATCTGGATAGGAGGTTTTAATCTAACGGTCTAAATCAAACTACGGTTTTGATCCAACGGTCACGGTACCTTGTTCTCCAACCGACTCTCCTATATAAGAAGGGCTAAGGGTTCATTCATTACACACCTTGCTCTAAGCATTTCATAAGCATTCTGCATTCATAGCACGTGAGTATTGCATCTCGGAGAAGTCAGGACACTCTAGCGTTCGAAGGAGTTCAAGTTCAGCAGTGCCGCTCAACTGAACAGGTACCCGTTGTATCCTGGGAGACGATTGCTCACACCGGTTGGGCACAGTATACCGGAGCAATACGTCTTAAGGACAGAGTCCTTGACTCGCCCCGGGTTTGTTTATTTTGTTGTTCCATACGCACACGCTAAACGACTGCGTCTTAGTGCAGGAGTGATTGTCTCCTACAGTTTATTTCCTCTTTCTCTATATATTATTTTGGTTGTGCCTTGTTTCTCCTGTTGTTTTTTTCGATGACTACAGGAAGAGGGAGAAAACAATGTCAAGTTGGGGGTGCAATGTCACTTGACGGGGTGTAATATCACTTGATATTAGTAATCGACACTTGATGTGTGTATGTTACTTGATGTTTATAAAAATGCTAGTATTTAGTGTTTGGTTTAGCATGATTGAGTATATATCCTTGAGGGATGCATATTGTATTGAATCATGTGAGAGTGCATATGTTTAGGAATGAATGTATTGACTAAGGAGGGAAGTTGTACAAAAGCATAGATTGAAAATATTGATTTTGACAAAGAAAGAAAAGAGTGTCTTGTTCAAATAATAATTCTTTTAAAGGTGTATAGCTATAAAAATATCAAAAAAAGGAGGGATTATTGGAGTATGAATCTTTTCATGAATGTAAAAGATTGAGATGCTTGAAAAAGAACAGAAAAGATTGATTTACATTTCCATTGATCGATGTACTTATTATAGAGCTCGATGTCTAATTTTCACTTGGAACATCAATCGATGTTTTCAGAGATCAATGGACAATGAGTGTGCTTTGATCGATCGATATATATCTTGTTTGAAATTGAAATCACACTGACTATACATAGATCGTTGAGATCGACTAATTGATCTAATTAAATAAAAAAAATATCACAAACTAAGAAAAGTGACCTTAATCTCTAGACTCAGTATATCGACCTCTAAACTGAAGACATTGATCGATCATGTCATACTGAATTCAAAATGTTATGGCTGTTAAGAACGAATTTTTTGTTGATTTAAGTGCTTTCTCTTTTCTCTCTGTCCAAATTGATTGTGAAACAAATTAAAGTGTATTGTGGTTAAAGACAAGTTAGACTATTCCAAAAAAAAATTAATAAAGTGAGAGACCTAGGAGAAGGATGAAAAATGAAAATGATCTCATCTATATACACAATAAGTATTGAAGGGGTGACAATATACTTCAAACTTCTTGAAGCTCTATTCTTTCTTTATCTTAAAATTTCTCAAGTGTAAAGGTCCTTACAACTCATTAATCCCTTATTTTTTTGTATCAATCGTTTTATTAAGACAATATTGAAGTCTGACACAAAACAAACTAAATATATTTGATCTTTTATTTGTGACGTACACTTATTTAAAAGTGCAACTTCATAGTTGTACAAATGCTTTGTCAAAATCACACTTTATTTGAAAGTATAACTTCACACTTGTTGTGTATTCATGTTGGTTTTAACCTCGTCTTGTAATATGAGAGTAGAAATATGCTTTATGATCCTTAGATTGATGGGCTTAGTTTATTATATGGTCATGTAACGTACAATATCAAGTTCTATGTCGGGATAAGTTTAACGCTTAAATGATATAGAACGAGTGCATGTCATGCAACCTCACTGCATGTAAAGTCAGGTTGAGTTTATAAATGTGAAGGAATGATGTTAACGCCATAATCCCATGTCATATATGGTAACATGTCAAACTCAACGCCAGAACCTCTTAACTTGATACCAGGTCACACCATTGAGGGTAAAATGATACAATCACTTGATATGACTATGATATATTAAAAATAATGGTAAGATGATAGGACTATGATAGATTATGGATCATTCAGAAACAGCCTCTGTGTAATTCTAACGTATGTATATGATTGCGTGCATCCGATCCTCATACTCCGTCATAAGCGGAAGCATCTAAAATAATAGGGTAATGTTGTTGTCGTTGTGGTAAAATGATAGGTGCTATAGTATATGTTTTTCATGCATAGTTTGAGTCAATTGCAATGGTACAATCACTTGACATGACTATGATAGATTAAAAACAATGGTAAAATGATAGGTGCTATAATATATTTTTTTCATGCATAATTTGAGTCATTTTGAGTTACATTGCCGATTATATTATGGTCATTCAAAGGAAGAAGCTGAAAAGCAAGGAAAGAATATTCCGAAGCCAAGGAGCACTCCCTAGGATAGCGGAGCGCCCCCCCTCCCCATTTCCCACTTCCCACTTCCCACTTCCACCCCGCCCTACACCCCCTCCAAAAAAAGTAAAAAAAGAAAGCTAACTTAGAGCATCACATTTTTCACAACAACAACATTACTTCATTACTTTAGAGGCTCTCGTCTATGATGGGATATGGGAGAAGGGGGCTGGATGTAAGCATCCATACTCATGTGTTAGAAACACAAAGAGGTTGTTTTCCGATGATCCTTATAAAAATTGCGTCAATTTGTGTCGATCAACTGCTACTTCACAATGTAAAAAGTACAATTAATTTAGTGAATCATTTTGATTTATTCCATCATATTTCAAAGTCTTCAAGAAGTTGTTAATGTGGAGATTCATCAATGAATACATGCAGGTGAGTTCCACAGTAGGTAAGTTATAAATAGGGATAATGTGCAGAGACTGGATCTATCTTCTATTCCTTGCTTTAGTATAGTCTTACAACAATATCACATACCCAGTATATGAAGATTTGAAGAAATCTGAATGAAAAGTAATTTTGTTTCATTGATTCAATCGTTTACACCACCCTTGATTTATAGTACAAAAGAATACAATCAATTCCTAATCTACGGGATTTGATTTATTTGATTTGATTTTGATTGGGATACAGTCTTAACTCTCAAACCTCTTAATTAGGGAAAGTTAACAAACTATCTCAACACTCTCCTTCAAGTTGATCAGGGGGATAATTGATGCTCAACTTGTGCAAAGTCGTTTCAAACACTTGTCCACTGACCACCTTGGTGAGAATATCTGCAAGCTGATCTTCTGATCGAACGAACGATACTTCCACTATTCCTGCTTCGAGCTTTTCTTTTATGAAGTGCCGATCGACCTCAATGTGTTTGGTCTTGTCATGCTGCACCGGATTGTCTTAAATCCTAATAGCTGCTTGATTGTCACACTTTAGCTTCGCAGGGCACTTAGGAGGGAACCCTACTTTTCTCAACAGCTTGTCAATCCAGAGAACCTCCACAATCCCTTTAAAAATTCTCCTAAACTCAGCCTCTGCACTAGACAATGCGACCACCTTCTGTTTTTTACTCCGCCATGTCACCAGATTTCCTCTCACTAATGAGAAATACCCTGAGGTTGACCGCCTATCACCCAAGTTACCTGCTCAATCTGCATCAGTGAACACTTCAACTTCAAGATGACCATGATTTTTGTACCAAATCCCCCTTTCAGGAGTCTTTTTTAGGTATCACAGGACTCGCATCACATCTGCCATGTGTTCTTCGTGAGGTTTATACATAAACTGGCTCACCACCCCAACAGCGTAGGCTATATTTGGTCGCGTATGAGAGAGATATATCAACTTTCCAGCTAGCCTCTGATATTATTCTTTATCTACTGTCAGAACTTCCTCTTTGATCTGTAACTTCTGATTCACCATTACAGGGATTTCGCTCGGCTTGTAATCTAACATTCCCACTTCGTCCAATAGATCCAGTGTATACTTCTGCTGGGATATAAATAGACCTCTTTTTGAGCGAAGCATCTCGATCCCGAGAAAATACTTCAATTCTCTTAAGTCTTTCATTTCGAACTCTGAAAACAAACTCTCCCTGAGTCAATCTATCTTCTCTACGTCACTCCCTGTAATAATCATATCATCCACATAGATTATGATGCACGTAATTAATTTACCTTGCTGTTTCAGGAAGAGTATGTGATCTGCATTACTTTGTTTATACCCATTCTGCTTCATGACAAGGGTGAACCTTCCAAACCAAGCCCTCGGAGATTGTTTAAGCCCATAGAGTGATCGTCTGAGTCTGCATACCTCATTTTCTTGGAAACCGTGTGCATAGCCAGGCGGTGCTTCCATGTAGACCTCCTCTTTTAGTTCTCCGTGTCGAAAGACATTCTTTACGTCACACTGGTGCAATGACCATCCTTTGTTTACATCAATAGAGAATAAGACCCTGATCGTATCAATCTTGGCCACCGGGGAGAATGTTTCTGAATAATCGATCTTATATGTCTATGTATATCCCTTTGCTACCAATCTGACCTTATGCCGCTCAATCGCACCATCTGCCTTATATTTCACCGTGAATACCCATCGACACCCCACAGAACGCTTTTCTTTCGGTAGTACACACTTTTCCCACGTTTGATTTTTCTCTAATGCCTTCATTTCGACTTCCATTGCCTTCTTTCATTCTTCTTGTTGAATACAACACTTCGTGGAAGTTTTTTCAGCGTACGCAAACAATGCTTTCCCATCAGACACATTTATTGGATGTTTGGAAGATTTAGTTGTCCTCTCAAGCGAGTACCTCCGGGGTGGAACTCCTCGATTTCATTTCGGAGGAGGAACATGTACCTGCTGCTCACTTGGGGGTTCAGGGTTTTCAATGATCTCAACAGTCTCAGGGAAATTATTATCAGGAGGTTCAGAGGATGACGACATACTTACCTCGTGTAGGACATCTACGATCGGAGATTCATCAGGTGATGATCTTTGAGCTTCTGAATTATCTATCATGGACTGGACATGCTCGGTGGCACCACCTTCTTGTCCTTGTTGGACATCCTCCGACTCACTGAGGTTATGAAACCAGTCGAAAGTCTCACTACATATCTCCCACTGGGCCTGATTACGTTGTTTAAAGAAATATTTAGTCTCAACAAAGATGCAATCGAGAGCGACATGAATTCACCGGGTAAGAGGATTATAACACCGATAGTCTTTTTGGTGAGTAACATACCCGACAAAGACACATTTGGAAGCACATTGGTCAAATTTGGTACGCTCTTGCTTGGGAATATGTATATAGACTGTGCACCCCGAATATTTTGGGTGGTAGAGTCATGAGAGAAGGGATGTCGACTTGGGTAGCAAGCGCTTGAATGGGTGTTTGTTGATTTTAGATTCTGGTTGGAAGACGATTAATGAGATACACCGAGGTAGCTATTGCTTCGGGCCAAAAAATTTTGGGCAAACTGGCTTCGATCATCGTGGAACGGGCCATTTCTAGTACAAGTCGGTTTTTTCGTTCGGCAACTCCATTTTATTGCGGAGTATGCGAACAGGATGTTTGATGAATAAGACTGTTGTTCTAGAAGAAGGTTTGTAACTGTTGTAACATATACTCACTGCCGTTTTCTGAGAGGAGAATTTGGATTTTTTTCCAAACTAGGTTTCAATCATGTGAAAGAAGTGGATAAATTTAGTCGGGACTTCAGACTTATGTTTGAGAAAGTACACACAGGTCATACGTGAATAATCATCGATACAAAGCACAAAGTGTTTAAAGCCCTATGGTGTGGGAAAGGGTGCTGGTCCCCACACATCAGAATGAACAAGTGAAAAACAACAACTACTCGAGAATTATTAGGACGAAAGGTACCCTTGTAGTGTTTAGCAAGGATACAAGTATCACAAACACGATGTTCACTAGACTGAATAAAAAAACTTAGAAAATAGAGTACGAAGGTAACCAAAGGAAGGGTGACCCAAGCGCTGGTGCCATAACCACAATTGTCGTTTAGTTGTCCAGTGGGCAAGCATGGATGGGCCCTGTTGAGCAATCTCATCCATATAGTATAATCTGTGGCTCTAAGTGTCACACCCAATGATCTCCTGCGTATGAATGTTCTGCAAGAGACAAAAAGTCAGGGTAGATGAGAATGACACCATGAAATTGTTTGGTAATTTGGCTTAATGGCCGTAATTTAGAAGACAAGGTGGGAACATACAGACAATCTTTGAGGTGTAGGGTTGGTGAGAGTGAAATAGTCCCACTACATTGAACCGAGACTAATTTACCATTTGTTGTTTCAATATGTGTCTTGGGTAAGTCAGATATAGAGAGATGAGTAAAATCTTTGGGATCAAAAGTCATAGTATCAGTGGCGCTGCAGTCAAGAATCCACTGATTATGTTTATTGGAGACACAATCTTGGTGAGGGTTTGTTGGTAATTGTGTTAGTGAGGTTGGGGTATTTTGGTAATTTGCATAACCTAAGTGTTTTAAAGGCACAAGTGTTTTTGGGATTGCACTAGGGCGGCTGGGCTGGAGGGGCAATACAGGAATTGCAGGCGGATGTGTAGCGCCCCGACCCGGACAGCGGAATCCGAACCGGTGCACCCGTCGTAGCTTACTGAGAAGACTACAAGACGTCTCATCTCTCGTGTACACATCATCAGTGACGTACGAAAGTAAAAGCGGAAACATGTATCTAACGAATGTCAACCGTCAACTCGTACATCAAAGAATACTAAAATCCCCAACAACTAGTCATGATGTTCGCCAACCCAAATCCTCAAACAAATGAAATAACTGAAATAAACAACATCTGTCTCGACTATTCGCCATTAGGCACTCTAAGCATCCCACTCAGCCCACTCGCCGTCGTCTTCAATGAAAATCATGTCATAGCTAGGCTCATCTGCACAATAAGAGTAGTACCCTTAGCGAAAAACGCTAGCAAGTAACCCACTTATAAGACATACGGGATCATCACATGGCAAGACATGAGTAATAGATAACTTGAGGGAATTGAGGGGCACATGTCTTGTAAAGTTTCCAAATATGTAAGTGAATAACACAGTAAACAAATACAGCAATTTGTTCACAATTAACACTTCATAGGCAATCAAGTACCACTCACGTTCATACCACATTGACTCTCATGATGCATGCCAAAAGATGCACTACACTACACATTCACGTATGCATGAACGCTTTCTCTTTCAAAACAGTGCAATGCATGTCACAATGTCCGGTCACTTCACATAACTTTATACCCTGTAACGCGCCCCGGCTTATATTTCCATCCCGGTTTACGTTACAGACAACTTTATACCCTGTAATGCACCTCGACTTATATTTCCATCCCGAGTAGCATTACAGACAACTTTATACCCTGTAACGCGCCCCGGCTTATATTTCCATCCCGGTTTACGTTACAGTCTTTTGTGCCCTACAATGCGCCCCGGCTTAAATTTCCATCCCGGTTTACATTGCAGGTCACCTTCGCAAATCTGTGCCGAAGCACTTTTCTTTTCAAATCAATATGCAAATGCACGTGCCATGATGCAAGACTCCTCATTTCATTCTCATTCCTCATTCTCGTATGCAATTCACATTCATATAAGTCATTCATGAACACATGCGCACGTATAAGCAACACACAAGCTCTCACTAACTAACACATCAAAATCTTAGGCTTCAACTAGCTCGTCAACACTTAACCCTGATTCTAAAGTTCACAACCCAACGAGAGTATCCCTATCTTTCCTTCATTGAACTCTAAGACACCTTGTACGTTCATTACCTAACCCTCCTAAGTCATTCACGTTGAAACTCGGTTCGAGAACCCATTGAAGTCACCAATATTGATTCACCATCCTAGGTCATGTTCCCAAGACTTAGACTACCTTTAATCAGGTCTTAAGAAGCCTCTAAGGTCACCCAAAGATTCCCCGAGCTTCCTTATTTCTTTCTCTATTTTTCCACAAAACTGGGGGACATCATCCCCTCACATCGATCGATCTATGTACTTCATACCCTCACATCGATCGATCGATGTCCATCAGAGGACATCGATCTCTCAGCCCTTCCTACATCGATCGATCGAAGTGACTTCATCCCCTCACATCGATCGATCGATGTCCATCAGAGGACATCATACCCTCACATCGATCGATCTATGTACTTCATCCCCTCACATCGATCGATCTATGTACTTCATCCCCTCACATCGATCGATCGATGTCCACGATTCCAGCACAGAAACTTTGCGATTTTCGCAGAAACTACAAAACCATAACTCCAATTGATCCCAAACTTCATCCCCATCAATCCAAGCCTAAACCCTGCTATAATCTCATGCTTACACTACGAATTAAACGCTACACAATTACAAATCACAGATTCAAGCCTAACACACGACTCATCCATCACAACAACCCAAAAATCCTTCCTTTCTCTCTCAAACCCACGCATCCACGCAATCACATCAAGAGGGGATTCAAGGGATAAGGATTTGCAGGATTTCACCGATTCAACAACAACAACAATCACATTTTCATATACATCGGCCAAATCTTGAAACGAAAGCACATAAACATATACACATAATCAAAGAACGAATCTACTGCATGGTGATCCAATTTGATAACAAAATAGGCCATTTTTCTTTCACAAAACGTAGGAACTTATAAACAGATTACTTGCCTTTGATTACTCGACAGAGAAACGAAGAACGGATGCGGGTTTGATTGATTCCTGGAGGTTATCTTCCTCTTCTACGTGATTGGAAAAAAACGGCTAGGGCTAGAGGGGAAGGAAGCGTCGATCCTTTTCTGTTCTGAGAAGGGAAAACTGACGTTCTGTCAGTTTTTATATGGGAAGGGAAAAAGTTTGGTGTTTCTAAAGTATATCTATTATCTATTTATCTTAAAGGATAAATCTTAATTATTTAATTCTAAATTAAATATAAATAAATTCTAATATTAAATCCCCTCATTAATTTCTAATTAATCCTCATATTAATGCCTACTTAATTTCCGTTGACCGTCATTAATTTCTGTGAAATCCTTCTTTGTCTTTTAACTACCCTATGGAGAGTGCGGGGCATAACATTCCATCCCCCTTACAAAAAGTTTCGTCCTCGAAACTTGTGCGTTACGAAACCAATGACTTAGTATAGTTTTACTTGATCCATCCACCTAGACCATGGTCGTACAACATATCCAGTAAGTATTCCGATACGTTAACTATCTCACTTCCTCGAATATGACTAAGTCCTCAGTATCATTCTTTGTATACCAGCAATGTAATTTCTAAGTCTATTATTCTCCGCTTATGTTTAAGATCATAACTTATCTTCTTAAAACTGTAAGATCAAACTTAGGGACATTGTTATCATACCGAGAGTTCCATACCCAGCCATCCGTAGGTATCGTACTTATATCGGCAGTCATCAACAACCCCCTAAAAACCAATTCTTAGGTGTACTATAATCTTTAACTTAATCTCTATAATTTCAATCTATAAACCTTCATTTATGTTACTTGATGTGTATCATTCCATTTATATATACGTAATCTCAATATCCGATTCTTAAACTTATCATATATGATTCATCTCCTAGTTATATGATCATCCAACATATCCATCGAGTCTTTCCTTACGCTAGTCATCACTCTCCTTTATCACCGAATCAATTCATCGAAGTCAATTCTTATACCTATAAACTAGTTCTATGATTATGCTCTTATATTTTCGGGGATATCATCATCAACTTAGTACATGAAGTATGTGCATGGACATTTTTTTTTCCTCTTCAATTTAAAGCAGTTTATGTACTATAATTTGAAACTATAGCTATAACTATTTAAAATAGTATACCTTTTTTTTGTTGTAAACACAAAATCCAAAGTATCATATATTTGTTTTCGTAACGCAGTGTCTAAAAATGAGCATTTATAAAACAACCAGCTAATTTTTTTTGCAACAATAAGTACATATATTTGAAACTATTTGTGTTTCACAAGATTACATAATTTCACGGTAAGCAGATAAATATATAAAAAAAATTCAGTTGAAAAATGTTTGCCAAGACGATAATTGTAAAATAGAATTATTCTAGCAAAATAAAGATAGCTAGACCAAACTTTGAGAAATAAGAGATAGGTAAATATATCATTGACCGAGAACATCAATATTTTGAAATATATCAGCTTTGTTAGGGGTAATCGAAATTCCATTAGGTGGCTATACAAATTTAAAAAAACAATATAACATTGTAAGGTCATATATTGTATGCAAAAGTTTGACAGTAGTTGAAATACTTAGAAACATAATCTTTGAAATACATTTGAAATATATAATATAGCTTGGTGTACGTGCTTATAAGAAAATGTTTAACTGCTTGAAAATAGTCTCATACTTCGTATAATTATTTCTAAGTCACCTCTTAATGTCAAATGAGAACACATCCGCTTATTTACCGTTTCTTATAAGTTTTCAACTTAAGTTGTCCAATCCGAGTATGGCGCACTAGATATTGATCGGCTTAGGGTATTCTAATCTACCATGCTTCCGCGCGCCACACTGATCCATCGTGCTTCTGCACCTCACTATTTCAACCGCTAATGCCGATTTTGATAATCTATATTCAACCTCTTATAACTATAAACCCATTTTTCGGTATCCTTTGTTAGACTTTGTTGATTGTAATGTTGATAAATCATTTTCTTAGTTATTTGTCATCACAGATCATGTCTTAGGAACTACGATCCCAGCTTAGACCTAGTCGCCTTCTGACAGTAGTGTCAAATGCAGAGGCATGAACCTGCTTCATTTATCATAATGGTGCAGGGTCAGATCTAAGGAACTACACAAATGGCTATAATCATCACTTAGATACGGCAAATAATTTAGAGTCATATAGAGTGCCCTAAGTATACGTGGCAAGTCCCTTATCCGACCATCACTTAGGTCTAACGTCATGACTTATTTCTAGAATCGATACCCGGTATCATCATTCCTTACGTCTAAAATAATAACTTATTTCTAAGTTCAATGCTTAGAATTTGCAGCTTATGACTTAGATCAGTACTTATGTTCGAATCATCACAGAATGTTTATATTACCCCTCAACTTCTAGAGGCGATATTTAGTATCATCATTCCTTAAATCTAAAGTCGTGACTTACGAGCAATGTCATCATTATGCCTCAAAGGTCAAATCTTGTTTCTATTACCATGCTTATATAATCGTTGCTTACGACTAAAAACCGATACTTGTGTCTAAGATCACTCCTTAGTTACTCATCATACTTAGTATATTATCAGCGTTTATGACTAGAACTAATACTTAAGTCGAAGATCAACTCTTAATCAAAATCGCCGCTTACGTCTATAGTCGTGACTTTACGGGTAGAATCATCCCTTAACCTCTAAGGACACATTTTATGTCTAATAACATTCCCCACATATAATCATTACTTGCGGCTAACAGTCGATATTTATTTCTAAGATCGTGACTTAAGGGCAAAATCATAACTTAATAGCTAAGATTATAGCCTGAATCTGTGCTTCCACCATGGATCTAGAGCCATGCTCTGAATATCGCATTGTCGGCATGTAATATCTCTTGAACTCAGTCTAAAATTAGATCCCAGAGATCAGCGGTGTCAGTTGTTTTGCACCACCACTCTGCCTCCGTTTTAGAAGAGTCTCAAGTCCAAGTGCGATGGTGGCGGAGGAGGTTGCTGCTACTGCTGAGCAACTCCTTGTACTATCACGGTGATAGCGTCAATCAACGCTTGTGGAACAAGGACTGGTGGTGGTGGTGGAGGGTTCTCGTTCCCATTTTC